>OZ024896.1:25377991-25752991 GCA_964017195.1 Siderastrea radians
TAACAATTTTAAAATTGCTTCACCTTATTTTCAAACTGAGTCATACTGTAAATCGGATTTCTAACAAAACCAGTCGAAGAAATATCGATTCTCGTTCCTAGCAAAATTGCTCGTCAAGAAGAAACGTAGGAATCATCGATGAAGCATCGAGTGAAACTTCGGCGTTCCGTCGGCTTTCCGAATTTCACTTACTTTACGCACTCACTCACTTACTTACTTACGACATGACAGCATAATGGTTACTGTTTCCATAGAAACTGTAACCACAAAAACCACAGAAAACCCCAGAACATCTAATGACAAAGTATCTTTCTACTAACATCCTACTTTTATGCCACGTGACACAATGTGTGACACAATATTGACGTCATAGGAAGAGCGAGGTGTGGCACTAGTCATGCAAATTTCCACCTCACAAAATCTACCTACAATAGCTTATTTTCAAACTTTTATAATTTTTACCTGCCGCCCTAGTTAGAAAGAATACATGTGTCATATATTACCTTGTTATATCTATAATCCGAAACCATGGTGGAAAAATTTGGGCCCTTAAGAAATGTTGGTTTACTGACATCATTATGACATCACAATTGCACAAAATGGCTTCTTCTGCAAAACCCTGCAAAAGCACCGTTAAATAATTTCAAGATCTATTTCAAACGTTTTATTGTAGCCCAGTTAACTTCTTAGACTCTACAAATGGTTCATATATGAGATCCACTAATTTTTTTTAAAGGAAAAAGTGCGGTTTGAAGACCACTGACCACTGAAACTGAAAGAAATTTAAATTATAAACCAAGTCATGACATTGACTCCATCAGTCTAAATAATATTCCCTTTACATGTGCTGTTTGGGTTTACAATTGCTTTTGAAGACAACTTTTACCTTTTTCTCTCCATTCATCAAAATTCATTCTTGTTTTTGTATAAGACGTTATGTGTATATTGTCTCCATTACTGCGCATGCTTTGTCGATCGAGTCTTACGATCTTGCCAAATTATAGATCACCTCAGTATAGGCAACACTGACATCAGGAATCACACCTTTAAATTGAACAGATGCTACCAGCCAATACGCCGAGGAAGCAGGATCCAACATATGTAGTTTGATCTTTAATGTGTTATTAATTTGTGTTAGTAATAATTGTTGGCAATCATTTACATCTCAGAGATTTTCATAACTAACAGTAATGCAGCTACATCTTACAGTTGGTAGTCGAAGGTAAAAATGTTGGTAGAATATTCTTTAGACATGTGTTTCTTCCAAGACCGTACTGAACCAATGTAGCGATTCATCTGCGATCTTGTCCGAGTGTTTTTATTATTCACCAGTCTCTTCGCGTTTGCCTCGAATAGCGATTAGCAGAAATCTGGAACGTTTGTAGGAATCCTGGATTGCTGGAATACCGCAATATAGTTTTTAACTAAGAGTAATTTCTAATGTTCGATTATGCCCAATTATTCCTAGTAGTCTTGCTTTCATCAAAAAATTCAGTTTGGCCTGATACAATGTCTCACAGTACCATCTATCTGGGCTGGGTGAATTTTGTAATTCTCTCGAGAAATGGTTCAACAACCTTAATCCAGACAGGGCAGTCATCTTGGATTTGACTCATTCCTTGGTAGTAATGGCTTCCTTGGCTTAGTCGAAATTGGCGCTCTTTCGATTCTATCACGGAACCCTATCAAATGAACTAGGTCAGTTCTGCACATTCCCCCCCACACAAACTGGAGCTCCTATAACGCATATAGATCAAGTCTTTCACCCGAGTGAGGAAGGATTAAGTCGATGCTACCTGAATCCTTTATAACTCGGAAAAAACAGGTCAGCTCAGGTTTTCGAAAAGGCAACTGTGTCTCGTAAACGTGTGATATAAAGTACCGTTCCCTAGCCATGTCTAGCATTTTCAAAAAACATCAACCTTTCAAAAGTCACTTGAAAGGCTAACAAAAAAAATTGAGAAAACTGAAAAACAGTATTCAAAGTCCTCAATAAAGTAAAATGGCCTATTTGACGATTTTAATCTTGCATAATTTGTCACACAGCAACTGAAAAAAACCCCGTAAAATTAACTATTCTGTTGTTTCATCCTTTGTCGCTTGCAGGCGTAAAATGGTGCCTTGATGTGTTTCAATTCTTGAATCTGAAAGAAAATCCCTGTGTTTGCTGTCTTACTACTCAATGAATTGAAAAGGTGTAAAGGAATCGTAGTGTTTATTGTGTGTAATTGGATTTGACTCATTTGTTCATAGCGGAAATACAACTTTATATTGAAAAAGGAAGGGAAATGAAAGAGCAGGATTCCAGCGACTAGCAAAACTGAAAGTGGCTGAACTATTTAAGCCAATGAATTTTAAGCACATGCATTACAATATAGAGCATCTCTTGCAGTTTAATTTAAGGATGATAGTGCACTTTTTTTAAGACATTGCTCCTTTGTAATGGAGAAGAAGAGTGAAGAGTGTCTTAAAACCCTCTACGAGCCCTTTCACTTCCATTCAATCAAATTACAAGATTCGCATAGTCCAGATAATTGGTACTGTGAGGCACTGTATCAGGCCAAAGTGAATTTTTTGCCACTAGCCCAACTTATGCCCAATTTTTTGCCACTAGCAAGAAATGGGTATGATCAAACGTTAGAAACTATTCTTAGTTAAAAATCGTCTTGCGGTATTCCAGCAATCCAGAATTCCTACAAACGTTCCAGATTTCTGCTAATCCCGAATTTGGGCAAACCCGAAGACACTGGTGCCGAACAATGAAAACACCAGACAAGATGGTGGATGAATCGCTACAGTTGTACGCGTACGGTCTTGGAAGAAACACATACATCTCTAAAGAATATTCTACGGACATTTGTACCTTGGACTACCAACTGTAAGATGTAGCTGCATTCACTCTTATTTGTGAAAATCTCTGAGATGTAAATGACTGCTAGCATTACTAACACAAATTTAATAACAACACAATATAGATCAAAGTGCATACATGTATGTTGGATCCTGCTTTCTCGGCGTATTGGCTGGCGGAATCTGCCCAATTTAAAGGAGTGATCTCTGATGTCAGTCAGTCAGTTACTGAGGTGATCTATAATTTGGCAAGATCGTAAGGCTTGATCAACAAAGCAACGATGAAGACAATACACAAACCCTGATGTCTTATATAAAGCACCAATATAAAAAACAAGAATGAATCTTGATGAATGGAGAGACAAAGGTAAAAGTTGTATTCAGAGGCAATTGTAAACACAAACAGCCCAAGAAAAGTGAATATTATTTAGGCTCAGGTGGAGTCAATGTCATAACTTTGTTTATAATTTCAATTTCTCTTAGTTTCAGCGGTCTTCAAACCGAACTTTTTCTTTCAAAAAATTAGTGAATCTCGTATATGACACATTTGTATGTAGAGCCTAAGAAGTTAACTGGGTTACAATAAAATGTTTCAAATAGACCTTAAACTTGTTTAAGAAGAAGCTGTTTAGTGAAAGTATGATGCCATTATGAGGCCAATATTTCTAGAGGGCCCAATTTTTCTAGCCTGATTCGCATTATAGGTAAAACAAGTTAACTTACGACACATGTATTCTTTCTAACTAGGATGGCAGGTAAAAATAACGAAAGTTTGAAATTTATTTTAGGCAAGCATTTTGCCTGTAGTTTTAGCTCAAGCCACTAGAATAATGCCGGGAAAATCACAATCGTGTCACGCAGGCAGAGATATTAATCACAAATGATACCAATTCCGCTCAAGCCACTAAACTTAAAGGGGAAAGCAGACGAGGCTAAAATCCAATCAGAGATGATGCTCTTTCGGCGTTGTATTCTTTTGCTGAAAGGCAGCACTGTAAAAAAGCGTCCTGTACGGGAAAATGGAAACGGAAGACAAATTGCTTTTTATCTCGCATACTCCACGATAAGGGGCACAGATGTGCGTTCATAAAACCAATGAATGAAGCTCTTTCTGAGGGACTTGAACAACGATGTGTGACATGAAAGACCTATCTGACATGAAATGTAAGCAATTGTATTGAGAACAAAAGGCATTCTGCGCCATGACCAACGTGGTATGTGGATGTATTATAGTTTTGATGACAAGCTTACGTCGCCTCTTGATCGCCTACCTCTATCGGTGAAGATCTGGTGGCTGAAGGCGTACAATACGTGTTCAACAGTAATTTTTCAAGAGTGCAAAACATAAAACAGGCCAAGCCCGACCTTAAGCACTTATGTCCAGGACTGACCTACGTAGCAAAAGTAACGAAACATAATTTTATTAAACAGCAAAAGTAACAAACGTATGGAGAGTCGTAATTTTGCAAATCAAAGTTCGTATTGTCAAAAATTCTTAACTTAGCTTTCCATCTTCAGCTAACACAATGGAAATTTGAACAAATATTAAATGACCAAAAATCGTCCGCCGCTTTAATTGCGCAACAAAATAAAGGAACGAAAATAACAAATAAAATGAAAATAAGTTAACTAAAGAGAAATACAAATAAGGAAGGCAAGAAAGGGTCCCAACAATTTAAGGTATCAGCCACCCTTCGGGTCCGTTTGCGCGCGGATCACTCTAGTTTTTATTGTTTTTATGTTTTTTATTGTTTCAATCCGCATTTCATGTAACAATTAAAAATCGTTATGAATATTTCCTGAAATGCTGACCAGGTTGATAAAGATGCCGAAAATCACGGCAAAATCCGGGGAAATCGTCGACGCAACCACTTCTACCGTCGATAAAATGAACCCTGATTGCTCTCTGCCAATTCACTGCCCATTCTTTGTCAAGGGCTTTCTTTTCCTTCAGCATTGGTTTGGAATACGAAAACAGACACAACCGATTTTTTAATGATGTATTTAGGTGAAATAAAACTCTCATTACTTCGTAAAAAAAACTAATATAAACCACTTTGCAAGAATCGCTTAAAATGCGAGTGCAACCAGCACGTGCTTTCGATTTCACGTGATCAAGTTAATCAGGTGTGACAGAACTTGTCAGCGATCAATTACCATAATTAACAAGAAAAAATATTTTACTCCTAATAACTCTCTACTGAGCCATCATTTTCTCATAATTTTTTGTTTGAAAGAAAGCTCTCGAAGAGATTTATCTGAGCATGTATTAATCTCATTTCTCAAAAAATGACACTTTTTCCCCGGCTGATACCTTAACAAATTTGGCTAGCAAATATAACAAGAGAAATCATCAGCAAGCGCTAAAATTGTGAGACGAAAGACCAAAAGTAGATGTATAGAAAATAACAAATGGAATGAAAATGCGAACCACAAAGGCAAACAGGGACTCCAAAAAATAGCAAATTTAGCGAACATTTTACGAGAAATTATCAGCAAGCGCTTACATTCTGCCCAAAATAATTGCACAAATTTGCACGATTTTGACCTTCGCAGACATTTTGAATCATTGATACTTGCTTGGAAGGTCAGTGTTTGGACTGTATTTTGAGAGCAATTTTGCTCGTGCAGCGATGAATTTTTCAAATTCTAGGAAGGACGAAGGTTGTCTAATTCACTCAGGGCGAATAAAAATGACGTCACAAGAGACTCAACTGGCGAAATGTGTGAGGAAGGTCAGCAGATTCAGCTCAAATTTGAAACAGGGGCACCCAACGGTTCGTTTCGGGAAATATCCGTTCGGAAGGCCTAAAATCGCTTGAGATATTCGGATTCAATTGCAGTGAAAGCTAGAGATTTCTTTGACGAAACATTACCTCGGACTTTCGTAACAAGAAGACTGATTAGTTGCTATTGTTTTCGTAGGGACAAATATGTCGTTTAGAGTGTAAAATAAGGTCAGCTAACATTTTCGGAGAGCTAGCCATCATCAGCTCGGAATTTCGGCGGATAGGATTCTGTTTCCTAAAATTTTCTGCGACCTAAATTTTCAGCTAAAAACGCCGAACAGATCAATCAGATCAATCTGTATTAGCTTATACAAAGATGCCTTTAAAATTAGCTCTGAAACAATCTAAGAATACTGTAGCTTGTTTTATCTCAGGTTATAATACTCAGATTACAAGCACTGCAGTGTGTGTTGACATGAAATTACCAGCCACGTCCATTTTTAGGGTTTGGTTGCCTGCTATTATATAAAATGAAAAATACCTTTGTCCATGCTTGACATAACTGAACACTGATTTCATCGTTTTGAAGAAAATTACTTAGAAGAAAATTTTTGACAAGGAAGAGATATGTTTTTAAAGAATATGCTACTTGTTGATTGTAGTTCAAGTATCACATAGTCAACACACCAAAAACCAATTTGTTGCTGAATACATTAAGGTGTTTCGATACAATTGTTTTGGGGACCATACCTAACTTTTTTTAATCGGCTCTTAGACAGTCTTCTCCTTGTCAGATCAACGTGAAATTTGCAATACTTGTTGGTTTTGGATTGAACTTTAGCGTCGTTTACATTTTGTGAAAATCAATATCTCCATGACAACGATAAACAAAAATCCTCGAAAACAGTAAAATTGAAATTTTGCACGATCCAGATTTCATTTTGAAAAGCAAATACCAACATCTTAATCTATGGTGTACGGCAAACAAAACACACAAGAACAAAAAAAATTCTGTATGTTTGTTTTGAAGTAAATCGCAAAAACATTTTCAACCTTAGCGTTTGCATAGTAATAGTAAATGCACCGAAAAATAATCAATGCTTTGATGAAATGGCTAGAAAATACTGTCAAAATGTGTCTTTTACTTACTATTTTACGCCTACAAAGTTTTGTTGAAACTGCTGTTCGCGATCTTCTAAGATCGCTTTTCTAAGATCAGAAGCGCTTTTGCGAAAATCTTAAGAACGGCTCGATGGATTTTTTTAAAACATTAAACGCGCGTGCTTGACGATGTGACCAATTTTAGCGGAGCCTGAGGGCAAAGCCCACCAGCCGAGCTCCATTGCTAAGCAAATTTGGTGACCCATCGATCCGAGAAATTTTGGTTGTGACGTAATAGTCACGTGACCGTCCGTCCGTACGTACGTACGTCCGTCCGTCCGCACAGACTCTGCGGGAGGGGGAGGGGAGTCCCAAGACAACCCGACGGGGGGAAGAGAATGCCATTTTTTTTTATGGCGGGAAATCGCGCGGTCATCGTCGCTTTTGAAAAAGAGATTTCTTTAAAGGCTTAAGCTTCTTTAGCAAAACGATTGTACGAGAGTACTGAAGTACTTGACAAAAAAAAATCTAATATCTATAAATGGAAAGAAAAAGTTCAAAAGAATACTGGTAGAAGGCGAAAAGTTCAAGTTACAAAAGGTGCCTTCAAAGGACTTCATCACTTTGTTTTCTTCACGGCGGAGAGCTTGCCCTGTTCTGAACATAACCGAGTAAGTGAAGGTTTGAGTATGATTTTGAGTATTACGGTCAAAGAAATTAGAAATGTGTCATTTACTTTTGACTTTAAAAAAATCATTAGCAAACGCGCTCAGATTTGTGACAGATGTAGTCTTAAATATTTTGCCATGCTCAGCCGATTTCACTCGCGTGGACGGACCCACGATTTTGGAAGTGTTACGCGAATTGCATTTAAGGACGGAGGCTCGCAACAGTTTTTTGGGCCTTGGAGTGTATCTTTTGAAGTCAAAATTTCGCATAGAAGATAAACTTCGATTTCCTTGATACTACACCCCCTTTTCAACAAATGATCAACGTTTATTTTCACTGGTTTCCTAGCAACAGCTGTCACCATAGTAACGGTAATGGACAACCCCTCATTTTAAATAATGACGAATATCTCGAAAACTTGTCAGACACTTTATGACGAAACTTGAACTATTTGAACTACTCAACCTACCCAACTTGTATGCGAAATTAGGGAAAAAGCTGTAAGAGCGTTTTCACGTTTCTAGACGTGAAATAGTAAGTAAAAGACACATATTTTGACAGTGTTTTCTAGCCATTTCAACAAAAGCATTGATTATTTTTCGGTGCATTTACTATTACTGTGCAAAGGTTGAAAAAGTTTTTGCGATTTACTTCAAAACAAATATACAGAATTTTTTTGTTCTTGTATATTTTGTTTGCCATACACCACAGTGTAAAATGTTGGTATTTGCTTTTCAAAGTGAACTCTCGGTCGCACAAAAATTCAATTTTACTGTTTTCGAGGATTTTTTTTATCGTTGTCATGGAAATATCGATTTTCACAAAATTTAAACCACGCTGAAGTTCAATCCAAAACCAACAAGTATTGCAAATTTCACGTTGATCCGACAAGATGAAGACTGTCTAACAGCCGATTTAAAAAGTGAGGTATGGTCCCCAAAAAACTGTATCGAAACACCTTAATGTATAGCTTAGGGGATGGTATTTTTCAATCTTCAGCAGTTATTAGCAGGTTTTTGGTTACGGATGAGGCCACCAAAAGCGACCTCTCAGAAACTTGGGTTAAAAATGAGAAGGGGAATCCTCATGTAAACGGTTCGATGAACTTTTCAAAGAAACAGGTAAAAAATTAGCTCGCCCAGGGTAATTCGGTGGGGGGGAGGGTTGTCTCGGGTACCCGATGTCCGCATTGTCAGTTAAGCAGGAAGCTTCAAGCTTTCTTTTCCGGAGCAACAGGAGCTATGGAGCTTGAAATTTGAAATTTTTTACAGTTCATTATTCGACTGTTGCCGATTTTAACAGGAAATAACAATAACGTGATTGTTTGTTGATTTTTCTTCTACTGTATTAATAAGACTTTAATCAGTAAATTGAACTTTTTTTCAGGTTCGTAACAGCTTGACCGAAAATTCTATACAAACATTATTTGCAAACCAATATTCCTCAGAAAAACGAAATAACAGAAAGCGTACTGCTTTTGTGCACGAAGATAAACGTGCAAATCAACACGAGGGGTGGGTTAAGTGCGATATTAGAACGAACTGTTTATACAGTAAGGGCGAACGAACTTTGAAACTACTATGTTCAAAACTGAAATGAACCAGATCAGCGATTCGGAGCTTTCGCGGGAAATTATTCAGTTTCTCCAATTTCAGTCCGTACATGGTGTGCACAAGTTTAAGGGTACAGTTAGATTTTTCATGCTTGGCATCGAAAAGGGGATATCTCCGGACTGGTAGAAATACGGAGTTCGAGACCAGTACAGTGGCTGAAAAGTAACAGTCTGCCTTGAATAAACGTAGTATGTTGAAAGACCCCATATGGTTGTGGGCAAAAGTCTAAAGCATCCGCTCGATTAGGCAGTGTTTGAATCGTCCACAATCGTTCGAATCGGCAATGGCCAAAAAGTGGCTGGCCCGGCGTTGTTTCGCTAGACTGGGACAAAAATTAATGCAACTGATTCCTTTGATTAACAATAACGGTAAAGGTGAAAAGTGAATGCTTAGGAAGATTTGTTGGAAGGCCGGTAAATCACTCTTCCCGCTCACAAATCAGAAAAAGATACATTTTAGTTTTAGTGCGTCCAAATTTATTCTCTTTTGTGTTTGGAGCAATTACGATAGCCACGAAACTACCCGAAAGCAAAAAGCGATTCCAGAGAAGCTGGAATGCATGTAAATTAATATTTTCCTGACTTGTAATGTTTGTTCTCGTACAGTTAACGCGCGGGAGGCCCTGAACGTTGACAGCTTTTATTCACCTTTGACGATTACACGCAAAACACAAAATTCGCTATAACTTAGAGGGAAAAGATTTTGGAATTGTAATTACTACAGCCAAGAGAATGAGTACCGAGCTAACTAAAAGCGATGTTTCGAGATCTTTAAATGAGTCGCCGCGTAAGGTACTGGGTTTGAACTGTAAAGTAAAGCTTAATTGTAAATTACCGGCACAGGTAAAGAATTAGATTTTGTGCAATCAAGTGCTTGCACTTGAAAGAAATCAGCGTTATAGAAACATAAACTCTCGCGAACAGGGTGTAAAAATACATGCAACTTTTCATTTTAGCTGGAAACGTGAACAGTATCGAAGGTGCCAAAATCACCGAAACTTCGCTCGAGTATCGATATTTTAACGCAAACCTAATGATCGGTGCTATCTAGTTTTTGATAGCGATATAGGTCCACTCTTAGTATCGGACTAAACGTTTGCATTGGGAGGCTTCTTCAGTGTCCTTATTAAAGTGCTACTATGATCAAAAAATCACTTTTATTTTTTCTTCGGATTTCGAAACTATGTTTATTAAACACTCCCCAAGCGAAATTATAAGCCTTAATTTTGAGAAGAAGACCGTTAATTTAAACTGCAATTTTCCGGTTTAATGGTCCGCCATTATTACACCAGAAAGGATACAATGACGTCATACACGCAAGAGCTGTAAAATGTAGTGTGTGAACACGGCTTACAAATTATGCAAAACACGAGTTTGAGAGTGTGAAAGCTCAAAACTCCCGTGCTGCATACTAAATAAGGCACTTTCACACACACTGCATTCTAAAACTCGTGTGTGAATGATGTCATTGTATCCTTTCTGGTGTAATAATGGCGGACCATTAAAACGGAAAATTGCAGTTTAAATTAACGGTCTTCTTCTCAAAATTAAGGCTTATAATTTCGCTTGCGGAGTGTTTAATAAACATAGTTTCGAAATCCGAAGAAAAAATAAAAGTGATTTTTTGATCATAGTAGCACTTTAAGTAGCGGACATTTTACACTGTCAGAAAGTGCGAGGTCTGGAACAGAGAAACCACGAGCTACAGTTCGGAGATTCTTCGTAGCTTCCGATCGCGGTACTAGAAATACGATCGGTTTCCGAAGGCTTCTCGGTTCCAGAACTCCCAGTCAAAATGGCGGCATCGGTTCCAACCTTGCTCACGCCTGACGGCGCGTACTTAAACATCGGACGAGCCTGTATGACTTGAGGCTGAGGTGTTCAGCCTGTCAATCACAAATCCCAAACGGAGGCGAACGGGCGCAGTTGATTGGTTCATTGGCGAAGGTGTAAGTTTAGCGGGTTCCGATTCCCGCAAAATTCGATTCGAACATGAGGCTGGAGTCGATCAGCGAGAGGGGAAAGTTTTTTTTCGAATAATAAGGTAAATATGCTTACGTTCGATTGAAGAAGATAGCTGCAGAAGAGGAATAAGCAAAGGTAATTTTATCTGTCGATTTTAACATGAGAGTCCCCTTTTTTTCGCTTGCAAATGCTTACCCAATTTTTCGAGTTATTTATAAACAAACTCTGTCTCGAAATAGGTTATTCCTCCAGTGTCCTCGAATCCCAGCCAGCGAAATGGAGTCACTTCAATCATTTGTTTCCTTTAGCGGTGGGGAGATATTAAAAGATACACAAACAAGAAAACGGAGACACCAGGAAACGGCCGCGGAAGATTGGGATGAAACTCAAGTGGCGGCGAGCGATTGCTCAATAAACGCTGTAAACTATTGCTTTTAGCTCTGCCAAAGAGACAGTAAAGGCTGGTTTTCCTTAGCGACGGAGTCGAAGTCGGAGTCGCAATCAGAAGCATAAAGCGTTATGATCTAGTGAAAACCAAACAACGGAGTCGTAAGCAGAGTTTCCGATTGCGCTTACGATTTCGTCGCTTATACGGCGATCAATTCGAAACTTCAACAGTAGTACTGTCAGCCCATAGGGAGATTCTGGCCTTGTTTTGATGCGAGGGTTGTGATTGGTGGAGAAGGGCTAAAAGTCGGCCATGTTGGAAATGACGTCATAGAGGAACCGGAAGGGATCACCATGGCAACCAGGGAAAAAACCGGAAGTGAAAAAATCATGACGACAACCGGAAGTGCAATGGAAAAAAAAGAATATTTAATGAAAAATGATTTATAGTTTTTTTACAAGCGGGAACGTGTGCCTGGACCCGAGTGGTCAGCGGCGTCCCTCAACAAGAGTTCAAAGTCCAACTGGTAGTGTACAGGTTGGCCGCGTGGTGCCTGGACCCGAGTGGGAGCGGTCATCTACAAGGTGGGTTCCTCATCCAATAAACCTGTTTGGTCACAGATCATACTGAGTCCTGGTACTGTTTGGAGGGCTTGACAAAGGGCGGGAATGACTCGCTGTTGTAAGGCTAAGATGAGATCTTCCGTCTGTTCTTTGACGTCTTGATACCAATGAGGAAATAACTCTTTGTTTTGTTGGATGGTGTCTTTGTAAATGTTTCTTTTCATCAAATTGAGTTCATCTCTTTCTTGTTTGGTCAATTGATCTTGAGGCTTGCGGACTAGTTGAATTAGGTAGTATCTTGGCATCTTGCTGGGATCGATGACTCTCTTGTCGTACACATTTTGCTTGACTTTCTTTTCTTCTTTCTTCTTTACTTGTCTGCTTGCTTGCTTGGAGTGAAGAATGAAATGGGAAGGCCGAGTGGCTTGGTTTTTTAGAGAAAAAAGGTCACGTGTTATGGGTTGGATGACCAATGAGAGGTAGGTCACGTGAAAAGGGGTGGGGGTACCCCCTTCCCCCTCTCCGATTTTCCCATCATGCTTGACGAATTTCTGGGTATAAAACCCTGGAGATGCCACAGGGCTCCACTCCTAGCTTTGATTGGTCAGTCTTGACTTATGTTAGTTTGTGAAAAGGAAAAAAAATGTCAAGAAGAAAATCGTTGGGATGCCTGTCCAGTTATGTGAATGTGAAGGGAGAAGAGGCTGTGGGAAGAAGAGGAAGGGAGGAGAGGACACATGTGGAAAGAGTGGCAATGAGGATGGCGGAGAGAAGGGAAGAGACGTGGCGACCGATGAATCGAAATCGTGTGGCGGCATTTATTCAAATGTATTTACTGGCTTTGGTCTATGACGAAAACGCTTACCGCCACCCAGAAGAAAAAAGAAAATCAGAAAAAATATTGAACGAAGCTCTGGTGAGACGCATAATCCCTTACATTTATAAGAACAGAGTCTAGTCCATAGACGACACCCTCTGGCCCATGACATTGGAGGACGTCAAGGAACTTGACAGTCACTTGGCATCTGTATTGTACTCGATCTTGTCGTACTCCAGTAGGATGCCCTCGTGCTCCTCACATCGTGAAAATAGGGGAGGGGGTCTTTGGTGTGAAACAACCAATGGCGGTGAAGTCACGTGAACCCAAAAAACAATAAAGGGGTGGTGGTACCCCCTCCCCTTCCACAACTGGAGAGAACGGAGGTAGAGGATGAAAAGGTAAAAAGAGACCCCCTCAAGGAGTTAATGGAAATGAAACGGAAACAACGGGAGCAAAGAAAAAGGTACCGCGAGAAACACCCTGAGATTTTTCGGGAGCAAAAAAGAAGGTACCGCAAAAAAACCCTGAAATCATACGTGACCAAAACAAGAGTTACAGGCAAAAGAATCGGGAAAAATTGACCGAGGTTAAACGGAGAAAGTATCACGAGGCACACTCCGAGGGAGTCCGCAAGCATAAAAAAAACAGCGATTTGACGTGCTGAAGAAGAAACGCCCCTTGAGGGAGTCCACAAGTATTAAAGGTCAATGGCAGGCGAACGCCCAGTGCTACAACAACATCAAACGGGAGCAGGAGGCACAGTCATCATGTTGAATGAAAACTTTTTATTTTGATTGTCAGACAAGACCTGTGAGTCAAGAAGAAATGGCAATTTTTTGTAAATAAATTTTGTAAAAATCTGAATTAAACACTGGTTACTTTTTCAACAACAAACTCTCTCTCTTTATTGCCACGTTGTATTGGCGCGTTGCAAACGTTCTTATATTTGTTGTTTTTTAGTGTCACCGTTGGGTGGTTAGACGAGGGGGTACCCTACGACACCAGTCACCATAGCAACAGTGTCAAAAAAGGAAACGTACTGCCACGCGCCTGGGGAAGCGCAGACCTTATTTGGGTGGTTAGAAGAGGGGGTTCCCCTTTGGAATACGCAAGGGGTGCTGGGAAAAATAGAGGAAAAATAGAGGGTGGGGTACCCCCTCCTTCATTATTGGCCAACCAGGTATCTTGGTGGAGATGACAGGTGTCACGCAACCAATCTCCATGAAGCAGGTGACTCACGTGATGTCTGTCACGTCATACCTTTCATGTGGGCGAGGCCTGTCACGTGGCAATAAATGAAGCGGTAGCCCCCTACCCCTCTTGTCTTTGCCAGGATTTTTTGCGAGGGCGAGTACAAAGGGAAACGATTTCACTTGACAATGATGATAATAAAAATAATAATAATAATAATAATAATAATAATAATCTATCACGTGACTCTGCTGACCTGTTGGGAATGTATATTATTAAGCTTTTTTAAATGTTGACCAGCTCCCGTGTGGCGGGAATGACCCTATGTTGACCGGTAGGGATTGCAGGCCCATATTTCAGGGAAAAGCGACGTCCATTAAGGTTGCAGGGTCCAGTCTAAAAGAAAAAGACTGTTGACTGATAGAGATTGCAGGCTCAGGCCTTAGGATAAGACAGTTGACTAGGATCAGGTGAGAAAAAAGACTGCTAACCAGCAGGCTAGGCTCTCTGGAGAATTGGGATCGTGAGCTCCGGCCCAATGGGAGTACTGCTGGCTAGCTCGATTAGAGAAGACCCCTGCCCGTTAAGGCTTTTGCGGGCTGAGGCTTCAGAGGAAGAGTACGACCAGTCACTAAAGAACAAATTTATGGCGTTTTCTTCCGGCCATTTTTCGCGATACCTTGCAATGCCTTGCAGCATACACAACCACCTCTAACCCTCCTCCTAGGGTGCCCTTATTTGGACGGAAACTAGACCAAGGGAGGAACCCCACCTCCGGTCTTTGTTGATCCATACCTCTCTCTGCCAAACCTCTGTAGCTACAGACAGCTCAGAGTAGCTTCAAGTAGCTCAAACATAAACATTTCTCAAGACAATAATTGTACCAAAAGCAACCTTGGAGAGCTCACGTGACAATCACTTTTATTCACGTTCGTTACAATACAATTTCATCTGGCCAACTTGGTTCACTGCACAGTCTCATGGTCAACTTTCTTTGTCTCCGTCGTCTCCTTCCTCCTCCTCCTCCTCCTCTTCTTCTTCGTTCTTAGGGACTGGCCGTGGTTGAAAAATTCTGTTCAATAAAAATTTTCGCCTATCCACGGCTGCGTCTGCGGCCTCTTCATAATCCATACCTTCTTCCTCGTCCATGAAACGACGTAGGGTTTTCATGACTTCGTGTACGGGATCACGTTTGAGACGACGGAACCACTTGAGATAGTGCAGGTATAGCCTCCGTAACTTTCCTCTGAAAACTGGCAATAAAGCATTGAAAGCTTTGGCTTCAGCCACCGCTTCAGAAGCCCCCTTTTCCAGTAACCGCTCCACTTGTTTTCCGAAGCGTGAACTAAGGGACTCTTTAACTTTGGCACGGAGATCTTCCCATGGATCAACGATGTCATATTCCACCTCACTGTCGTCTTCGTCCTCGGAATCGATTTCCATGTCTTCATCTTCATTTTCTTTATCCTCTGAATCCTCGTTTATGCTTCCTTCGTCTGATCCAACTTCAGACACCACGTCCTCTGGGGAGACAGTAGCCATGGTTGTACTTTCCCCTTGTTGTTTTTCTAAACGTTTCCAACAACCCCGCTTCTCGTGACGGTCTCTATTGTAGCTTCGACTGAACGGTTTTTGACAATACCGGCAAAGATGTGCCATACACTAACTCATGCAGACTCGGCGCTCTTTTACTCAAAATGAGCACCATGCGCTTGGCGCCTGTTTATATATGTTTACAGCGCAACTCAATTTGAGTGAGTGACTCAAACTCATAATGAGCAACGCATTTTGAGCGCGAGTAACCCGGTTACTCGATGAGTTGCTCACCCATATACTCATAGCGCATTAAAAAAAATTAAAAAGTGCCGAATTTAGTCACACCTCTGTTTTGCTCGGTTGGGATCTCAACCGACTGAGTTTACCTTCACTGTAGTAATATAAACTTGGAAAATATGACTTGCACACTTGATTAGTTTGCGTTTGCAAAAAAACTATAATAAAAAGAAACACAAACCTTGCAAAAAAAGCTAAGCAGAACAATAGACCTAAAAGAAACACAGTATACGCCATAACGACAATGATGCAACAAACAAGTTAACTAACGATTTAGCAACTTATCTTACTCCACTGGGAGAAGAAAATAAAGCTTCCCAATAATAACCAATCTATCACTTAAAGGCCCGTCAAATTTGTTGGATTTCATTTGATAATAACGGTTGACAACAACTTCGGATGATAAATGCTAATTTGGATATTGAGAAAGATATCTTTATGACTTAATTTTTTAAGATCCTCCTTGTTTTAATGCGAATAGATCGACCTGTAGGAGACGTTTTAAAGAATATTTTTCCATCGCTTGTCCAAGTGCTCCAATCTTCACCTTTTTTCGCACTTTTAATTACAACAGAGAGCGTCGAGAAGTTAGGTTCTCGTTAACAAAAACTCGTTCCGTACCTAGGCTGTCCATGAAATCTACCTTCCTGAGCCTTAAGCTTGACTGTATAGCTCGTATTTGGAATCATAGTGATAAAACTTTACTATTATTGGTCTTGGTTTACTCTTTCTTTTGTCCAAGCGATAGGAAACGTCGATGTCTTCTTCTCGAACGTCAGCATCTATCTTCGTGGCCACTTGCAGGATAATTTGGCAAACATCTTCGTCCTGACTTCCTCCGGTATCCCGTGAATTTCAAGATTAAATTTACGCGAGTATTAGTCAATGTCGTCGCATTTCCTTCCAAGTCTTGAAGTTTCTTACTAGAGATGCTTTCCAGCTTTTCTAACGACTGAATTCTTGCCGTCATTCTCTCATTACTTTCTTTCAAGTCCTTTATTTAAACTTAACTCGCCCTTAAATATTTGTTTTCCACCCGTAATTTCGAAGTGTTATTTTCTATTCGCCGCTGTTTTCCACATTTGCTGCAGTGAAGGATGCTATTGACTTTGGTTCGCTAGGCGAATTACTACTCCAGTGACTGTGCGCTTTAGCTCTTTTACGCCTTACCATGCTGTTGAACTGGTTTTTTCATACACATTTTCTCACTTGGCAGGTTCCAGTCCCCTCAGAAAGTTGGTGCGAGGGATTGGTCAGCAAGTTTGTTCAGGAGTCTCTCAGAGAATATTCAGTTATGTCAGAACGGTTGACAAATCGTGCGCTTAGGTACTCAGAAATTAAGACCATGTAACTTGTAGCTCTTTGCGTTTGCCATTAAGTACTTTAAGTTTCCTCCACCCAAGTTTAATAAATAAATCTTCAACATCAGTATTATAACTAAAAGAGGCTAGAATTCAAGCAGCACGGTTTTGTTACTTTAATAATTTATTCGAAAGAGACTGATTTTGCAGTTGTCCCACACGACACTGTAGTAGTCAAAGTGCGGCTGCATTAAGGCATTGTTAAAGACATAATGCAGTGTTTCGGGAGGGACGAAAGGACAGATTCATTTTAGGGCTCCAATTCTAGGAGCAATTTTCTTGGATGAGGGATCAATGTGAGTGTTCCAATCGAAGTTCCTTTAATATAAACGCCTAGGGATTTTGGAGAGGACTGACTTGATTAACAGGGACACCACTAAGGGTAAGTTATGGGGGTCTCTAAAAAGTATTTAATTCTGCTCCGATTCAACTAGCATAAATTCTGCTTTAGAAGCTGATTCAGTGAAAGTTTATTTGAGATAATCCAATTATTGACTGAATCGAGTTCCCGATTCAGAGCTTCATCAATGGTATTTATATCATAACTCAGACGCGTATAACCTGCACACATTCTAGGCTGCGAACTTCATATTAGACAATTGGGTAAATCCTTGATTAGACTGCGAGTAGTCTCTAATTTTGGCGATGGCGAGTCTAATCCTTGATGTAGACTGAAAACAACAGTGGACCCAAAATTCTTTTTGTTTTTGGACCCAAAATTCTCCCTTGTACTAACTAAGAGGCCAACTAAGAGGCCAATTGTCAATTGACAGATAGGGCACCGCGGTTATCTGCTGGCGGTTCATGTGGTTCGGTTTCCATGTGTGCCATAGGTGCAATATCCCGAGTAGAACGAATTTTTAAAACTGACTTAAATGTTTACTACGTATAGATGCTGTGGTCATATTCAGCGAATGTTTGCAAATTTGTTTCGCAGCCCACCAGAAAAAGGCAGCAGGCATCGAACAGGTAGCAATATTGCAGTTAACGTTGTGCGTATATTAAACATGTACATGTAACGGGAATTATGAAAAGGATGCAGTAGATTAACCTTTGGACAGGCAAACGTTCTCAGATGATCTTCGGGTTCGTCACAAAATCTTGGATCAGGCAAACGGACTGTCAGTTGACTGTAGGTCAAACGTACCCTAGTTAATGCATTTTTGCTTCGAATTCAAGAAAAGTTTCATGGGTACAAGAACATACAAGATGAGTCAGTTGCAAAAACTGAAAAAAATCAGCAACCTTCGGTCCAAAATTGACGTGTATAGTTTTAATTATCGCGGTTGTAGTTTTTGCGAGCCTAAACAATGCCTGAAAATAATAGGAAGCTTGTATTCTAACTGTACTGGGGCCTCTAATATCTAATGCTGGGATAAATTCACAAGAGCTATAGTTAGTGAAACGTTAATTGAATAAATGGAGAAATCACAGCAACGCATGCTCGATTCAAAACCATATGTCTCGTTCCTTAGAGTTTAATCAAGCTTGAATCTTGTTTGATTTAATTAAAGTTATGGAATTAAGCTTCCGTTCGGTTGCTTTTCAGTTTTGCTTCCTTTTCTGACTCGCTTTGTTTTGAAACACTGGTATTTTTAAATTCCTCTTCACCCTATCGATAGGAATAAGTTGCGAAAATAAATGTCGTGAACATCTGAAAGCCCGGATAGCTTTTCGACGTTTTCTGTTTGTGTCCCGTTCACAAAGTTGTTCGCGGCGTTGTGCGTTAACCAACTTGTTGTTTACACGACATGAACCTCAAAATAAACCAGTCACACATCAGAATAAACCAGTCTTACCTCAGTTTTCGAAAAGCCCCCATAAAAGACAGCCAACCTTTTCTTTAAACGACCAAAGTCCACTACTGATAGTTTCCGAGAACCGAGACAAACTAAGAAGGCGAATCATGCAAATTAGCTTTCTTCTTATCCTTTTGCTGAGCCAATAGGAAGCCGAAATTCTTTTGTCTGTTGATGTTTCTATGACAACTTTCCACAAGGGTTTCCTTCAATAGCCCTTTTTTAAAATTTATGTGGTACCGTTAGGAATTGTCGAAAGTGGAAAATACTTAGCACGCTCAATACGAACGTGTTTGAGCACTAAAATCAGCAGTAAAATCAACATCTTCTAGAAGAACGGTAGACTTTATTTAACAAGAACTGATGAAGGCTTAGGGTGAGGGTTTGGTCTTGGGTCTTAGCTTTCTAGACTACCGACTCTTGTGGCGTGCTTATGCACCCATGCATGCAATTTCGATCACGAAATCAAGTCAACAAGAATACGTCCCTGCACACGCATCTGAAACATGATGAACGAGGCTCAAATTCACTAATTCCAAGAAGGAGATAAATCACGGGTCTTCTTGTGTGACAACTAGAACTTTTAAAGGAAAGAAACTCGTGCAGTAATCTCCTGTATTTCAACATCTTGAATAACCTGTCAACTATTGCGTCTTTTTCAGCAAGTTCCGCTTGCGTGATCAAGCTGATGTTGACGATAGTTTATACGGTTGTATGACGTACGACTGTAACACAACCACAGGGAACACACATTTACTATGTGATTTTTGTAGTTTCAAAATAAAAGGAAATGTATGGGAGCGGTCACACAGTTTGTGTGAGTGCTCTGTGTCTTATTTGAAGATTGGGCGTGAAAGTTGATAAGAGCTGGCTAGGTGGTTTTTTGTAGTCAGGGCGAAAACCAAACTTGTTGAAAACGCCTACGTCACAATGACTGTGTGGTCTATAGTTCGGTTTTGGTTTGTTCTTCTGATTTTTTGTGACTTGCTTTTTTGGTGGTATTTTTTTCTGACGGTGAAAACGGAACGCAAACCGAGATGGTGTGGAAAGAGAACATTTTATCTGTTTTTGGGAGTAAATGTAGGTTTCCAATTTATGCGGATTAGTGTTATCGGGGCTAGTCTTAATTGTTTTACAATCTTTTATCTACACTGCACTGGATAAGGAATTGTAGTTGTTATACGCGACGGGCAACTGATTACTGAATATAAATGAGAGATATTTTCATGCAGGTTTTTGGAGTTGGAGTGTGTTTGTAAGAAAAGTCAGTTTGTCTATTTTAAATGTTTTAGCTGTAAGAGTCCTGTAAACAAGGAATTTCTGGAGCAAAATTCCCGTTGTAGCATGTTAATAGTTTTGTGCAAGTTTCCCGTTGTAGCATGGTCATATTTCTGGTGCAAGTTTCTGGTTTGAGCATTCTTACATTTCACATTTTCACAGACAAAAACACTGTGCACAGTAAATGATTTAATCATACCTAAATTCAAACATGCATACTAACAAATCGTCTTTTACTGATATTACACATCAGGCCCCAGTTGTTAAGTATTAGGGAAACCAATTGCGTTATCCACTGAATGGAGATTTATCCGGTGGATAGCGCTATCCAACTTTTGAACAACTGGGGCCAGAATTCTATTACAGTTCAAACTACACATCTTCGCAGTGCAACATCATATGACTTACTCTGACAACTCAATGAAAGGCTATTCCGATGGGATGAAATCTTCAAACAACAAAGGTTAAAACTTGACCTGTACTTTACATCTCTTTCTGATTGCCTTAAATCAATTCTGACAAGTATCTTTTTGACAAACCCTTGTAAAATTTTAATATAGCAAGTGAAAGAGTATACTTTTTCCTTATATATCAGTTATGCAAGTTGCATAAAGGTAATCACACACCGGTTTGGCTTCAACAAATGAAATACAAAATAAATCTTGAATCATTAACGATGATAAAATAAACTATGTATTCGTAGTGGTGAAATCACTTGTTTCTCGTGTATAACTCTCACTATCAACAATTCGGCAACAACTAACTTTTATTGTGAAAAAAAAAACGGTGGTTCATATGACGTCATAAGCCTATTAATTTCGCTCGAAAACTTTGAAATCACGAAGATCACGTTCTTGACAACTCCTTTATTAGGAACGTAATTTCGCGCCAATGTTACTAACAAGCAGGTACTTAGGAACGTGATGCAATTAGCGGCTGATCCATCTCGCGCGACAGCCACCGGAAATGTTCAAGTTGACCCTAACGAGGTGAACCTTTCGGGCGAAGCTGCGCGCGGTGGGTTGGGGCGCGCACTTACTGGTTCCATCACGTTCCTACATGTTTACGAGTAACACTGAACACCTAAAGTGATAACACACACGTCTCATAAACGTTTTTCGAGTAAATTCAGTGCATCTCATTCATAGCATACTACGTGTCTCATAGCACTTCACTAGACCAAAGGAAAAACATCCAGATTGTTATCATATCGGACCAATGATAAGCAGTTCATTCCATTACATCTTTAAAACATCTGCTGTTCAGACATGTTCCTTTTCCAAATCGTCTTTTACTGACATTACAAACCACAATTGTATAACAGTTCAAACTGCACATTCCGTGCAACATCGTATGACTTGCTCTTGCAACTCAATCAAAACTATCCCGACGTTGGAATTGTGTGTTTACATTTAGTTGTTTATTGTTCAAAGTCTATTTTCAGGGCCGTTGACAAAACCAGGATCGGATCGGATCGGATCGGATCGGATCGGATCGGATCGGATCGGACCGGACTGACAAAAAGCTGGATCGGATCGGACCGGACTCACAAAACCTGGATCAGGCCGAACTCTATTAAAGAAACTCATATCCACTCATTGAAAGTAGACGCATTTCAAATTCCATTAAAGATGACAGAGAGATCAAGAAAGTGATTGCCATTGCACTGTTTTTGCTTTTTCTTCTGCATTCTGTCGTGAAGACTTTTTGTTTATTGTTATGGTTTTACATTCTGTGAACTACTTCATTACTTCAACTACTGCATTATGAAGAAGAAACTTCAATAGCGTGTGCCAGAGTATGTACAATTAAGTCAGCACCGAATTGACCATAAAGTAATAATGATATCAAGATAACTCGCGTCTTTCTCATTCTTTACTTGGAACTTGAACCATGTACATATGACTACAAGGCTTTTAGAATGTAACAATAACTACCTCACAGAGGATAATAAAACGGAACTTAAAGCTCCTAGAATGGCAGTATGACAAGGATACCTGCTTTCGTTTTTTGTCCAGATTCTAGAATGGTGGAATATGAGATCTGTTCCGACAATTACGATAGCCTGATTCACACAATGGTTTAGTGTTCGCGGTAAGCCCGCATGACGAAAATTGTGTCAAGTTTGAGCAAAAGGTTTTATTTCACGTTATCAAAACTGAAAAAAAAAATGTGACCTACTAAGGTCATAAGTATAGAATAGTAATTACCGGTACTTTAGACCTATTTAACAATGCAAGCTATCACTGTATAAGAAAACAATCCGTTTGCTTTCTAACATTAATGTAGTTTGATTATTGATTTTGTTCCAGTTTTTCTAGAAAATCCCTTTCAAGTAATGACAGTATACTCGAAGTTTCTTTTCAAGTGACAGCCGTGTATATTCAGAAGCATTATAATTTCATTTCCATATTCACAATCAGTGTCTAATCAAATTACATTAGCTTTGCAAGCTTTTGCATGCAAAAAGCTTCAAAGACGTCACAGTGAACACAACTATTCATCCACATTGTATAAAAGAATAAATTAGCCTTTTTCTGTTTCATTTCAACAATGTGATTAATCGTAAACCAAAGACACAGTTCAAATACAAAATCTCATTAGTTGATATATGACAAAACAGGGTCTCAAACTGAAATTTTTTGTCCTTACTAATCTTATTTTTGTCACTGATTTTTGGAAGGGCGTAAATCGTTCAGTCATATGACCAATTTCTTCAATTTCTTTGAGATAGAAAACCTTACCGACAGATAGTTTACAGGTCGATTCATTAATAGCTAAAATTTCAAGTAAAGGACGGCAAAGACGCGATCATTGTTACTTTAGGCTCTATTCCTCTTTGTCTTTCCGCTTGGATCTCTCTCTCTCTAGAAAAACGTGATCGTTTAATGAAGTAGTTTAAATGCGTAACAATAAACAGTCAGTCTTCACCACAGAATGGAGGAGGAAAAAACAAAAACAGTGCAATGGCAATCACTTTCTTGATCTCTCTTCGTCATCTTGATCCAGAGATACCACTTGACCATTTTTAATGGGAATTTGAAAGGCACCTACTTTCAATGAGTAGATATGGGCTTGTTTAATAGAATTCGACCCGATCCAGGTTTTGTCAGTCCGATCCGATCCGATCCGATCCGATCCGGTCGGATCCAGCTTTTGTCAACGGCCTATTTTCAGCTATTTGCATTAGGTACAATGTAAATGATAAGTAATTAGCGCGTGTTGCTCTCTTGGGGTGATAAAGACAGTCACGAAAGTGATCAGTGATCAGAGTTTGATTGGTTTTCTGTCGTGTCAATATGAGTTTTGTTCTAAAAGGTTTTTTTTCAGTGTTTAGGCTGGGTTCGCTTACCTTTCATGTAAAGCGAGGATCTGTGGAAAATTAAAATTGATTTGGTTGGAAAACTTAAGCAGACTACTTTGTCTCGTTTCCGACGCGCGACATCGAGTTGATGAAATCACTTTCTAGCTGCAATGTCAACTCAAGAGGTCAATAGGTAACCGCAGAGTTATAGTGGCAAGTAGGACCTCAACCAATATTTAAATCCAATTTTTTTTTTAACAATTTGACTTACCAATTTTACCAAACACAAGCTTAAGATGGCCATTTATATTAACGCAACTGAAATAAAAACTGAATCACATAGCTATGGCGGGCCATCGCGGTCAAAAGTAGATATCATGATATCACTATTGATATCTCGTGATATCATGATATAACATGATATCATGATATCTTGGCTTAATGATATTATGTTATTTTCTTTTCCGGAAAGATATCATGACGTCATGATATCTTAAGATATCCTGGTAGCACGATATCCGGAGAGATATATCATGACGTCATGATATCTTGCAAAATTAGTTGTCATCATTGTTACTGATAGTCACGGCATGTACTTATCAAGAGCTAGTGTTGGAAATATATATATCCAACAGTGTAGCAGCCAACGAGGATAGTAATGTTTGCTGAACTGGTTCCATGGCCCTAGTAACTAGTGTAAAATGTGGGTGACATGCCTGCACGACTCCCACGCTCGTTTTTCAGCCCCCCGTTCTCATAACGTTGCTCTCACAAGTATATCTTTTAAGGACCGTCCTTTCTTATATGATATTTAGGAATGGCGGTTCGTCCTTAAAGATTTCGTTAAGTAATAGTTGTTTCTCAATCAAATGCAATTTGCTCATGACAATATCCTCTCTTGCTCATGATGATCTGTTTCAAATTGGGCACTGATGGTTAATATTGCGCTACAAAAGGCAAGATTCGTTTATTTTCCCTGCGTTTTTGTTGGAAGGCTAGCTTTCTTTCTTCAAAGTGAACTTCTGAAAATGTATTTTGTATAAAACTTTCTGGGTAACCTCTCTTTTGGAGTTGTTTTTGGAAGTTTTTGATCATCCCTTTAAATGATGTCTTGGAAGAGTTTGTTCCCAGCCTCCCCTTTAATGAAATCTCCTTTGATACTGGGTGGGTGGCATGAGGAAAAATGTGTATACTGAAATGTTTCAGTGGGTTTGAAATGCGTGCGTACATCAAGTACTGCGTTTTTTTTTCGCCTTTGTATACGTTAGTATCCTTGAACGTCGTTTCTGTTTCGGATATTTCAGCCGTACATTTGATTGTAGGGTGGTGTTTATTTGCTTGCTCAATGAATGAACTTACTTATTTCATTTCTGCTAACGTTCCAGAGTGAAAAAATGTCACCTATGAAACGTTTCTAAACGAGCGGTTTTATCATGCTTTGGCTAAGGATGTCTGTTTCAACTTTCGCCATGAAAATGTTGGCAAAGGCAGCTGTCATTTTGGTACCCATGGCGGTTCCGTGTGTCTGTGGATAGTTTTTCCCACTAAATTGAAAGGAATTTTCCTGTAGGATAAGCCTTAGCGCTCCTTCTAGTAGTGGTGTGGAGATGGGATTTTTATTTAGATAAAAAGAGACGTGTGCGGGGAAAATAAACGAATCTTGCATTTTGTAACACAATACCAACCATCAGTGACTAATTTGAAACAGATCATCATGAGCAAATGGCATTTGTTTTAAAAACAACCATTACTTAACGAAATCTTAAAGGAACCGCCATTAATATCATATAAGAAAGGACGGTCCTTAAAAGATATATTCGTGAGAGCAAAGTTATGAGAACGACGGGCTGAAACACGAGCGTGGGAGTCGTGCAGGCCTGTCACCCACATTTTACACTAGTTACTAGGGCCATGGAACCAGTTCAGCAAACATTACTATCCTCGTTGGCTGCTACACTGTTGGATATATATATTTCCAACACTAGCTCTTGATGAGTACATGCCGTGACTATCGGTAACAATGATGACAACTAATTTTGCAAGATATCATGGCGTCATGATATCTCTCCGGATAGCGTTATGGCGGGCCATCACTAGTGATATCATGATATCTACTTTTGACCGCGATGGCCCGCCATATAGCGTGCTACCAGGATATCTTAAGATATCATGACATCATGATATCTTTCCGGAAAAGAAAATAACATAATATCATTAAGCCAAGATATCATGATATCATGTTATATAATGATATCACAAGATATCAATAGCGATATCATGATATCTACTTTTGACCGCGATGGCCCGCCATACTAACAAAACTACTGTTGTTTGATGGATATCACAAAGGCATTTGAAATGTCGCAGTTATTAGTGAATGAGGTCTATCTGATAAGATATATACCCTTGTACGCAAAAACAAAGCACAATGTTTTCAAAAGGGTTATTTTTAAGAACGTGCTACGGTTTTGTACAGATTTATATGCTTCTGATGTATTTGTTTTAAGACCAAAAAAAAAACAGGACAAAGCTTGGACATATGTGAGTGAACAATTTGATTGCATTTTTCTTTCTTTTGCCATAACTTTGTGTTCGAAAACTACGCAATTGTAATTGCTGAAGCTTCAGATTACTCGCCATCACAAGCCTGTTCGTCTTTGCATGATGAAATCATGTTTCTCGTCGGTCCAATGTCAAACAAACAACTTAAATCTTAACACAAAGGAAAACAATCTATTCATTTCCTTAGTACCGAATTTTCTCCATTTTTTAGAAACACCTGAAACACCGAGCCTTGAATGCATGTAAACCAAGTTCAAATTAACCATGAGTTAATAAACGCCACCAGGTGTTTATCATGTTTATTCGATGCTAACATGGAAAATTTGTTAAAGCAATTTAAATTAAACTCCTCTTTATTTACCATATTAATCGAGCGGCAGCAATATCGTCTTTATTTTCAAGCGTGTTGTCTTACAACAATTTGAAGACTTACGCCAGCATACTTAACAACATTCTGTTACATATTCTACGCATTTCAACTTTAAGAATCTTCACACTTTGCTTGATTGAAACAAGAAATTAACTTGTTATGCGCCGATCAATTCGAAAGTTCAACATCCCCCCCCCGGGCAACCCCCCGGGCATTTGAACTTTTGAAGATTGGCTTGTTCAAATTCCCTTCCCTCGGGGCAAAAGAGCGGTTCAAATGCCCCACCAATTAGCACTGAACTACCTCTCCTCAAAGACAAATTTCGTCTTCAATCAAACACTTTACACGCCTTTCAGAGAGAGATATGCCGTAATGACACCTTCAAACTTCTTTTAAGACCCTTTTGAAAGAGTAATTTACTAACAAAGGCGAAATTCCTTCTTGTAAATCCATCAAACCCTGCAAAAACCGAAAAAACTCACGAGCGTTTTACGTCAGAACAAGAGATAAATTTGGTTCAAATTCCCCACCCTTTCAACGCAACGTTCAAATTCCCTCCTCCCCGGGCACGATGCACAGTCAAATGCCCGGGGTGTGCCCGGGGGGGGGGGGATGTTGAAGTTTCGAATTGATCGGCGCATTAATACACAGACATAAACATTTTCCATAAAGTATCCAAAATGTAAAAAAAAAAAAAATAAACATGTTTTCTTATACAGTTTTCTATTTACACTTTGTTTTATAAGGACGTCTAATTTTGCGGCTGAGGCTGAACCGTTTTTATTTTTTCACGTTTTGAGCCTAAAATGTTCTTAGAATGTTCTTAAGTTACATGGTATAGAAAGTTCAGAAAACTGATATAAACGTGACCAGGAAACCTTAAAACGTCCATTGTGCGCTGTACCATTTCAAATTTCTTTGACAGACATGCTGTTATTGTACTAGTTTCTTATAATACAGGACTCGTGATTGGTCTGATTAAGACAATAGATGATCGATGAAAGAAAGCCCATTATTGGCGAAGATAAAAATTGCCGCGAAATATAAATAAACGCGCGACAAATTTGGCAGCTTGTAGTATTTCATTCATCAGTGAATGAATGAAAACGTGGTAGAAACTCTACTACTACGAAGTTGTTAAAAAACCGGTAATCATGTCTGATACCCCCGTTTTAAGCAGCTTTCTTCCCTACTATGTCACGCAAGACATCAGGGGATTATCTGTTCAACCTTGGAGAAATAATCAGCTTAATTTCGTTCTAGAACAAAAGCAAAAAAACAATGAATCGTTTTGTTGTATCGACATTCCCCTTTCGATGTTACCGTGCTGGGAAACGATTCAAAAAAATACCACGGATTTTGTCTCCTTTGTGAAGCTTTTGAATGAAAACATCCCTGGATGTGGGTTTGCTGTCAAACAGGATGCTGCAAGAATCGAGGAGCGGCTCCGAGTCAAATGCTCTTTTATTTCCAATCGTTTTAAAGCCGCTTCTGGCCGCAAAAAAAGAGATCTTTTGTTGGGGAGCTACAAAATGAACATTTTTGTGGCAGAAGTGGAGTCAGTTGAGAGGTTATTACTGCTCTTACTTATAGTTTAGCTTTGATTATCTGTTATTTTGTAATGTTTAATGTTTATTTTGATCAGGGCCATATGTTAGAAAACTGTAAAAGGTTGATATGTTCACCCTCGTTAAATAAAGTGTATTGTATTGTATTGTATTGGTTAAGCAAGGATTTAAAGTTGGAGACAGAAGCGAAAAAAAATCTAGAAAAAGAAAACAAAAAATTATATGAAGAACTCATTGAGGAGGTTAAACAAAATAAGTTAAGAGAAGGTGATCTGTTATCTGAAACTGAATCACTGAAACAATACACTGAAAAACTGGAAAAAAACAAGGAGACTGACAAGAATGGGAAGGACTTGTCAACAGTGAGTCCCACTACCAGATGGAGGTACCTGACAGACCTAAAAACTAGGGCACAGAAGGCTCTATGGTTCATGAACGCTTATGGTCTGAAATTAAAGGGTTGAGAGGTAGAGGAAAACAACAAAACCAAGCATAACTTAAGCTTAGATGACTTTCCCAACACCACCAGCACAACAGTCGACACTGGCAACACCCGCAACAGTTCTAAATATTTAACACTGCCAGAAGATGAGAGGAAAAAGGTGGAAGAAGTTTTATTTTTGATGGACCGGTTTGGTGTAAGTGACGAGTTCTACCACAACCTCACCATGATATTTGACGGTTTACCAAGATCGTATTTAGTAAAGCAGTGCAAAAGCAATTTGAATGCAATGTGTCACCTCACAGTCACACCAGGAACATCACCAGGAGTACAAACTTCATTTAAGGAGTTGCTCAGGGAGCAGATAACTGATTTGGTAGGTATTTCATTCACTCTACCTGGAGATGTTTTTGTGATATATATGTTACAAGAAAATGAAATGAAATGCAATGCTTATTGGAAACAATGACTGTGAGATCTACTAAAAGCATAAAACCAAGAAAATATTAAAAGGACCTTCCAACATAATTAACTTAACAAAAATATTTTTGGCATTCACAGTTCTTCCACTCATACTGTATAATGAAATTAATTTCCATAATTCCACTATTGTAGAGAGGAGAAAGTGATTCATTGATTGATGCCAAAGAGCCAATCAAAGTGAAGGTCAGTGGAGATGGTGCGAGAATGACACGAAACAGTAACTATGTTATTGTGTCATTCTCAATTCTGCAAAAAGAAGTGATGTCATCAAGAGGTACATGTACAGTTTCATAAATTAACATAACTGAATTGTCAATGAATTTATGAACTGATTAGTCACTGATGTGCTCACAATATTTCATCATCAAGTCAAGTATATAGCTACTTCTTTTTCAGTGTGGGATATTAAGGGGTTATTAGTGTTAGTCCATTACTTCCTTGGCAGTGGAATTCTAACAGACACAAAACAAGCCTGTGGAGAAACCCGAGGGCCCTCTATAGATAAGAATAGGGGTGACACAAATTCCCAACTAACCATCACTTTGTCTCCCCTTTCCCTTCTTGTCCGATTCTTTTTTACAGGAACCCGAACAATTGCAGTAGTCAAGGGCAGCGAAGACTATGCTACAATAGCTGAATCTTTTAAGGAAGTGTTCCAAGAAATTAATGAGGTACAAGCAGACGGCTTCGTGGAAGTGGGAGAAGAGAAGATACCTGTGGAGTTGTTCCTAGGTGGCGACTACAAAGTTAGTAGTACACTACTATAGATGTATACCATAATACATATCAATGAAGAACAGGAATCTAAAGCAAAAATGCAAATTACACTAAAATTGTACCACAAAAAAGTCATGTACATTGTAAGGAGAGAATTATTTCCAGATAATGGACACTTTTATACAGTTTATTTTCTTTACAAAAGGTAACTTTAATTATTGTTTTACAGTTTCTTTTGCTTATCATGGGCCTTAGTGGTGCCACATCAAACTATTCTTGCCTGTGGTGCACTATTCACAAAGATGAAAGGTTAGTATGTTGATAATATAATTTAACAGGTTAATTTCATGACAAGAAGACAAAACATGAGAACAATCCAGTAAGAATTACTGAGGTACTCAATCTGGAATGTTTGAACCTTTTATAATTGAGAGTTAACCTAATGTGTCACATCACAGGTATGATATGTCCAAGCCCGATGATTACTATGAGAGTAGCCTCAAAAAACGGACGCTGGAAGATATCAAAAAATGCTGCCATTTAAAGAGAGGGAACAAAAACTTTTGCTGTGTTAACCCCCATTCCTCAACATCCCACTGGATCATTATCATCCTTGATGAGCTACATCTGTTACTCAGGGTAACAGATGTGCTAACTCGTAATGTCTTGGATGAGATGATCGAGCCAGCATCAATTGGACAGCACTTGAAGAAAGCAGTGGATGCCATCAACAAATGTGGTGTGTCCTTCCAAGTCTGGGAGAAAAAGAATGCGGATGGCAAGGGATCCGGTACCTACGACTGGACAAGTCTGATGGGCAATGAGAAAAAACTGTTATTAAGGACCTTCCCCGAACACTTTTCTTCTCTTTTGCGGCAAGACACCGCTAAAACAGTGGAGAAAATATGGAAGGTATGAATACACTGTACTACTGTCCTCAGTACACAATGCCTACAACTGACAATGTTACTTTATTCTAAATTGGATCATGTAAAATAAGTCATTTTTAAAATACAAGGTACATGTACATTAAAATCCACTCATCATTTCAATCCACTGAATGGATTTAAGTAACAGATGACTCCCAGTGGCTACATGTAATTACAGAAATTAGATCTAGCTGTACTAGACTATTCCAATAAGGTAAAAACATTTTGTGGTCAAATCTGCCTATTAAAAATTAAAAAAAAAAAGACTCACAGGTAATCTGTTTAGATAAACTGCATAAACTGATCACTAAATGTTCATAAAATAAATTTCAACCTGGGTAAGGGACTCCCATATAAAGATATAAAGTCACAGGGCAGCTGGACCATTGTGAAATAAGTGATCCTTTATCACAGTAATGTACAGTGTACAGTACTTTCAAGGATTTTAAGCCAGACAAGTAAGACATCAAACGGCTTGTTGATGAGCCCCATGGCACCTCCTAACAGTACCAGAACTCTGCCCCAGAACAAGATTCTGGTACCCTGTAGTCAGGTTTTCTTCAAGAGAGTTCTGACAATCATCCCTATCACCCTTGCAGGAATATAGAAGCCCCAATCCCTACCCTCCACCAGACCCAGCCTTCCCTGCCAGAAGTTAAAGCATTCATCTCAGAACACCAAATTAATGGCAATTACATTATGTTAAGTTAATGCATTCATCTCCTGATGCCAAGTTAATGAAACTTTCAACGTCATATTTCTTATTCAACAGGATTTTGGAGAGCTATATTCTGACTATATTTCAGTTATGGGCTCTGTTGATGCAACCTCATTCTGTCAAAAGGTGCTGATAATCAATTCCTTGTTACAAATTTTACTCAACATATTGAATATTTTTTTAGAATTTAAAGTTTTTTTGAGGTATTTTGTAGTCGTGTACTTCAAAGTTACCTTAGTATATACAGTTTAAGCTCTAGACTGTGTGTCTTTCTTTTTACAGGCAAAAGATTGGGTTAATTTATTTTGTTCCTTGGCAACAAGCGAACTGGTTACGGAAAGAAAAATGTAACATGCTACATGCATTCCATGGTGTACCATCTGCCAGAGGCGATAAAGAGACATACTAATGTAAAACAGTTTACTGGACAAGGTACAACTGTAGGTATTTACATATCCTCTGTGATGATTCCCATACTACAGCCAATAAATAATATAAGATTATAACAATGGTACAATTTTACATTAAGCCTGTGGTAGAGCATCAAAGGAAAACAAATGAAAATTTGACTTTCACTACTCTTAAGCAGCATGCCAGGGTATTTCACCTTCCATCCAGTGCCCCTATTAATGTTGCTTTGTCGGTACTGTTCAGGAATAAACTTTAAAGTTTAACAGCACCAAGTTTCATATTTCAAGGCCTGCCTCTACACACTTTAGTAGCAGTCTACATGTATAATGGTTAACTGCCCAATTGCAGTTTTGATTTCAGAGAGATTGAGATTGGGCCAGAACCGGCAAATAAATGAAAATGCGAACCGCTTTTTGATTCATCTTCATTAGCTCTAATAATATCAGTACTCTAAATCTACAACAAATTTTCTTTCAAATTACCACTGACAAGGAGCAACGAGCCCGGTTGGTACATCAAATATGGGGCACCTTGCGTGAATCGTTCGCCAATGAAATTGAACAGGGGTGTTTTCAGATGAATATAATTAACGCCAGTGCTCTGTTTGAAACGTTTCTAAATTGATAAACTAACGCAAATTTGTAAAACCTATAAATTAATATATAGATTTAGCCGAGACAAAAACCGAAACTCCAATTTTTATTTATTTATTATTTATTTTATTTATTATTATTTTATTTATTATTATTATTATTATTATTATTACTATTATTATTATTTCAAGTGGTACCTGACAGCAATATTATATTTTAGGTAATTATTAGTAAATACACCTCTCATCAAATTGGAATCTGCATACCTGCCAACCTTATAAAGTCGGAAATAGGGACCAACCCCCCCCATGCTCACCCCAGTCCTGGGGTAGTGCCCTGCCCCCCCCCCCCACTGCCCCCCAACACTGAGCAGGGTCTAGGATGCTCTAGGGTTTTTGCATTAATTTTTAAAAATATTGCCTGTACTGCACTGTCTAATAGCATTAGAATTCTCAGGTGTTGTTTAATGGTCTCAAGCACCACATGTATTGCACAAAACAATAGGATGTAGAAAAGTCATTGAAGACCAATCTTTAACAATCCAGTTCCAAATTGTCTTTTTTTCTTGAAAATCGGAATGTCCTGATTTTTTAGGTTTTTTTTAATTTTTATTTTATTTTTTATTTTATTTTATTTTTATTGTCATTTTAACATCTTTACATACACACATCGACTGAGATTACTGACTACATTGCATACGTTACACTACGTACATTGCATTACATCACTGTCATAGATAAAGGTAAACGGCCTATAGACACTAAAACGAAAAAAAAAGAAAAAATTAATTAATTTAATAATAAATTAAATTTAAATTTTTCCAGCGGTACAGTATCTTTTTGATACATTAAATATTAAGCAGAGGCTTTCACTTCCCTTCGTGTATGTTAAGTCTGTTGTTCTTTTTAGCTATTGCTCGTTGAATAGATTCTGTATACCTTAATTTAGCTATAAGATGAGACAGTAATGGTACATAGTTTTTCAGACGGTTTTGATAGATAATCTGTTTGCCAGCAATGATTATATGATTTAAAAGCAGCCAGTGAGGCCTCTTTTCTATAAGACCAAAAATGATGTCGCAATCGTTTAGAGAGTCAATGTCAATGTGAAAAATGATGTCGCAATCGTTTAGAGAGTCAATGTCAATGTGTAAAGACTTACTACCCAAAGAACAACAGACTTCCAGAAAGCTATAGTAAATTCACAACTACATAATAGATGCTCGAGGGATTCATCTGAAATTTTACAAAAGGTGCAAAGAGGTGAGTCGACTAACCTCATTTTGTATAGTGTTTTGTTAGTAAAGATTAATTGATTAAGTACTTTATATTGAAAAGTTCTGACTTGTTTTGGTGTCTAGGGTGACAAGGTGCGGAATCAGATAGATTGAATCCCAATCAAGATTGCAAGTAGAAAATCGAGTAGTGTATTTGACTCGTGCAGAGGGATAGACCTGAATAGTCTCTATCTGTTTCCAGTACAGTTTTGAGGATGTAATTGAGTCAAGGCTCAGAGTATCGTCCTTCAAATTAAGAGTGAGTTTAAGGGCAGTGTTTTGAGAGATAGATGGATCATCAGCTTCATCATTGGATTTAATGAGTTTTTTCCATGCAAAAGGGAGCGATTTATAAAGACCTATAAGTAGAAGATAGTCGTTGGGATTTAGTCCATTTACTTTAAAACAATTCCAAGGTTTGAGATTTCCATTTTTTGTCAATATGTTTCCAAGGGATATTATACCGTTAGAAGATATTTTCTTGCAGAATACGGGCTTTCCGTCAATGCGAAGGAATTGGTTGTTCCATAATACTTGTTCTAGGACATGTTCGCGAGTTGAAACAGATAAGGTTGATAGTTTGCACCAGACTGTGAAACACTCTTTATAGAAATTTGGAAGATAGTTAGGTAAATCAGCAACACTAAAATTACAATGCAAAAGAAATTTGCCCCCATAGTCCTTCAGAAAAAAAAGACAGGATGTGCTTCCAAGGGGAAATATAGTCCTGAGAATATTTTTTAAGACACATAATGCGATGTGTGTCGATTAATGTTTCAATGTGAGGCATTCTTAAACCACCTTTTTTGTAATCGCTGATAATAGCGAGACGTTTGATTTTATCCGTTCCTTTCCAAATAAATTTATAAATAACGTCTAGAATTATAGAAAGGCGTTGAAAGGAGTTGATTCCTTGTAAGAATGTAGTTAAGTCATCAGCAAAAGCTGCTAATTTTATTTCTCTATTTTCAACCATAATTCCTCTGATCTCCTTATCGCAACGAATTTTGATAAGCAATACCTCCAGAGCCACGATGAAAAGATAGGCCGACAGCGAGTCACCTTGTCTAACACCCCTGCGTACCTCAAACATTTGTGTCGCAAAGCCGTTGTTGAGGACGCAGCTTGAAATATTGGAATAAAGTGTAGAAACCCATTTAATGAAGGACTCACCAAAGTTAAAAGATTTCAAAGCTTTAAACAAAAAAGGCCAACTTAATGAATCGAAAGCTTTTTCGAAGTCGAAAGCAACCATTAGTCCAGGTAGCTGTTTGATTCTAGTGCATTCCATAATATTGTCAATTGTCCTAACGGCATCGAATATCGTTCCTCCTTTGACATAAGCATACTGATCAGGATGTATGATCTCTGGTAAAACTTTTTCTAAACGCGAGGCGAGGGCTTTCGAGGCAATTTTAACGTCGACATTTAAAAGAGAAATAGGTCTCCAACTCTTAATGTATCTTCTGTCCCTGTCTTTTTTGTCTATAAGCCTAATGACAGCCTGTTTTTGTGAGTTAGATAATTCGCCGTTCTCAAAAGAGAAATTTAAGGAGTCCGTAAGTTGCTGACCTAGTAAGTTCCAAAAACATTTGTAAAACTCGGCAGTAAGGCCATCATTACCCGGCGTTTTACCGTTTGGAAATTTTTGTAGAGCTTTATGGCATTCCGTGAGCGAAAGCTTTCCTTCACATACCAACATTGATTGTTCACTTAGAGTTGGGATACTATTGTTATCCAAAAAATCTAGCAAAGATCCTCATTCGAGTCATGATCACGGCTACTGTATAGATTTTGATAGTAGCTTTTAAGTTCGTTCATTATAGCTTGTGGGTTAACCGTTATCTTTCCTTTAGAATCAAAAAGTCGATGGACCGCAGTTTTACTGGACCTTGTAGTTTCTAGATTAAGAAAGTATCTGGAATTTTTTTCGCCATTTTCATACCAACTTATTCTTGATCTTACAATGTTTCCCCGCACAATATAGTCATAAAGAAGTTCGTATTCATATTTTGCAGTCTCAAGGTTATAGATGTTTTTCTCTGAAGGGTCTGTATTGCAGATTAAATCGCACTGCGTAACTTTTTGTTCGGCTTCTACCAGACGGGCTCTTCGTTTCCTAGCTTTTTCCTTGCTATATTTAATAGAAACTTGTCTTATTCTATACTTAATTAGATCCCACAGAACGCGTTTGTCGTTGACGTCTTTGAATTCATTAAGCCAGTCGGAATATTTTGAGGTGATGAGATGGATATAAGTCGCATCGTCTAAGAGGCTAGAATTTAATTTCCAGTGAGAGGGGCCAAATGGTTGCTTATCCAGGCTATTTATTGTGAGAGTTATTGCCGAATGATCAGACTTAATAGCAGGGATTATGTTTGCTTCCGTGATGTCATCTTGAATTTCTGTGCTGATGAGCCAGTAATCTAGGCGTCGTCTTATTAACGGTTTCTTTTGAGTCCACGTGTATTGCTTTTTTTCGGGATTGCGAATTCTCCAAATGTCAATAAGATCCATTGCCGTCATTATTTCGTTAATTTTTTTAACAGAAGGTTTGGATTCTATTCTTCCTCCTAGATTATCAAGTATAGGGTCAAGATGAGTGTTAAAGTCACCACCAATGATAATTTGACTGTTGGGGTCGGCATTCATGTTTCCTAAAGCCTCGGCAAAGCGATCAAAGAAAGGGCATTGTTCACACCTTTCCGTTGGCGCATATAAATTAACAAAAAGAAACGGTGTATCTTGAACAAGTGCTTCCACAAAGATATATCGGCCTTCGCTATCCCCCTGCACGTTCTCAATATCAATCTGAAGATCGCTGCTGAAAGGAATAAGAACGCCTTTGCTGTGAGTTGTGCCGTGCGAAAACAACATTTTGCCTAGCCATTGAAACTTCCATTGATTTTCAATTTCACGGGAGCTGTATGTTTCTTGTAGAAAAGCGATATCGACTTCTTGTTTCTTGATCCATGTAAAAATTGCTTTACGCTTATGAAAATCTCGAATCCCTCGAGCATTTAAGGACAAAAGCTTAAAATTATAATTAGCGATACTCAAGTGGGGGTGTTAAAAGTAGTAGATGGAAACAAAAGGAAATGGAGCCGAGTGAACAAAAAGAGATAATTACACTGCAAAAACTGATAAACTTATTGAAAAAACTGATATCTGGAAAAACTTTAAACACATACAAAACAAAACAAAGAAAAAAGCATAGTGTTACCCACTGCCCCAAAACAAGTTGTGTGGGCGTCATCTTCTCCAGGGGTCATGCACGCTCCGCAGAGCCGTTAAAAGGCTATTCAAAGCAAAATCCTGCATTCTTGCATAATTTTTGTTTCTTACAAGAGTGGTGTCTCAAAGTTATATAATTTATGAGGGAAAGACAATAAACCTAGAAAAACGGTTGGTTTACAGGGATAAACTTGCCGTTAATAAAGAGGCGATCAGGCTGAGCCTTACTGAAAGCAGCTTTTAAACCCTTTTTCTTCGCTGCTTTAACTTTGTGCCTTTGAGCTTTTCGAATGTCATACAGTTCTTTGGGAATGTCTTCGTAGACTGCAAAATCAGAATCTTTCAACTTACTTCGAGCCAGCTGTAAAACTTCCTCGCGGTCTGAATAGCGGAGAAATCGGGCTAGGATTGGACGTGGCCCATTCTTGGCTGATTGTCCCAAACGGTGAATGCGTTGAAATTCAATTTTCTGCTGTGGGTTTTCTATAGCCAGCTCATCTTCCATAAACTTGTAAACAAGTGCCTTCGTGTCTTCGCTCGGCCTGTCGTCATCTTCGTCGGCAGAAATGATCCTCTCAGGAATGCCCAAAAACTTTAAATTTTCCTTTCTGCTGTAATGTTCTAAATACAAAAACTGCTGAGGTAGGTCTTCGATGTCTGAAGTGCAGCCGTCTTTGATGTCATAGGCATTCTTTTTCATTTCCTCAATTTCATCTTCACAGAAACTTACGCTTTCTTTCAGCACGTTGACCGACTTGTCGATGGTCTTGGTTTTAGAATCGAGAGCTGAGACTTCTTTTTCAAGCCTACTCACGGACATTTCAATACTGGAGACGGAGGTGGTAAGGTTGTTTAGACGGAGTTCGATCTGATCCAGTTTGTCAAGCTTGGACAATTTCGATAAGATAAGGTCGACCTTCTCGGCCAAACCTTCCGCCATACCTTCCGCCATATTGAAGGCTTCAAGGATAATATCTCCGGAACTTTCTTTTTGTTTCTTCTCGTCTGGGGAGCAGGCAGAGTCTCCAGAAGATGAACCTCGCGATTTTCTCTTAATAGTTGATCTGATAAATTCCATACGCGGGATTTTAGGCTAAAATTTTTCAGTTTTTCTGCGGAGCGTTGCAAGAGACGTCCTCACTCCTCCATGATCAGTTTTGAAACTCAAAAATCAGGACAATTCCCATTAAATGGGGACGGATGGCAGGTATGAACCTGTTTTATAAAATTCTAAATAAGCCCCAGTTTTAGGTTGTAAACTTAAATATTGGGCATAATAATTATTTTTGTTCACCTTACCTCGGCTTTTTCTCTGCCACAAGTCTACGGTTTAATTTATTTACATTTTTGCAGAGTTGTCAAATTGTATAGACAAGGTACTAATTGAAAAATACCTCCACCTTATTCAATGGTTTGACAGATAAGTTGTGTAGTATAGAGCGAGGAAAAATGCGAGCAATGAGTACCGGTAAAATGTCCTTGACCATTATCTGTAAAACCATTGAATGATATTTATTATTCCACTATTTGCCTATCATTTTAAATGATTTATTGAATGAGTGGTTTGAAACCGGGACACTACAGTGCAATGCGCTTTCTACAGTGCAATACACTCTCATACTCTCATGTATGTGTTTTCTCCTTATAATATTATGATAAACTGATGCTATAGTGGAATAATAATGTACCTTGTTTACTCTTATTGATGCCCAGAGACTATTATATTAAAATCAATCTCTTTAAGTAACCATCAGTCATGAATCAACCACTCAACCACTTAGTTGATAAATCGGTCAATCAGTCAATTAAAAATTTGTGACTAACAGTGTTGCCAAAGCGAATAGCAAATGACGTTCCAGTAACCACTAGTGACATTATTTGATGCACAGATTATGAAAACTCACTATGTTACTATCCCTGACCGTGATGGCATTAAATCTTTTGGTTTAATTTGTTTTTGGTTTGTTTGATCATTAGCCTTTACACTGCATCTAATGTCACTAATGAGCAATGTTACTGATTGCCATAATCTGGTAGCAAAGAGAAACAAAAAGAAAAGCCTCATCATAAATCATTTCAGGATAGTCAGAAACCTGTCATGCAGAAACCTGTGTGTGCGTGTGTGTGTGTGTGTGTGGGGGGGGGGGGGGGTAGTAGGGTTACTTTCAAATAAATGCTACTGGTGTATGGATGTGTTACTGAGGGAACATAAAGTGTATGTGGATACAGTCAAACTAATCACCAACATCAAAATTTGTAAAAAAAGACCAAAATTATAAAACCTTATTTCAAAACTGCTCTTACAATTTTTTATTTCAATTGATAATGTCTGCCTGGGAACATACATGTAGCTAAGAGTACAAATTTATTAACCAAAGCCTTACAATAAACTGCTATATTTTTTCTGACATCAGGTTGATGGAATAAAAACCTGTATGGAAAACAAAGCAGAGTTTAATTATCTCAGTTGCCAAAAGTAAGCCCATGGCTTTAGGGAGACTCTAAGGATATTTGCGCAATTTTTTCTGCACATCCATACTGCGCACACAATTCAAAAAATTGGCAATATCATGCCGTGTCATGCACTGAGCATGCACGCTCGCATGAAAAACTACCCCAAATGTTTTGCCACTTATAAGCCCTAGGCTTATACAACTTTGTAAGGGGTTTTGGGTGGGCTTATAAATGGAGGGGCTTATAAGCAGAATAAGAAAAACGTTATGAAATGAGCCACAGCAGTGTTGATCGAAATACGTTTTTAATGAACCAGTTTGTAATTAACCTTTGAAATGTCAGAATAAATCGAATTCATTTCAATTTTAACAACAAAACCAAAACTGCAACAACACGAATGTAACCAGAACATAACAAAACAGAAGCTCAGAGTTCATCTTTGCAGTTTTCTGTGAGAGTGCTTAATATTAAGGAAACAGGGAAAACTAGAGGAGGGCTTATATCCGGGGGGGGGGGTCTTATTACCGGATGTATTTTTTTGTTTACAGGTGGATGGGCCTATAGCCAGGGGGGGGGAGGCTTGTAAGCAGGCGGGCTTATAAGCGGCAGTTTATGGTATTTGTTTTGAGTTTTGAGCATATGCATGTGCATTTAAATAAGTGGCATTGAAGCATTCCAAGTGGACAAAAGGTAAACTGTATTTTTAGAGATGGTTGGTCTCATGTCAATACTTATGCCAGTCTGTCAATTTCAGACTGGTCTCATGTAAACAAAATTGCACCAGTCTGAGTTTACACTGCTTTAATGAAATCAGGGTTTTACTGCCCCTGGGTATCTGAGGATGTTGTTAAACATTCTTGAGAGCTGCTCAACTTTAGTCTGAGGGGGTGTTTGCATGACACCAGTTCATTGTATGCTTTTCATTCTGATACAAGTTCACCCCAGTTCCCTCTTGCTTCTCTGTATTTGTTACATGATTACAGCACAAAATCTTGTAACAGTGCGAGCCATACCTGGGTGAGTTCATACCAGTATCATGTAAACATGGTGTAACTATTTGATTCATTCTGCATTAAGTTAATTAACCATATAGCCATCCAGATGAATCTCACATCACCGTGAAAAAAGGATTTTGTAACTTGAGGAAGGGAGATTCTTAACTACAGATCTTGCATTGTTGCTAAGGGATTTTTGTGGATGGTATTCTGTCATACGCTGTTTTCAGCATTTCATGCCACTATATTGGTGAAATAATGAAGAAGAACATCTGAATTCCACAAATGAACATTGCGCGTGCATAGCTACTGCCAGTCCCCAACCGCACATTAAAAAGAAAAAATTAATCAGTAAAACTAAGAGGAAACTAGTAAAGTTCCGATTTTTTTGCGAATCGCCCCACCCTTCTTTACAATCCGAAGCATGCAATTACTGTCTTTACAAAGAACAGAAGAACTACAGCACAAAAATGTATAAAGATATGTGCTTGTGCCATCATAACTTTTATATTCATAATAAAGCAAATTTCTAGAAACTGTTGCTTCAAATTTTGCATCCTGATAATCTTTAAATGTTCACAATGTTTACAATAGCGAGAACTGTTTGCTGTTTGAGTTTTAGCATTTTTTCTGCTCAGGTCAAGTGACATGCTGAATATGGTTGTGACTTGAAAATCTTGAAAACCTAAGTTCCCATAAAACAAACGTGGCCAAGCAGCTTATCTGCGGAAGTAATAGGGTTTCCAAGATATGATGGTTCTGAGGAACTTCCCACAGCAACAATATGGTGATTAAGAGTCTCCCCCCTTAAGTCCAGATGTAAAAGCTCTCATTGCCGCCCAAGTGGAAGTCTTGATGGCACACTCATGTAAATGTTGTGTTTTAATTTTATCGTTGGTTCAATTTTTAATGTCCATTGTGAATAATAGGATTGCCAAATAAAAATTGGAGCTCCACTTTTAGGCTTGGCTAAATCTATATATTTGAATGATTTTAAAACTGTTTAATTATATGTTTGACTGGGTTCAGAAATTGAATGGAATCAAACACAGCTGTATATATAGGCATATTTTTGGTTAATAATTATTGTGTTCAATTACCGAACCCAAATTAACCCAATTACTGCATTCAATCCAGTTCAATTTACTGAACAGTTAGATACGTAAGCTGGGCTAATTATATAACTGATATCTTCCACGTACCTTAATTCACTGTTAGAAAATGCTGCATCACTGATCACTGCTGGCATACATGCCTAGAACAGAAAAAAAAAATCAGTGAAAAAAAGAACAAAAAACAAATTCAGGGCTAAAAATTGGCAGTCGCCCAGTCGCCTGAGTGGCGATTTAAAACTGACCAGGGCCACTAAAAGTCGAGGCTTAAATGCCTGATAGAGGACAGCAAATAAAAGTTACACTGTAGTTACAATTTAAATAAATTAGACTTTCATTGGAGCATCTTTCTTTTCTTTCCCCTCCTCAACTCTAAGTTCATCAATTGAAGAAAATTTTCAGTTCTTGGAGTGCAAAATTCATGAGAACGAGCGCCTGGCAAATTACTTTAATCCTTAAAATAATATTAACTTTATTGTTTTTCTTTTGACAACATCAAATAACTAATATTGTATGTAACATACATTATTAAAGCATTCACAACGCAATTTTTGACCAATGTGACATAAAGAAAGAATAGGTGAACAGAATAGTAATTCTACTCAATGTCATCTATTAAGGGAGTCGTCATTCACTTTGCTACATGTAGCATTGTCACTTCCAGCTTTGAAATGTTGTTGCCGAAGTTATACTTTGCTTTAATTTTGTGATCCACCTGATTCATGAGACGTACAAGTGCCTATTGTTGGACATTTTTGCATCCACCTGTGAAAGTGTTCTTCTTTCCAGCTTTTGTGGAATCCTGACAAATAATTGAATAATTAAACGAGACTTACCTGTAAGTTGAAGTTTGATTGAGATTCTACCGTAGCATTTGCAGAAATGAAGAGATCACATGAGATAGCAAGTCACGTGACTTCGAGCTCAGTCTTGAAAGCATATTTTTTGAGGAGTCCTGTAGACTACCCCATACATGAATAATGAATTGATGTATGCAGCACCATAGAACAATAGGAATAATCACTAGATGTGATAAGGTAACATACAAGGGGGGGAAATAGGGAGGGATGTGATCTCTTCATTTCTGCAAATGCTACGGTAGAATCTCAATCAAACTTCAACTTACAGGTAAGTCTCGTTTAATTATTCAATTCTACCTTGCATTTGCATACATTCTGAGATCACATGAGATTTTAGAGCTCTATAGGGCCCTCAAAAAATAAAGAGTACACATTCTAAAAAAGAAATGGTAAACATGGCATTTATTACCAATGCACTAATTCTTCCCCAGTACATTGTTAGCAAAAGAACTAGCATTAAACAGTGGTTTGTTATAATAAACAGCAAATACAGAGCTTGAACGCCAGCCAGCAGTGGCCATAATTTCATCTAAAGGAACATTAGCTGACTTTGCAGCAGAAGTGGCTGCACTTCTGGTGGAGTGAGGCTTAAAAACAGAAGTATTAATTCCAGCGTCAAGCATAACCTGTTTGAGCCACCTAGAAATAGTGTCTTTCGATGCAGGCCCATGAGGCTTGCAGTGGCAAATTAAAAGTTGAGAACATGAACCTCTTAACTTAACAGTTCTCATAAGATACTCTTGTAACAATGTAAAAACGCAAAGGGTTTTATCATGGTCATATTTCTTCAACACAATAGGTTGCAGGTGTCTTTGCCTGCCACCATGAGCACTTGTCTGCTTAAGAATGGATGTAATTTGAAAAACATATTCGCCAGCTTTAGTTTGCATGTCATTAATTGACAGCAACTTAAGAGTCTGTGTTCGCTGTGCAGTGACTAAGGCCAAAATCATAGTCAGTTTCAATGTCAATTGCTTCAGAGACATTTCCTTGACGTCAGGGTAGTCCTTAAGGTGGCTAAGGACAATTTGAGGGTTCCATGTTTCCACATATCTGGGGAAAGTTGGTTTCCTGTTGAAGGTACCTGACATAAAACGTGAAACGATAGGGTGTTCTCCTACTTTGAAGCCATCAATGTTGATGAATGAAGAAAGGGCACTTCTAGTGGTTCCTAGAGCACTGTAGCTTAGCCTTTTGGACTGAAGAGTTAGAAAGTTCAACAGTTCTGGCAGAGAAGGTGTTGTAATGCTGATCTTCCGTTCTTTACAGTAATTTATCCAAGCAGATATGCTGGTTCTGTATTGCTTCTGAGTACCTTCTCTCCATGAATCAATAATGATGCTCAAAGTTTCCCCAGTTATTCCTTGTAACTGGAGGGATTCCCTGACACAAGACAGCCAATCAGTTGGAGCTTGGGGTAAAGGGGGTGGATTTTCTTGGCATCGTGGGGAAGGGTCAGTGTTGACTTCTGCAGCTTTATTCGGTGTGGAGGAGCCATTAGCATTGACATCACTCGTGGGTACCAAAACTGTGTTGGCCAGTCGGGGAGAACTAGGATTGCTGTTGTCTTGGCGAATATTATCTTCTGAAGTACTTTCCCAATTATACTAAAAGGTGGAAAACAGTAAACAAGTTTATACACAGACCAGTCAAGTGTAAAGGCATCAATAGAGTAGGCACTTGGGTCAGGTTTCCATGCTGCATAGCAGGGCAGTTTTGCATTCAAGCGTGATGCAAAGAGATCAATCTCAGGTTTTCCCCATTTGGTAATTAAGCTGTTATAAACATGAGTGTCTAATGACCATTCAGTGTCATCATGAAAATGTCTACTTGCTAGGTCAGCTTCAACATTTTGTTTCCCAGGTAAATGGGTGACAGTTAAGGATATGCCCCTGTCCTTGCACCACAAAAGAGTTTCCCTTGCAATCTCATTACAGTCCCGAGAGTGGGTGCCACCCATATTTCTCAGATAGGAAACCGCTGTTTGGTTATCAGACAACACTTTGATGTTGCAGTTTGTTAAGTCTGAGCACAAAGACTGAAGACCAAAAAGGACAGCTTTGATTTCCAAGTAGTTTATGTGGCACATACTCTCACTGTGGGACCATCGCCCATTTGCAACAAGTGGAGAATTTTCAATGACACTTCCCCATCCTTCTAGAGAGCTATCGCATTTAAGGGTTAATTTGTATTTCATAGGCAGAACAGGGCATGGATCATTGTCAATATTTGAAAGCCACCAGGACATGTCTTTCTTAGCTATATCAGAGATGAGCATTCTCTCATCTAAGTTCCACCCATTCATCTTTAAAGCATCAGTTTTGTCATTTTCAAGAGCACGGTAATACAGTGGGGCATATTTAACTCCAGGAAAGCATGACACCATTTGCCCAACTACGGATGCAACCTCTCTTATAAGTGGTTGCTCCTTCCTAAGGAGCTGTAGGATGGCTGATTTTGCTTTGTCAGCCTTGTCCAATTTCATAGAGACTGTCATCGCAACAGAGTCTAAAATGAAACCCAGAAAATTGACCTTCTGGGATGGGACAAGTTGAGATTTATCAGAATGGATAGTGAATCCTAAAGACTGCAATAATGTAATAGCCCTTTGTAGAAAACCGAGCAATGTCTGAGGGTCATCTGCAAAGAGGATAATGTCATCAATGTAAATGACTAAAAGCACCCCGTCCTCCCTTAATCTAGCAAGGGCAGGTTTTAACAGTTTGGTAAAAATTCTGGGTGCACTTAAGAGAGGCCATTAGGAAGGCAAACAAACTCATAAAGTTGGCCTTCATGTTCGAAACGAAGGTATTTTCTGTCTTCAGTCCTAATAGGAACAGAGTAGTATGCATCCTTTAGGTCTAAGACAGCCATCCAGCAATTAGGCTTCATCAGTTGAGTAGCACTATGCAGTGAATCCATCTTAAAGTGGTGGTACACAATATGCTCATTAAGCTTTTTCAAGTTCAAAATAAGACGGTGAGACCCATCTTTCTTGGGTCTGGTGAAAATTGTTGAGATAAATTCACCAGGAACATGAGTGGCTTCTCTAATGACCCCTTTAGTTAAAAGCTTCTTAATTTCAGTAGTGGCAATATCTGACTCTTTACTAGAAAGTTTGACTGCTCTAGGGGTTTGCACCTGGCAAGGTGGGTTGCAAAACTCTAATTGACAACCCTGAACGATGCTTAAAATGTAGGGGTCAGAGGTTAAAGTCTGCCAGACATTGAAATGCCTTGCTATGTTTCCAGCTATATATACACTGTTACAAAGTGGTGGACATATACTTACTATGCTAGTAGCTGGCAGTAAGTGTTCTATTGGCTTGTCCGGGTTGTCTTGTCCCGGTTGGCATTGTTTTTGTATTTCCAAGGTTTGGAGTTGTGGCCTCTCCAGTTTTTTGACTGCTTATAGCTGTTATTGCTAAACCTTCCTGGAGAAGAGCGTTGCCCTTTGTAATTAGGGGTGATCTTGGCCCCTATTTTGTTTTGATCGCCAATATCTTTCAAATGCTTTTGTAGATCATCTCCAAAGAGAAAATCTGTAAATGGCAGTTGGGAGGAGCAGAGGGCTGAGTATTCCTTCCCAATATCTGGTCTCAGAAGCAGACGCCGTTGCATGTTTATCTCATAAGAAGCATGAGTGAGGAGGGACATGGCCTCCAACCCCAGTTTCTTTAAGTCTTGGCATTCTTCATCATCAAGTGATTTCGCCTGCATAAGCTTGTCCGTTATACGGACAACTGGCAGGATGCCTTTTGTGAGGGCTTGTTGTATTTTGTAAAATTGTAAATCCCTCTTCTTTGTAGGCTCTCTCAATCGACGCCAAATGCCTGGGTTTACCCTGGGAGGCTTGGCTGCAGTACAATTAGCCGGTCTCTCCTGCCTCTCAAGCCGGTCTTTGAGATTTTTCTCGCTTAGTTTGCAGCGGAACATTTTGTCAACTAGCTTGGCTAGTTTCTCATTCTCGAGGCTTTCGCCCACGGTATCGTCAGACTCGTATTCTTTTACGAGTTCCGAGAGGAAATCGTCCTCATCACCACTACGAGTGGTATTTTGCTCTGACTCATCATTTATGCTATTTAGCACAGAGTCGTAGAGAATCTCGCAGTCAGTGGACTGGTCGGAGGCGCTCATGGAGCTTCCCGCCTCGCCATCTTTGTCTTTTGCCTTTTTGGCGGGAACGGCGTTTGGAGACTTGCTCGCCGGCCGTTTTCCTTTGCCTTTTGTCTCTCCACGAGGTGGAGGTAGAAGATTTGGTAGGCTTTTTGTTAAGCCTAGTATTGCGTTGGTGAGTAGGTTAATTTCATCCGAAGAAGCGGGGTTTGGACTCTTGAGTTGTTGTGAGGCGCGTGGAAGGACAGCGTTGCGTTCGTCAGTAAGCGATTCCTTGTCTTCTTCACCCTCTTCTCCGGCTTCCTCGGCAAGAAGATCGTCCTCGGACTCTTTGGACGTCGAGGACATCTTCGGTTTGATAAACCACAGGACAGCACAGTACAGGAGCTACGTAAATATTCGGGAGCGATTTTGGGAGCACAAAAGTGCCACAAACGACCTTGCTCGAAGTCAAAACTCGCACTGAGCTCGAAGTCACGTGACTTGCTATCTCATGTGATCTCAGAATGTATGCAAATGCAAGGTAGAATTAATAAATCATCGCCTGAACCCCTCATTTGCAGCTATCCAAACTCTTTTAGCCATTTGTCTAAAAAGTGGTTACATGTAATTGTCTTCCGCCCTTTGCACGGTTCATTGGACAATGTGGTTAAGGTAAAGCACCTGAATATCAATTGATCGAATGAACAACAAAATGGCAGGACCTCATTTAAGTTTACTGGATGTTCAATCATCTCCAGTCTCCCTTGCTTAACTCAGTAAAGAGCCAATCGCAATTAATCAAACATGTTCTAACTCAGCAATCTCAGCAATCCCAGCAGACAATTGTCAGTTAAACAAGCCAGATTGCCTTTAGAAAGTAAAAACACATCAGTACAAATATGTCAATTGCATAAAAAAAATCCTTTGCTTACATCTGGATTCCCCCCCCCACCCCCGGGAATACAATGATTTTTGAGAAAACCAAAAAATACATGCAGTAATTATTTGAACTTCCTGAAACATGAACATTCCATTATGAGTGACAAATAGTAAGAAGCACTTTCCACAATGCAGTGCTTTTATTTCATACATGTAGGTACTGAGATGGAAAAAAAATGGCGAATTGCAGTCGCCTTCTGGAAACTAATGCATGGTGCAATTTTACCTGTTACCCCCCCCCCCCCCCCAAGCAACCCCGGGGACAAGTCCAAGTCCAGCCCTTCGAGCCCGGGGGTGGGGAATTGTTTGAAGTGGTCTTGTCCCGGGGTAGGGGAGCGGGACAAATCGAAAATAACTTCTTGTTGTTCTTGTAAAGTACGTCACTTCTCAGTTGATACGATGGCCCCGGACCGCGTAGAGAAGATTGCCTATTTCCAGTGAAAATCTCTAATATTTGTAGCAGACTGTTTAGAGAAGAATAATCTCTCAAAATTAAAATCTGTGTTCAACGGTACGTTTATTATAAATTGTTGAATGAATGCGCGTTTGATGCGTACTCGAATGAATGGTGGTCGTCACAAACAAAGAAATATTTCTTCAGTGTGTTTATATTTATAATAAGACGACTTAAATAGACTTTATATAAAAACGGATGCATAGCTTTATGTTAAACAGAGATCTCAGTCCAGTGTTCTTATGAAACAAGCTAAGAAAAACTCCTTTAAATGCTGCCATCAATTTGTTCATGGGCCTCTTGTGCGTATGCGCTATATTTAGAATAAAACATGTGGCGAAGAAATTTCTTTACTTGCCAGCCGTACGCCAGTGCGGGTAGAGTTTTTTCTTCAGTTTTCTGTTCATGTTTTTATTATGTTATGCATGTAGTGTCCTTCGTTCAATAAACTCTAGAAAAGCATTTAAGTTCTTGTCAAAACGTCTGGTTTTGCTATTGTACGGAAATCAATATCGTCATTTAGGCTTTGTACACAAAACAATGTGTTTGTGGTCGTTAAGGAGTCCTGGGGGTGGGGAATCATCTCTTTCTGTGTGCCCAGGGGTGGGGAATAGACTGCCAAGTGAGAAAAAAATTGCAAATCCCCAGGGGTAGGCCCGGGGGGGATGGTAACAGGTAGAATTGAACCATGCATAATATTGAGTGACAAACAAAATTAATTCACACATAAGCTTAAGTCTTGAGCTTAAGTGAAGCCAAATAAAATTATTGAAATTCAAGCAAACAATTCATAAGTGATAAACAAAATTAATTCACACATAAGCTTAAGTCTTGAGCTTAAGTAAAACCAAATAAAATTATTGAAATTCAAGCAAACATTTCATAAGTGATAAACAAAATTAATTCACACATAAGCTTAAGTCTTGAGCTTAAGTAAAGCCAAATAAAATTATTGAAATTCAAGCAAACAATTCAGAAATCAGAATAAGGGTTAAAAAATATTTAAGACCTACTTCAGTAGATTCATAAATGAGGATGTGCTTTTTCATCGATTCGTAGGATATTGTAAACAATGACTGGATTCAGAGTTTAAAAGAACGTAATAATAATAATAAGCTTGAGTGTAGGTTTTTGTCGAGAGTCGAGGGTCGAGGGTCGAGGGTCGAGGGTCGAGGGTAAAATGTCGAGGGTTAAAAAATGTCGTCTACATTCAGGCTTAATTGAGTCTCTTGTCAAAAAGCCAGAGTTCTTAGGTCGTTTCTGCATCATTGAACAGTTTACATTTTTGTCTATAATTGAATACTTTCATGCAGTTGGCAGCATTCCGAAGATATCCAGACATCACGGCGAAAAAGTTTATAACGCTGTGGCTATATGCCGGCAGCAGTCTCAAATAGACTGAAATGTTCACCAAATTTCCCCAGAAAGCCTTTCTCAAACCTTATGAAACTGTTATATCTTTGTTTAGAAATGTCAGGCGATTCCAAAATTTATTTTGGCTGTGTAGTTGATAGGAAAATTTCGCGTGGGCATACTATGAAATTGCCATGACCTAGACACTTTGAAAATTTTCAGCTTGGCCTCCGCAGTCGGAAAGTGGTACAGAATTTCCACTGCTAAGCTCATACAAACAACTTGAGAGTATAAGATGTTCTTTTAGAAATTTCAAGCGATTCCAAAAATCATTTTGGTTTTTTCAGTAGCTGAAGAAATGTCTGGCTGAGCCTGGGCTCACTATAAATTCGTTATGTTATAGACACTTAGAAATATTTCTGCTCAGACTGCCGGGCATGGTCTCAAATGGACTAAAATGCCCGGCAGTCGGAAATTTGTATCAGCATCCACTTGCTTGAGAGTACTTGAGTTTCTACTCGATAACTAATTGTCAGCTTTTAATTTTAAAATTTCCGACTGCCTGGCACTTAGTCCATTTGAGACCGTGCCCGGCAGTCTGAGCAGAAATATTTCTAAGTGTCAATAACATTGCGAATTTAAGCTTATTGTGAGCCGAGGCTAAGACATTTCTTCAACTACTGAAAAAACCAAAATGATTTTTGGAATCACTTGACATTTCTAAACGTACATCTTATACTCTCAAGCCGTTAGTATGAGCTTAGCAGTGGAAATTCTGTAACACTTTCCGACTGCGAAGCTGAAAATTTTCAAAGTGTCAAGGTCATAGCGATTTTTCATAGTATGCCCACGCGAAAACATCCCATCACCTACACAGCCTAAATAATTTTTTCAATCGCTTGACATTTCCAAACAAAGATATAATAGTTTCATGAGGTTTGAGAAAGGCTTTCTGGGAAATTTGGTGAACATTTCAGTCTATTTGAGACTGCTGCCGGGCATATAGCCACAGCGTTATAACCTTCCTCGCTGCGATGCCTTATCACAGGGTGGTAACAAGGTATGTTTCTTCATCGCTGATCCCATTTTTGTACACAAATTTCTGATTCTTGATTCCAAAAGCATGACTAGTTTTCGTCCCTGATCCCACAAATATGGTACAGCCTTATCCCTGATCCCTAAAAAAAACTGCTGATCCCGATCCCATGGTCTGTGATCCCTGATCCCAGGGCTGTGATCCCAGATCCAGCCCTTCTGATCCCTGATCCCACCCCTTTGATTCCTGACCCCACATACCGCGTTACGACCCTGTTATCAGACAACTAGAAAGTGAAATCTGGATATCTTCGGAATGCTGCCAACTGCATGAAAGTATGCAATCGTATACAAAAATGTAAACTGTTCAATGATGCAGAAACGACCTAAGAACTCTGGCTTTTTGACAAGAGACTCAAAGCCTGAATGTAGACGACATTTTTGAACCCTCGACATTTTACTCTCGACCCTCGACATTTTCCCTCGACCCTCGACATATTACCCTCGACCCTCGACTCTCGACAAAAACCTACACTCCATAAGCTTATATCAATTACTGTATGTCCTGTTTTGTTATTCTTTTGTTAGTCAATGAGTTAACATCTTGACGAATCGCGTTGTACTTGTTTTCGCCTTTTACTTCATTGCATGCTTTCATAGAGGGGAGAGGAACGGGCAGGTAAATATCTTATCTCCCTATTTTTAAACTCATTTTTCTCCCTCCTCCCTAATTTTTTTGGCCGTTTCTCCCTTCTCCCTGATTTTTGACCTTTCTCCCTGATTAGTGCTTTAACGGGTTTATATTATAGTACGTAATACTACACTTGCAGTCTAAATTCCTTCCAATATTGTGACTTTACTAAAGAAATTTGTGCTCTTTGAAGACTTTGAATACCTACAGACTGCTAGATTTAACATGTAGTACCAGCTTACCTATGAATACAGTCGAGGCCAGCAAATTAATACGTGGAAAATGAGAATTACTTTTGCATACATGTACTTTCTAGCAAAGCAACTGATCCCAAGGATTTGGTCGGTAAATTTGATAATTTTCTAGTAGCCTTAAGCCGGTTTGCCTACATCGCAACTTTTTTGTTTGTGGCTGAACTAGAAATGTTTACTTGTTGATGAGTGGGAAAAAGTTAGGATTTGTACATTAAAGCATCAAGGTAACGCAACATCAACCAGTAAACGAAATCCATAAAGATCTTAAAACGAAGAATGTGTACGATTACATTGTCAGTCAGTTTAGTTTACTAGTTTACTGACTTCCCTTCAAATTATTCTTATTAAGCAATTTGCAGTAGAATTGTTTTTGCACAAAAAGGCTTCGGAGTTTTACGTGACACAGTTCCAAAAGACATCCAGAGCATGTCAGTGTTTGAGAGACAGCCAACTGAATTGCTATAAAGATCACATGGCGCCATTATCGATGGCAGAAGTGATTCCAAGGTCAAAAATAAAATATAATTGTTTTAAAATTAAGTTGCTGTGTATTGTTTTACATTTCTGGGAACCTAATGGAAGCACCGAATCGGAAAGCAGAACTCGTTTTATTGGTGACGCCTAAACAGACCTAAACACACATGCAGTGCCGAAAAGGCAGAAAACTGGAAAGGCAAAACATTTTGCACTCACCATGGCCTTGCCCTTGACCCTGATCCTCGAGCCACACAGACCTCTAAAATCTCACGCTTTGACGAACACTAACTCAACGCCTCACGACTTTCCGATTTGACCTCTCCCCCTCACAGTCAATCAGAATATCTTGAAATGGCCAAACAATGAAGCGAGAAATTCCCTAGCGACCTCTAGCGAAAATTATATAACAAAAGAGACCATTCAAAATACCGCAAACATGGGCTCAAAATAGTATTGGAGACCCAGGGTCCACCCAGTCTTCTCTCGATATAATTGTTTAACGGGGAACAGATCTGTACAGTTTCTTATATTAAGGTCTATTTAAGGCTTTAATGACTCATGTCATGTTTTTAAAGAGATTCTCCCTTCTCCCTTTTCATGCTGGTTCTCCCGTCTCCCTATTTTTATGCGTCCTTTCTCCCTCCTCCCGCTATTTTTTGGACTGTTTCTCCCTCCTCCCTAAACCGTTCCTCTCCCCTCTTCATAAGCTGTTTTCTCCTTTGCCTGGCCACACTTTGCTCCGTGAAAACAAAACACACTGGTATTCTTCAAAGTTGAGAAAAGCGGGTTATCGTCGCAAAAGTAAATAAACTTAACTGGAAATATTATATTTATGACCAAAGCCAAGACAAATTTCTCTTTGTTCGAGATAACGGGGAATTGGAAATAAGCGAGTTGAGATAATGGGATCCTTCTAAATAAAAGCGAATTTCCCATACCGTAATACTCTGTGAAATGATTGAAAAATTCCGAGAAACTCACCCGGGAAACTCAGCAATAAGATCTTCACGCTGGTTCAGTTAAAACATCGGGCCAAAGCAATCCATATTTCTCCTCTCTATAAAGACATTCATATTCCACTTAATAGGCATTCGGGACCGGCAGTCGAGTTTCTTTAGCAGCTATCTTATCATTTCTAAGGTTTAAAAGGTATTGTGTTCTCGTTCTCGGCCCGACGAGCGCGGCCATATTGTGAAATCTTGTAATATGAAACCATCACCTTTGCACTACCCCCTCAAATTGTGTTCTCTTTTTTCGTTTTGTTTCCTTTTGTTTTTTTTTTCCTCTTTTTTTCACTTTCTACGAGTAGCATTAAATGACATACCGTAAAAGGTGCGGTTTAAGTTTTGACGAAAAGTTCCCTTTTGTAACAGTGCATTTTTTTTGTTAAACAAACTTTGCTAAAGCACGGAAATTGTTTTTACCCGAACACCTTCTAACTTCATGCTGTCCTTGGCGTAAATTTCTTCTCCATTCTCTCTCCCCATTACGATTTCTTTCCCCTTGTTCATCTGTAGAATAAAATACAAAAACGTAGACGTAAATTATTCGGTAGTACAAAATTATTTCCAATCACAAATTGATAAAAATCAAGAAAACTGTACCCGACATGTTTACAGTTCTCTGTCGGCGTCTCTCAGTTTTCCTCTGGCTTTGTTCTTCAGTACCGTCCGTCTTACTTCTTGTTGCCTTTCTCACTCTGCTGTAACGTTACTGTTCCTTCGTCTTTCTCGTTTTTGTTTCGTTCTGCTTGACGTGTTCTTCAGTGGCGTTTCTCATCCTTTCCCGTTGTTGTTCTCTATGTCCTTCTCTTAATCTTTTCCTTCGTCTCTGCTCTTCTGACATATTTTTCTCAGTATATCATTTAAATTAAAGTTTAATAAAAGAAAAATGGACTTATTAACATGAAAAGTCAAGAAAAAAATGCGAAGCTAACGTCCAGTTTACCATGCCATTGGCAATAAGCTGGGTGAAAATTTGCCTCATGTAAGAATGTCATGAAATGCGACGTACGTATGTACGTACGGCGCACGTACCGTACCCGCGAGCCATTCCGCTCGCCATGACCATAAAAAAATTACCAGCATGCCTCTTAGTATGAGTATGGGGCTCCACTTTTGCGGCCTTCGGCCGCAAAGGAGTTCCGCTATGATGCCCTGTTTGCGACTTCATGATTTACAGCAGGAGCCTGAGATTTTATGATGCCCCGTTTGCGTCAATTTACAGAGTTTTTGTGGTGCCCTGTTTACGTCAATTTACAGAGATTTTATGATGCCCCATTTCCTTCATTTTACAGACATTTTACAGAGCCCCGTCTATTCCCTATTACAGACATTTTAAAGAGCCCCGTATACAGACACTGGTAGAGTCTAGATTCCATAGGTCCAAAGGAGGTCATTTTCTTGACTTAACTTACATTGAGATAAATTCAAGAAGGAAGAAAGAAAGAAAAGAAGAAGGAAAAAAACCCTAACAGAATGGCACACCAACGATCGTTAGTTGCCAGGAATAAAATTTTAAGAATATAAATACAGTGTTACCATAACAATTAATGAAAGCTAATCACCCTAAGCCTCCAGAACACTGTTCTTTGATAAACCGGAACTCAATTCTCTCTGTTCAACCGAAGCTCGATCCTTGCGTACGTCAGTACTCGAACGATAACTGATTTACTAGATTGAATATACCTCACGTACCCTGGGAACGACCTCCTTTTGAGCTATGGAAGACCACAGACATTTAACAGAGCCTCGTACATGCCATTTTACAGACATTTTACTTGGCCCCGTATATGCCATTTTACGTCAGAGCCCCGTATATGCCATTTTGATTTCACAAAGAAATCACTAAATTTCTTATCAGATACAGGAGCCCATTACTCTGTCAGATAACAATTCTGTAAAAAAATTTCACGTAAATTTAATGTTCAGGCATCAACAGCAACCTTACTGTATCTGGTAAAACCATTTACATGTTGAAAATCACTATTTACAGCTCATTTACATGACACATGGAAACGATATGCCGTTCAATCGCCCCCTTTTCTAGTAACCATAAATTTACATGTTATTTACATTATCCTCAAATCTGCATTAGAACATGACCATGTAAAGTACCATTTACAGGACATTTACATTGTCCATGGAAAGATACCAGTTCCTCGTAAATTCAATTTACAGAGTTCTAACACCACAGGTTTCTGTTAAGACCATTTACATGTTATTTACATGATGTGTTAAAAAAATTTACATAATTTGCCAAAAGGAATTTACACGTTTTTTTACATGTTTTTCGAATTATAAAACCAGAAAGTGACCCTGTAAATTTTCATTTACACCACGTTTACATAATCTATTGAAACGTGGAAATTTCATGTAAATCTTATTTTACAAAACCTTAAAATGTAAACTGCAATTTACAAATCCTGTAAATCCAAATTTACATGACAATTACATGTTTCGTAAATTTTCAACTTTTCCAATGATGGTCTGATGAACCCACGCAAAAAAAAAAAGGCTGGCTAGGCTGTAAACTGAGGTACGTATGCACAAGTGATTTCGGGAAGTCACTTATAACCATCAATTACATTTGTGAATGGGGGCTTTTACATTTGTGATCAATCTTTATTACATTTGAGGGCTTTATTAAATTTTTGGCCAGTCGTTCTTACATTTCAAGATTTAATTACATTTGTGACCAATTATTACGATTGTGGTTTTTCCAGGGTATCACTTAGGGCAATTCTTTTCCATCGAAATTTTCAAACGATGGATTGAAAGTCCTCTTTACTGTCCATTGAAAGACCGGTACACTCGGTACACTCGGTACAGCTGGTACACTCGGTACACTCGGTACAGCCGGTACACTCGATACACTCGGTACAGTCGGTACACTCGGTACAATCGGTACACTCGGTACAGCTGGTACACTCGGTACACTCGGTACAATCAGTACAACTGGTACACTCGGTACAGCCTGTACACTCGGTACACTCGGTACACTCGGTACAATCGGTACACTCGGTGCAGCTGGTACACTCGGTATACTCGGTAAAATCGGCACAACTGGTACACTCGGCACACTCGGTACACTCGGTACACTCGGTACAGCCGGTACACTCGGTACACTCGGTACAGCCGGTACACTCGGTACACTCGGTACAACCAGTACACTCGGTACACTCGGTACACTCGGTACAACCGGTACACTCGGCACAGCTGGTACACTCGGTACACTCGGTACAGCCACACTCGGTACACTCGGTACAGCCGGTACACTCGGTACACTCGGTACACTCGGTACAGCCGGTACACTCGGTACACTCGGTACACTCGGTACAGCCGGTACACTCGGTACACTCGGTACACTCGGTGCAGTCGGTACACTCGGTACAACCGGTACACTCGGTACAGCTGGTACACTTGGAACACTCGGTACAGCCGGTACACTCGGTACAACCAGTACACTCGGTACACTCGGTTGAGCCAGTACACTCGGTACACTCGGTACCACCAGTACACTCGGTACACTCGGTACAACCAGTACACTCGGTACAACCGGTACACTCGGTACCTCTGGTACACTCGGTACACTCGGTAAACTCGACACAACCTGTACACTCGGTACACTCGGTAGAGCCGGTACACTCGGTACACTCGGTAGAGCCGGTACACTCGGTACACTCGGTACACTCGGTACACCCGGTACAACCGGTACACCTCGGTACAGCTGGTACACTCGGTACACTCGGTACAACCGGTACACTCGGTACACTCGGTACAACCGGTACAACCGGTACAATCGGTACACTCGGTACACTCTGTACACTCGGTACACTCGGTACACTCGGTACACTCGGTACAACCGGTACACTCGGTACAACCGGTACACTCGGTACACTCGGTACACTTGGTACACTCGGTACAGCCGGTACACTCGGTACACTCGGTACAGCCGGTACACTCGGTACACTCGGTACACTCGGTACAGCCGGTACACTCGATATACTCGGTACACTCGGTACAACCGGTACACTCGGTACAACCGGTACACTCGGTACACTCGGTACAACCGGTACACTCGGTACAGCCGGTACACTCGGTACACTCGGTACAGCCGGTACACTCGGTACACTCGGTACACTCGGTACAGCCGGTACACTCGATATACTCGGTACACTCGGTACAGCCGGTACACTTGGTACACTCGGTACAACCGGAACAACCGGTACACTCGGTACAGCCGGTACACTCGGTACACTCGGTACAGCTAGTAGAAACCAGAGGTTCAACTGACGCGATCCTTTGTTGTGGTTTGAGGTCTTCTAGTTCTTAAGGAACAGGTTTCCCTTTACCGATCGAAAGCGGCACTATGACCGACTTGTTAGCGAGAAGAATAGGATACTTTGCACGGAATGATGTGATATATGAAGAAAGGGGACCTAATAGTTGGTTTACTTACAAAACAAAGAAGTCGACTTCAAAGCCAAAGTGAAATAATCAACGACACATGTACCACATCATTTCGTGAAAAATATTCTACTGCTCTCGCTAACTAGCCAATCACAGAGCCGCTTTGGATCGGTGCAGGCCTGCTGAATCAAAAACTTCGAATCAAATTATACGATGAGATGTACCGAGATGCGTTGACAACTTGTTCGAACCGTCAAGCCGTCGTTTCAAAGACCACGCATATAGACCTCATTCTGTATTGAATTTCCAATGGATGAGTAGCCCAATAAATAATTCTACAAATTGTAAAACACTAAGCTGCCATTGAACAATTGTAGCTTTCGATTCCTCGATCGATTCATGCCATCTTCTCTGTGCGACAGAAACGATGCTAAAACAAGACAACATCTTTGACATTGCCGAGCCGTGTTCATATCAACAGAGATAAACTGTGATCTTGTAGCTACAGCTGTAGCTATGTAGGAGAACATAGGACTAAAAGCAAAACATGGCCTACCTGAAAAAATCTTCAAAATATCGGGAGAATCCGGGGTTTTTTCGGGCGCTTTGAGAAACACTTCTCGGAACCCGAAAAAAGTGCCCGAAAAGTGTCCCGAAAAGTTCTCGGGCCCGAGAAGTCTTCGGGGCTTTCGAGAAACGCACGCTTGTGGATCTCCCAAGTCCTTCTGGATGCTTCTCCGCCATGTGTTCTTAGGTCTTTACGGTTCCGTGTGCCTCGCGGATTCCAGTTCATCGCATGGCGAGCTTTGTTCTTCTCATCCTTCCTTATCCATCTCATCCATCTCCATCGTCTTCTCCTAATGGTGGTGATAATTGGCTCTTGTCCAGTTCTTATCCATAATTCTCTGTTGGTAGTCACTCCAGGCCAATATATTCGGAAATCCTGAGATGAGATTACTATAAGGCTAATTTGGTCCATACTGGGACAATGACAAACTACAAACTACATAATTTGACTTAGTGCTTTCCTGAAATAATAAAGGGAGATAGACAGGACATCTTGTATTTACTAGTTCCGCTATGTCTTTGTTTACCCACGGTTTTGTTCTTCTCAAACGTGCTATAACAAGCCGCCTTAATTTTCCAGCTACCCATCAGGTAAGTCCGTTAAACGCTTGTACCGATAGCTAAATAAACGTAAAGTCGTCTAAGATCCTTCCAAAGTATTTTGAGTTGATATCTTCAGTGACCCTAGTAAAAATGAGTGGTCTCCCCGCTTTTAACTGCTTCATCAGGACCTCTTTAATAAGAAAGCGGTAAAAAAAAGTACGCCTGATCGCTGGCTAAAACAGAATTTGGAAAGGGGAACTTAGTCTCTTTACTTTACCACAACCTTGGGACAAGACATACAACTCAGATGTGATAAACTTGGGAGGAAAATGCAATAAACATGCAATAAAATGTAATAAACCAAGTATGGACATGCATGTACTACATGTTTAGACTAACAGATGTCCTCAGAGTGGGTTTCAATTGAGTGTCGAAAGGTCGGAAGTAATTTGCGTTCGCTTTGGTTTTGCTCCACTGAGAACGCTTTGTAATTGGCTAATAAATCTCGCCACCTTCTTAACCAAAGCAGAACCAAAACCAATCGTGGCTTGCTCGTATGATACATTTTCCCGCACTTGACGCTAGTTACATGTTTTTGTCTCGAGTTCTTACTGGTTCATTGCCGGTTGTTTGCGTCCGTCAAGTTTGGCCAGGGTGATTGACTTGGTTTTTGACAATCGGTTTAAAACCGCTCTATCATGCATACACCTGACGGAATTGTCCCTGCAGTTTTATTTTTTTCTGTTTCCTGTCATGAAACTGCTAATTTGGCGTCAGACTAACATTAAATTCAAACATCACATCAACCTTTTAAAAAAAGGACGAAAGATTATCTTTTGCTCCACGATTGGTCAGATGAAGTTAATCGTGCAGTCTGATTGGTTTTACGAGCGGTCGAGCTATCATATGGCATGAACCACTCGCTTTTCATCGGTCCACTCGCACATGCCAACTTTTCAAATGGCGTTTTCTTGGTTAAATTAAAAATGCATTTACATATACAAAAACTTTATTTGACCACGTATGTTCGGTCCAGGCGTAGAAATATTATCAGTATTGTCGTCGTTCTTTTATTTGTTCACACGTGGATCTCGAGCGCTTTCTATTTGCGTAGAGCTGACCAGACTTTCCATTCGGAAATCAGACAGAAAGGTTCATTTCAGTGGAAATTTTTCGGAAAAAAGGTAATACCTTTCGAGGTAACAATCTTTTTTTCGAAATTACCGGAATTACCGAGTATTTTCTAGACCATTTCGACATTTCGACCGGGGTAAGGGAACTCGATTGTATACCATATTAAAAGGGCTTGTTATCAGGTAACTGAACATTTTAATTCATCGGGAAATTCTCACCGAGATTTACAAGCAAATATAGTAAGCGCTCTTCGATTTTGTCTCGATGCACGTGAATAAAGAAAAGAACTCAGCCATTAATATCTTCTACATCTGGATCTCACACCTGGTCAGTAAGAGTACAAATATATGTCGTTTGAAGTTCAAGGGAACTTTCAACTCACGCTCATGAAATAATTTACAACAACAGGTCTTTCGCTATGTTGTTGTTCCATACTTGCCCCCGCCCCCCCTCCCCCCCCCCAAGTCGATAAACCCTCAGCCCATGAAAAGTATAATTTTATATCACAGTTATATACAGCATTCATAAATTTCTCTGTGTATTAAAGAAAACTGTGTAAGGATACCAAATAAACTCTCTTGGAGAAAATTTAATAGCGAGGCAATCGGACAATGGTTTGTCAGTCTCAATTCAACCACATGCCGATTTTCCGGCCACAATTAAATATATTATAAGTTCAGGTTTTAAGTATTTATGAAAGGACCACCAAGTGATTTTCGTTGACTTGTGCCTTCTTTTTAAGGAAATAAATAGCCCCTGCAAAGCACATTTTTAAAACGGACGAAACCTAATCGTTTTTTTTATCGAGTAGTCCAAAACAGTTTCAAGAGAAACCATATTTTGAAGTACGGAGTTCGCGAACAGCTGCTTAAAAATGCGACGGTAGCCCAACAAAGGGTTTAACTGAGTCGACTCGCAAATGTTATGAATTTGCGCTTTCAAAGATCGCTCTCAAACTTGTTATAATTGGTCAAAGTGGCGTGTCTGATCAAAACAAACTAAAAGGTTTTAAGTATGTAATTTTAGTCTGGCGCAATTACCTGATCTCTCTTTGTCTGCTTATGTCAAGCCGTGTGCTGACTGGAGGTAAGTTCTCTTTTTTTATCAAACTGTGTAAATCTTTATTTTTAGTTATTTTGCTTTTCCGAATAATGGTGTAATTTCCTATTGCACTGTGTTTGAAATCAGGATGAGGATTGTTCCGAAAATCGAAAATTAAATTGAAGAAATAGCTCTTTGCTGATTGTGAAGATGAAAGCTTTTTTTAAGACTTTCATCCTATTTTTTTTGTAACCAGCGTTCGCAAATGAAACTCACTAGTCGCCATCGATGTCATAAAGACATTAAACTTGCTTTGACGGCCGACTACTATAAAACTGACGTTTTTCTTTTACTTTTCTAAGTATTTTTGCGACAACACTCACAAAAATTGTTAGATAATATATTAAAAAAAACAGTTCTATGAGGGGTCACCAAGTAATCGATTTTGGTGAAATAATAAGTCAATCTTGAATTTAACTGTCTGATCTTCTTAAAATTTTAAAATGACTCGAGCTCACTCGCAATCCTTCTTTGACAGTTCATTCATAAGAAACTGAATAAATTATGAATTTTAATTTCTTTGTTAGATATGCTTGATAGCAAAATCCCTTTTAATTTGGCAGTGAGAAAAAATATTCTCTACATGAAGTCTGTGCTCTTAGAAAAACAGTGATGATAGTTACTCAGCCAAAGTTTTTTTTTAATCCAAATGCGCTTTATTGAATATCAACAACGTTTCCTCCCCGCTTAAAACTCTCAAGTTTCAAATAAAAAAGAAGGCTTCACATTAAATTTTGACATTTTTGAATGAAACACCTGTTTGAATGAAACACATTTCGGTTGGGGCGTGTTTAAAACACGAAATGGCGGAATGACGAAATGGCGAAACTGCGAAATGATATATATAAAGTTCAAAAGTTGTTTTCTTTTTGGAAAATTGAAATGATTAAAACCAAAAGAAAACGAGAAAACAAACATTGGTCAAGCACGACCATTCAGAGCACGATCTCTCTTTTTTTTTTTTGCAAAATAAAAGATCACCTTTTGGACAGGTGTGGATGTTTAATCATAACACTAAATCACCAGAATCTTGTTCTCATTCTTGGCTTGGCAAGAAGACGAAGCATAAAAGCGAGCATAATCAAAAACGTGGAGCAACAGCGCTGAAGGTATTATAATCTTCAAAGGGTCAAGCGATAGGAAATCACTGGGTGAAACGAACAACGTTCTTCAAATTGACATATCCAATAATAAAGAAATGGCAGTTAACTATCGGAGAAAAACAAAGCAAATGATAGGATAAAATAACTCTCTTGTGATTTGGTTGGGGATACGGCCGATTGGTTTGCCTGAAGTGTGCAAACAATTCAAAAACGAAATCACAATCGAAACAATTTGCCGCGCGCTGTATTTTTGTATCGGCCAATTCTTGTAAACGTGAGCTTAAACACGATTTTATAAATTCTTTTCATGTGAACTACCGCAAAGATTCAGTTAAACGAAACACTTTCTATTTTGGTCCCGGGATTTTGGTGAAGGGATAGTTTCGATAGCTTGACAGTACTTCCAAAACCGTTGCAACAAACTAATTGTAAACAATAATTTATCGCGCGCCAACAATTTAACGCAAACCAGCTTAGAACACATTAACACATTCGTTGAGAGCGACGTCAGGGTGTTTAAATTTGAGGTAATTTCGCTTAGGCTCGGGCATATCCTTCCAATTTTTATGGTTTTAAGAACGATCAAAAGTACGCTTTATTTATTGATTTATTTTTTGCAGCAGATCAGGAAGACGATTGCGTGACACTGACTACTGCACGGTCTGCGCCGTAGAAAAAGAAACGTGATCACGATGGACCCGTTAGAAAAATTTCATTATTTACAATTTAATTTTTTTATTATTTCGCCATTTCATAATAATAATAATAATAATAATAATAATGAATTTATAGAGCGCTATTTCTAGTGCTATCCAATAGCGCTTTACAATAATTTTAAAAATATCACCAATAAAATTGATAAAAACGTAAAATATCTGAAACATGAGAAAAATAAACTAACTAATAAAGTGTAACTTTCATCATTTCGCCATTTCGGCATTTCGCCATTTCGTCTTTTAAACACGCCCTTTCGGTTGAGATCAAACATTTAGGCCCCAAAAAGGAAAGAAAAACATCTACGAATCTGAAATTGGAGAAGTCATATTTAAATTAAACAAAAGTTACGTCAGAAAAAAACTATTTCTGCTTTCTGTGAAACCGCAACTGCTTTTTGAGGGAAAACTGCGACCACAAACCAGCGAGCAAACGTGATATTTGTTTTTTTCCCCTCCCGTCCCAGTATGTCACATGTAAGTGGCTTTTCTAATACACTTTTTAACGATATTTGACACAGATAAGTGACATTTTGTCCTTTTCTCTGAAAGCAGATTTTTCGCAAGCCATCTGCTTAGACTGGAGTTGCTCTTCTAGAGGCGAAATCGCAAAGAATGGCATCAGCTTTGTACGAGGTACAATATTTAGTTTGTTGAGTTTTTTGAAACTTGTCCGCACTGCGTGCAAGCAGAAATTACTTGAGATTAGCCTTGATATATACTTTGCAACAACCGGCTAATGTATAAGCGGCTACCAGGTCAGAAATAACTGCTAATTGAACGAAAAGTTGCCTGATCAGAACCCAAAATATGTTTTGTTCAATACGGTTTCAACAGAATCAGGAAAAATTATTTCACTCGTTCTTAAACAATTAAAATTGTTAAATGTTTTGCTTTTAATCCAAATGGTTGGTACTGAGACCTAACTTTTCACTTTTTACCAAGTTAAATAATGAATGAAGAAAAAATTATTTAAAAAGTAACATCTATCTCTAGGCATTTTTAGGCTAGATTATAAATGTGTTTGGAAACATCTTATTTAAAAAGTCATAAATTAATGATCCATATTTTCAATGTTTAACATAAAATTTCAAATGGTCACCTCATAAAACTTTCGCTTTAACCGCCAGCATTTCTTCTCTTCTATACTTACTTAGGGTCTTAACTATAATAAAAATAACAGAAATACCTAGCTTCAACAGCTACATCTGATTGCAGTGCAAATTATGATGATGATGATGATGATGATGATGATCCAGAAGTGGTACTCAATCCAAGAATGTAACCGATTTCAACTAGCCTGTTTTACCTTCTTTGTGCGGTCGCATATGCACTTGTGATACAACTTGAAAAAGTGAAAAGAGGTCGGTAATACGGACAATCGAAGTTAAACGCTAGTTTGTTGATGGAAAATACGGCGTTGAATTTTCTGGGACATTTATCAAATGCGGCATCATGCACTTTCTTGACGTAAAGCATATACCAGTTCTGTGCTGCACGTGCGAAGCTAAAAAGATCTCCGATTGGTTCAATCAGCAGTTCCAGAACTCTGATGTACCCGCGTACGTTTCCACTTTGTACTGGTTGGTAGACCTGCACGGTTCCAAACCTCTAATTTCGTTGGTCCCTATAACCTGCACCGTCTATTGTTATCAGGGTTAGGGCTATTGTTTCGTTCTTTACCTATTGTTCTCCTCGACCAATCCTAGACCTCGACTGGAAGCGGTGCGGGTCCTCCCCTTTGTACACATTAATGGAGAAAGAGTAATTGCATAAGCAGGAGAATAGAAACGTTCGCAGTATCCCTCAACTTCGAACCAACGTAGGCTTGCTTTATGGTTATACTAGACCCCAGGACTCAACATCCCAAGTTATTTCGGCATGTAGATCGAGGAATTTGTTGCTGAACCCTCCCACTCTTTATTAACTTAAACATGTCATCATTTTTTTTAGAATATTGAAGATTGGCAACTAAATGATTCATTGACGGAAACAAATGCCAAGACTGAAACAGTGAAGGGAAATGGACATCATTTGAATGGAGCTCGAGTGAACGGAAACGGAATTCATGAAGACCCCAACGGTCATACAAGCTTTAACGAGGATGAAGATTCAAATGACGAACCTGATGATGTCGGAAATGAGAACATTGGAAAGGAAACGGGCTGCAAGGCTGGTAAAACATACGGTGAAACAATCGAAGATGAGCCCGCTAGCCCTGTGCCTTACTACGGCAGAACTCTAGTGGCTCCAGAATACATGAGCTTCCAACTTCCGGGCGATACGTTTCAGAGAGCTGGAAGGGATACTGAGGATAGCAACAACATCGATGCTGCCCTTTGTGACCGGTCTCGCGTTATGGATCATACAGAAAATAATCAAGTACAAGAAGAGAAAACACTTTGTCAACTTGATGAGATAGGTCATGAGCAAGAGGATATTACGTTAGCCGAAGACGGGTCTGATGAAAATGCAAATCATAATAGTGATGAAAAGAACGGAGAAAGAGACGAGAGGGCAGAAGATCAAGACCAGAAGGACAAGCTAGAGGAGGAAAAAGAGCTGCTAATAGGTTCACCACAGCTGGCTCAAGCAGAAGAACAACATGACGAAGAAAGTGAAGACGATGGACGAGATCAACAGACGAAAGGAGACGATGGAGAAGACGAAAGTAATGAAACTGGTGCAGAAGAGGAAGAGGAGAAAGGAGATGATGAAGTAGACGAAGAACATGGTGGAGTACAAGAAAATGATGATGCAGATGGAGAAGATGAGGACAAGGCAGAAGTTGATGGAGCTGACCAAGATGATGAAGAGGGCGTGGCAAACAGAGATGAGAATTGTGAAGATAGAGCAGATGGAAAGGAAAAATGTGAAGTTGTTGCAGTAGAGAACAATGAAGAGGAAGAAGTAGGAGAAAATAATGAAGAGGAAGGAGCAAATGAAGGGGAGGAAGAAAATTATGGAACAGAGAAAAATAATGAGGAAGTTGAATTAGATGAAGATAACGAAAAAGAAGGAGCAAACGAGCAGGAGAAAGAAGATCATGTAGAAGAAGATAATCATGAAGAAAGAGCACACAAAGAGGATTTAATCGAGCAAAATAAAGAGTATGAAATTCACGAGAATAATGGAGTAGCGGAAGACGAAGAATTCGACGAGGAACAAGATTTGCAAGATGATTTAACAGTAGCAACGCAAAATGAAAGCTTTACCCAGTCATCCAAGGGAGACGTTGAAGACGACAACCAAGTTGAAGAAATTGACCAAGAGGATATGGCTATCAGAACGAAATTAACACTTGAGCACTGGGATTCCTTAAAAGTAAACGTGGCGTCACCAACTCGAGACATAACTGAGGTGGGTTCTGCTGAATCTCTGAATGAACTGGAAGCTGACCAGACTGAGGAAGACGAGGAGAAGGAGGATGAGGACGAGGAGGAGGAGGACGAGGAGGAGGAGGAGGATGAAGCCCCTGCTGCACAGCAAGAGTCTTTAAAGACAAATGTCGACCAACATGAAGAGGCAAAAGTCACGGTAGGAATGTCATGATGTACTTACCCCATTTCCTGTATTAAAATGGGGGGGAGGGGTGGGGGTGGGGGAGGAGCGGGTTTGGAATGGCAAATCCGTAAAAGTAAAATTAAATATTCTGGAATATACAAGTCTGTTTAGATGAATGAAAAATATGACACGGAGCGTGAGGACGTTTCAAAAGAGGTGGGGGCCTTGTTTAGCCTTGCCAGATGCTTTAAACGGAGGGCTATTAGAAGGGAGCTAAACACTTAATAGTACACGAGATATAACATTCGAGCTGAGGCTAAGGAATACATAAGCCATGCACTTGGTATAGATTTGGTGTAGTTTGAGCAATTCAGTAAAAGACAAGCTTTCAAGAATTTTAAAAGTATACTTTAAGTCTTGAAATCAGGCTCATGTTAGAGAGAAGTAATGGACAGTATGATACCCCCTCCGGCTAAGAGGTGACTGTTTTACGCCAGAGAAGTAATTGCAATCCGTCAGTAGTTTAGAAGATCTGATCTCCTTCGGATTCTTCTCAGAAGTTACATTGTAAATTAAATGACATTTTAAGAGATATGTCTTTGCGGCTTAATGGTACCCTTTTCCCAAGGATAAAAGAAATTAAAGTATCTTGACTTGATAGGCTGACATCAGGATTTCTTTTAAAATTTATGTCCAAGTTTACGCTTGTGTTCAAATGAAACGTTCTTTATTTAAAAGCAGAATGTTCGATCAGTTTTTACACTCATGAAAAAGTTTTTTATAATGCTACATCGAGTGTCTTTTGATGAGCTGTCTGTGGACAAGGTAATTGATAATACTCACGATGCAGGTCTAACAACCTCATCAGACCAATTCTCTCACAAGCAGTAAGCTCAGACGCGCATATTACTGTATAATAGTAGTAAAAAAAACCCAGTGTTTAAGAAATAGTGTTTTTGTAGACCAGTGGGCCAACTGAGGTATATGACGGCCAGCACAACGAAAGTGGAGATGAAAAGGAAATGGAAAGAGGTGACGAAAGCTGCCAGAGTGACGATTCCACGGAATATAAAGGCGAACCTCAACAAGACGACATCAGGGATGATGATTACAGTGATGACGATGATGTAGATTTTGATCCAATCCTCGAAGGAGAAGACGGTGGCAGTGTGAAGGAAGCTGAAGATAAGAACTTTACTGGTAAGCGAGGGAAAGGTGAATCCCATCTAAAGGAATTAAAACGGTTTTACTGGTTCAAGTTTAAATCTACTATTTGTTCTAACACTTTGTAGTAGTGATTTGTTGTTTAGTGTGGGCGGAACAAATGCCAAAATAAGTAACAAATTAAACGTGGAGGATGAAAATGGACCATGTATATGACATGTAATTTCTTTTTGTTATTTTGGATTACTTTCAAGATCATAAGACGTTGCAAGCACGTGACAACGAATCAGACCTAACCGGAAGAGTCAAAGAGCTTGGAAGAATCTTTGAAGGAGGAGGTCCGGTGTTTCCTAAAACTTTGAAGAGTGATACGGATAAAGGTACTTATCTGTTTGTTAATCAACAGGGGAAACTGTCTTGTTCTGCCTTTTTGGCAAACGAATTGGCGAATGAGTTCGTGGTGGTCGTCAGACTGTATCAACAATCTTGGAAGAAGGTCCTTAGGACGCTGCTTGATACCAACATAGAATACTTTCCCTCATGTAAAATGACCAATACGTGGTTTTCGACAAGTTTTCTCCCCCAATTTTACATGTGAGGAACATTGTCAATACACCGGCTCAGCAACCTTGTAACCAGTAAAAGTGGGGTGGTGTTGGGGGAGGGGGGGGGGGGGTGGAGGGGGCACTTGTTTTCCTGGAGCAGGTAAGACTTTTATCCATCATTGCATGATTATTAATTTTCTTATGGAAGAAACATGTCAATCAGAAATATCAGAAATAGCAGGGGCAATCAGAAGCGGCTGTCGCATCACCTCAAAGCTCTCACGTATTGACACAGTTACCTACAACATATCAGAAGAAGTTGGTTTGTACATAAACACTATGCAGGCTGACAATAATTGCTACATCATTAGCCCTGTACTGAGCATTCAATAGTGAGTTAGGATTTGCCTAATAAACTGTCTCGACTCCGATTATGTGATTAAGGCTAAAATGCTCACATTGAACGGTCCACAGCCTGCTGCTGAATAAACAATGACACATTCGTTAATAAGCTTGGTTAGATTGCCAGTGTCCATCTTTTTAACTTTATCAAGTTTGTATTTATTGACTAAGATACAGAATTCATTTATTTATTCATTCACTGATTTTCTTTTTGCTCTCCCTTCTTTGAAGCTGATGGTACCCCTGTGAGCGTACCCAGGTTTAAGGCAATTTTTGAACAAGAACAAAATTCCGCTGAGATGGCTCGTGAACCAGGTACAGGCTATATTCTTGATACATTTATGGTATTGTATGAACTGAGAAGCACTTAGTTGATGGAGCAACCTTTTCGGATTGTAAGCTGGGCAAATAATGATTTATGATGAAACGCCATAACTAGAAAGTAAGTCACTTTTAATAACAGTATTCGGTTACACTGATCAAATTTGACACACCTTGAAATGGTCCTAAATCCATTTTTTACAAGTAAAGCGGAATCACGTTTACTTCCTGCAACGATTGCATCAACATTTTTAGCGTTGCAATGTATCACCCTTCTGCAATTTTCGTCTCTAGGCAACGCCGGGCAGATTTTCTCTATTCCTTTACCATTGACTTCGCGATGCAAATGTACGAAACTTTGCAATGCAGCAGATTGAGCCGTTGGAGGGAATTTGGGGAATTATAGTACAGCGGATCGTAACTCCTCCTTAATTGAAAACCATTTTACTTCTTAGGACGTAGGGATGAATTTACCGACCCTCCACGAGGAATTGTCAAAAATCTGCGTGGCCTTTTTGAGAATCCCCAGGGTTTCGAACCCAGGAATTGATAAGGTGATTTATGTATTCATTTGTCGATTGATTGATTGATTGCTTGATTGATAGATATGTTTGTCTGTTTGTCTGTTTACTTATTTCCTTTTTTAAAAATTGTTTTTTCATTCACCACAAGCACCATTTTAGCATGGCATGGCCCAGTCAAATTAAAAGCTGGAACAAACTTGCTTAATACGGTTAATATATTGTACTGTTACTGTACTGTTATTGCTGTTATACCGTTTCCATTTACCATTTTACTGTACGTCTCCCTCTGGTCAGTGGCTGAGTTTTAAAATAGTTGTAAACTTCAAATATTTTTAATCTTTTAAACCGTCTACGTGCTACCAAAGATTTAATTCAATCTTCAGTTTAATCTCATTCTTTTTTCTTAATCTATGTGTTTTTATTGTTTTGCAGCAGAATTCCTGGCCCTGTGATTTTGACACTAGCAGCAACGCCCGGCCTAGGCAATCGATAAAACCGATAATCGATAACATTCGATAACAATCGATAAACATGAAATTAGTTGATTGTATCCGTAATCGATAAAAATCGATAAACGGATTTGTTGTGAGAAATCTATATTTATCGATTTTTCAATCACTTTTATCGATTTTACCGAAAATTATCGATTTTATCGGCAACATTTGTTGTGTCGAAATATGTGAGCTCTAATAGTAACGACAACTTCTATAACCGGTTTTGTCAATTTTATTGCTATACGATAACGCTTCTAAATCTTTTCTAGGCTCATGAAACAACACTAAGTACTGATGCCAGACTAACGTTGCGATGGAAAAATGACACTGGCTTTGATAAACACATGTGTAATGTCTCTATATAAAACAAAACAACCGAAGCATTTGAATTCTTAACGGGAACAATAGGAAATATGGAATTTAAGCATAGAGGTCCGTTGCTCACAAACGTCCTTAAGCTCCGTAATATGTTACAATGCAACTGCGGGTTGACGTCAGTTACGCATTACGCACGTGCGCCCGAGTTGGCATTTACCTTGTTTAGGGTTTCCACTATGCTGTCCATCAGGGAAACTTAAGTTGCTGTAAAAATTATACTGCACAAAAATTGTGGAACCTTCTTATAAATGATAAATATTAAGTATACGATAACTTCGTTAATAAAGGCGACAGCAATGTGTTGCGGCCATATGGACCACTGGTTCGAGGTGCAGGTTGAAAGTTAAATTGAAACTAAAACAATTCTGAATAATTCAGTTTTTGTAATACAGTCGAATCTCTCTATAACGGCGGCTTCCCTTAACTGGACAGAATTCTCTGTTACAGAATGGTGGCTGCTATGGGGAGGTTCGGCTTTCGAAGTATATACGTTCGCACTAATAGTAGTAAATAGCGAACGCATGATAACATTGTCGTTTTAGAACATGAGAGAAGCGTAATTCTCCCGCCTTATTTCATCTTTTAGCGACTGTGAAAAACTGACCAATTGAAGGAGCATGTGCCATTTTTTCCCTCGCATTTTGCAAATTGTCCGATCAGATAAAGTACTCTAAAAAAATGTCACGGTACTACTTTATAGCAGCGGAAAGATTTTTGACAGAAAAAAGTGAGCTTGCTCCTCTGCGCTAGGAACGATCGATATAGGTGGTTCGCAGTGAGATAATCGATTTTTTTTGCTTAGTGTAGAAGTAATTTTAAGGTTTAAAATAATACCAGGAGTTGTAAGGTAAGAGACAAGTGAAACAACTTGGCACAATTTGGACGCCACGGAGTTGCTCATGAGGATGCTACTCGCGAAAGAAGAGTTTTATAATTTAGACAGCCTAGGTACACCCGGTGACTGGACAAAGTTCTTTGCCACTGGCACTTTTTTCACTGGTTTTCTTGTTACTTTTACGTCACATTAAAGTGTTGTTTTGAATAAATATGAGTTGATAGGGTGAACATGCTCACTTGAAACGAGGTAAATTTCGAAGCACTGTATTTCCAAAGGAAAGCTATGTGGAGAGTAAGATGTGGTTTTCATTGCTGATCTTTATTTGTTGAATAAGCTGTTCATACTTTACATTTCTGATGTCCCCAGATGCAAACCACCTTTTTTAATTCCAAGAGAATATTTAACTTTCTAGTAGAAAAAATAATCTCTTTCATAGCCCATCTCACAGACAACTTTTTTCTTTTGCATTGCGGCTTCAATCCAACGTGGAATGGAGACAGGGTGTCATCCCTTTCCTGTTCTTAAACCGGTTATCTATGAAGTGGGTTATTACAGTCACAGTGAAATTGGGTATCTATAGGTATACTCTCAATATTTCAGAACTCGTCGACGTTTCTGCTTGATACATTTTAAAAATTCCACCCCAAAAAATACCTCCGCTGTTTAGCAACGACTTACTAGGACCGTACACGCGACAAATTCAATTTCTATTTTTTTCTTACCAGCGGAACTAGCTGAAAAGAAGTTCATTAGTTCAATCAATAATCAGTCTCCTTCGGCCGATAACACGAGCTGGGCTGGCTCGGTACATAAGTATAACGAGGTGAGTTTCTTAAGGAATTTGGGCATGCGCTCCATCGAGTGAGGACGTGTCGTTCCGCGCTCCGCTCCTTCCTATGTAAAAAATGTCAAAAAATCTGCTTTCAAAAAAAGCTAACAGTCCTTGATAACGGCGATAATCCTGCGGGGAGTGGCATGGATGAGCTGAAAAGTCTCATAAATAACTTATTAGAGAAAATTGACAAGCTCGACACAGATAACAAAAGTCGCCATGACGCCTTCTTGCCAAATTTGCTCAGTTAGAAACAACAACCACGCAGCTCAGGACGGAGGTAAATGAATTGAAAACTGGTTTGGACTTTACTAATAATCAAGTAGACACCGTGAAAAGCAGCTTAGAGGATAAAGCAGACCATGCTCAAGTGAAAAATGTAGAAAAGAGACTGGAAAACTTTGAAAATCGATCGAAAAGGAATAATACTGTCACACTCTTTTTTTTTTTTATAAGAACGTCTAATTTTGCGGCTGAGGCTGAACCGAAACTGAATGTTCTTATTTTTTCACGTTTTGAGCCTAAAATGTTCTTAGCATGTTCTTAAGTTACATGGTATAGAAGTTCAGAAAACTGATATAAACGTGACCAGGAAACCTTAAAACGCCCATTGTGCGCTGTATCATGTCAAACTTCTTTGACATACATGCTGTTGTTGTTTTTTCTTCTTAGCAAAATTCACTTTATTACTGTTTCACAGTTGAAAAAGAAAGAAAATATAGCCTGAGCTCTACATTAAAAACAAAACAAAACAAAACAAAGAAAATGTGATTCAATAGAAATTCATGTTGTCACTCATGATGTGTTTTTAGCTCGATGCAAAAACTGCTGCAGAGCTGAACAAAATTACCGTGCCTTGTCTCTTAGTCTCAGCTTGGGTACGTTCTTAGTATGTTCTTAAAATCTGGGTCAATTTCAGCCTCAACGTTCTTATAAAAAAAGTTCTTATAAAAAAAAGAGTGTATTTGGAATATCCCTGAAGGCGCCGAAAAGGAGTCTTCCTGACAAGAAGTGGTGAGGAATATCGTATTTAATCATATGGAATTGGAAGGTAGTCTTGAAATAATAAGAGCTCATCGCACACCACTGAAGAAGCGCCGAAATGCCGATGAAAATGGAACACTACCTCCAAGACCGTTGCACACGTATCTTTTGAGATACACAGATAAACAATATATCCTGCGAAATGCTGCATCGAAATTGAAAGAGAGTCCATTTCAAGACGCAAATTTATACATTTCAGACGATGTTTCCAAGTCTATGAGGGATGATCGCAAAAATGAAAATTGAAGGAACGGCATTTAGAAGATTTTCGTCAGCGAGAAGATGTCGAGTTCGCCTACGTACCGTGGAATGTGCCTGCCCGTATCCTGTATAAACTGACTGGTGAACCGGGGCTAAAATCTTTTTTCCTACCAGATGCCTACCCTGCAGCGGCCGTTGTCGAGTGACTGAACCACATAAATATGTTTTCTCTCTTGTGTTTCACTACCTTGCGACAGGTAATTATACCCCTACCTCCCCCCCCCCCTTTTCGAAGTACGGTCTTCCATTTGCATCGATCCTTATTCAAATAACTGATCATAATTTCTGATGGGCTCCCATAACTTGAAATTATTATCTCTAAATGTAAGAGGTTTGAGTAATTTTAAGAAGAGACGACCAATTTTTACATGGTGTAGAAAGCAAATTGCAAATGTGATTTTTCTTCCAGAAGCACACTAAACGAGTGGTAAAGAAAAACAATGGAAAGCTGAATGGCGCGCCCCTTTAGAGCTTGCCCATGGGAGCAGTAATTCAAGAGGTGTCGTCATATTATTGCGAAACGGATTCCACACACTGTTGCAAGTGAAACGTATGTGTGGTCTTTCCAATATAAAATTCTGAACCGGATATTATTAATGCAAAACTGTTTAAAATAGGCCGGAAAGAATTAGAAAAATGCTCTTTTTGTAACACGCATAAAGAAGATTTTATCACCTTTTCTTTAACTGCTCCTTTGCGCAAGAATTTTGGAAGAGTTTTATCGCTTGGTGGTATGGTCTTAGTGGTGACAGCTCACACCTAGGCTTAAAAAGTATTATAGTTGGTATAGTAGATAGAGTTGACGTACTAAATAAACTATTTGATAATTTTTGGAAAACTTTGCATTTGGGAATATAGAAAAAATAAAAGGTTACCTAATTTTAGGATGTTTCAGAAAAAGATAGGAATTAAAGGGGAAACTGAAAGGTTTATTGCTTACAAAAACAAGAGGCTCCCAGAATTTCGCAAGAGATGGGAACTATTTCTGTAGCGTATTTTAGGAGAAGATGCATGGATGGGCCGGCTTCACAATTCACAATTTTTGCTTTATTAATGTACAAGTGTTCAAAAATAATTTTAGGTTTTGCTAATATACTCTTAGGTGTCTGCTCTGTCTTTGTGTGTGTGTCTGTTTTTTTTTTTGTCTTTGCTATGTGTACTAGGTTTGTTCACAATCCCACCCGGTTGCTGTATGACACTGCTGTACTTTTTCAATTAACATTTTTTTGGAATTATTATAATTAATAGCAACTCTTTTGTAGTTTTTTTTCGCTTGTATCACAATGAATGAATAAACCAGAAAACACAAGGAAAACAAGGAGTCAAAAGCGACTGATTTTACTTCTGTTAACCCAGCAAAAAAGCCTGGGTAAAATTGATTACATGGGAAATTCTTTAACTGGGGGAGCAGGGAGGCGCAGTGGTGAGAGCACTCGCCTCCCACAAATGTGGCCCGGGTTCGATTCGCGGTCACGGCGTCATATGCGGGTTCAGTTTGTTGTTGGTTCTCATCCTTGCTCCGCGAGTTTTTCTCCGGATTTTCCGGTTTTCCTCCCTCCACAAAGAACCAACATTTCCAAATTCGATCTGGAATCAGTGGACGAAGAGTCACTCTGTGGAGGTGCCACTGTAAATTCCAATTTATTTATTTATTTAGTTAGTTAGTTATGTTTTCCAATGTAATCGTGAAGCGACGCGTAGCTTATTTGTTTAGCGAGCCGGCCCTGCTTGGGTAATGCATCTAGGCCTTAGTATTACGAAAGTTTCGTCGTGGTAGGTTGTTCAAAGGTCACTGGATGATTGATTGGTTGCTTAATGATTTCCTATGGGGATGGGGACGGAGAGGGCTTATATTTTGACCGTGGTTTTCTTGGGGACATGGGTAGACTATTTTAATACCTCTCTGACGCTTATATTTGGAGGTTTTAGGGGACCCTGTGAAAAATGGTGGCACCACCGATTGTTGTACGCATTATACGGATCAACATATGCCATTTAAAAGGTGGAAACAAATGGGAAAATTCCGGAGTAAATTACACGCTTGATAATGAATTTATTTGGTTATGAAAAGTCTGTCATATAAGTTCGGTGTTTTGATTCAATTCACGCATTTGAAATCTAACTCACATAAAGAGGAAACAAAAACGCTAGAACCTACACTGGGTTAATTTTGTCGAATCAAAACATTTAAGGTTACAACAAGCTCAGACCTTAAGCCCTAACAGTGACGAAAATGAAATATCTCTTTACATTATCAATACTTGCTCAAACATTCAAGCGATGAGAATAAAGAAAGTGATCACTAGGGATAAAACGTCTTGAATTTTAGACAAATTCTCTTAACTAGTTCCATAAGAAATGAATGGAGAACAGTAAGGAGAATATGCCTTTTTCTATCAGGGCTTTAAGGGTTAACCCAGGGCGTTTTAATAGTTGGGGATGCAGGTAACGCAATTTTGTAAAACGCATGGCACTTCTTACTGTATTGTAAAATACTGAAAATGCGAGGCCTGTAGGAGAATTCAGAGGTTTTATTCTGGCAACTACAGTTTGGTCTGAAGTTCTTGCGGGTTTCCACTTTAGCTATATGTATTTTTTGCTACTTCGAAAACAGAAATAATGTTAAGAATTCAGCAGCTCTTGAACCTAATGGCTCACAAATTCACTCCAACTTGTACAGGTTTTATTGCAGTAGGTTCAGTTCTTAAAAAAAGCAGAGCAGTATATTGGCTAAGTCAATTTCGGACGTCATGTATAAGCAGATTTGAGAATTTGTTATCAAGAGCCAGGGTAAAATCAGTTTAATCTAGTAAAAGTACCGACGTTAAAGTTATACGGTTTACCCACTTTCTACCGTCTCAGCGATTACATTTATGTAACCCCGGGCGTAAATAATGAGTGTGACACGAAAACGAAAAGCGAATATATATACGTAAACTTTAAATAGTAATCAATTGAAGAAAATTCAATGAGCAATTCAATGCGTGTTCAATTGAATGGAAGCAGACAAGCTATGAGCGACGACAAAACCCGGAACATGGAACATTCCGGAACATCCCGGAACATTCCGGAACATCCTGGAACAGGGCAAATTATCACAAAATAAATGAAAAAAAAGTAATAAAACCAAAAGAAAAAGTCAGCTGTTCTACAATTGGGGATCGCACCTTTGAAACACAAACCTTCACCGAAAGCGGTGCCTTTTTACAGTTGCAGCTTAAGAAAGGGAGGAATATTTGTTATCTTAGAAGGTGCGATCTCCAAGTGTAGAACAGCTGACTTTTTCTTTTGGTTAGTATAATTTAGGTTCATTCATCTCTGCACACTTTTTCTTTGGAAATCAACTTAAACACAAATTGTCCTTAAACAACCGAATAAACATGAGACCAGGAAACTCAAAAGGGTGCCAGGAAAGTGGAACTGCGTATTTGCATGCGTAGTCTCCTACGCAGCCGCTCTTAGGGTCGACACGCAACGACAAAGGAGACTATTGCGTGCGTGACTGAGAAAATGCTTAAATTTTCTCATATCAAGTAAACCGTCTCTCAATGCCCAAAATAAAGCCTCAATGTTATCCGAGATATTTTTGAATTCGAGAAATGAGGCGCATTTAGCCAGAGTTAGTATATTCGTTCATTTAGTCACAGATCATATATATATATTATTTGCCGGCCGGGAGGTCCGTATTGAGAAAAACTGTGCCAGAGGTCTTGAGTACGGCCCGAGGCCGCAGGCCGAGGGCCGTGCTCAAGACCGAGGGCACAGTTTTTCTCAATACGGACCGACCAAGGCCGGCAAATAATATTTTTATTTTTTTCTTGTTGTTTTTCAAAAGTTAAACGTGTCTTGTTGTTTTCGGAAAGCAACGTTTTGCAAGCGCGCGTAAAATGAACCATGAAACGAAGCCGTTTGTGACACCAGAGCAGCAAAATACGCTTTTTTACTCTGTTAAAACTCAGAAATCACAGGAAGCAATATAACTAAAAGAAACCCCTTTATTTTCCCAAATTTCGATACATGTAGCTAACTCCTGCTCGATTTACTCAAATGTTTGTCGAAAGGGAAGAGGCGATTTACATTGTACAACCTTCGGTATTTTAACAAGAAATTTTGGAAAGAAAGTTTTTAACGACAATGTACAAAAAATTTCAGAATTCTAAGTTTCGGAGAACGTTTTAAAGATTTTGAAGGTTTTAAAAACCCATTACAAATTTTTTGTTATTGCCGTTCCGTTGACCGCGGTCAAGATCGGAAAATTCCGCCCGCTCCCGGAACCAATCAGATTGCAGGATTTGGTTCATCTTGCCCGCTCACGCGCTGAGAAAAAAATAAATTTATTTATCCATTTATTCTATATCGTTTATTTTATTTTATTTTATTTTATTTCATTCTATTTTATTTATTATCTGTTATCGACGATCAGCATTTTTTTAATTAATTTTTTCCATTTTAATTACTTTTTTCCATTTATTTTGTGATAATTTGCCCTGTTCCGGGATGTTCCGGAATGTTCCGGAATGTTCCGGGATGTTCCGGGATGTTCCGGGATGTTCCGGGATGTTCCGGAATGTTCCGGAATGTTCCGGGATGTTCCGGGATGTTCCGGAATGTTCCATGTTCCGGGTTTTGTTGACGCCCAGCATGTACTCCAATTGTAATGAAAGGTACGCTCTTTTTGTAAGCTACCGGGTGAACTTTTCAGATAATTGTCTCAAGTGTGAGTTTGTTGTTCGGGAGATCCACTTAGTTTATCACCAACCACGTGATACACATTACTCGTTATTCCCGTCAGTTCCGGTTTCACCATATATCGATCTAATCTACATCAATCGAATGCGGAACCAAGTTCTCAGGGTAGGAAGGAACTGATTGAGCTTTGCGATCCGAGCTTTACAGATTCCAAACCAGGTTTTAGTCCTTCTAGATGGTGAAATGATATTTATTACTATAGTCGTGCATCCCCCACGACCCCCAGTGTGTAAGGACAGAGTTACAGCTCAAAAGACCTTTTCACCCTAAGTAGATATGTTTTGCGTGATCCGCATTCACATGACAGCAAGTTATTTGCACCAAGTGTTAGATTTCCCTTAAGTCATTAACCTAGTAATCCGAGGGCAAAACTGCAGGTCATCATTTACAACCTTTTCATGCATTGAATGACTGTAAGTTACGTAAGTTACTTGGAGAATCGCGATTTAATGACTCCTACTTGACATGACTTATAAAAGAGTCTAACTGCCTTGCCATGGACGAACAGGTATGGTTTTTAGTGCTTACCTTTGCTGATTAATAACTGCAATATCAACCCAATATAACAGCTGATGTAAACCCAAGGGAAATGAAAACAAAAAGGTGTTTTGTCTCATGAGCGAACAATTGAACAGTCAATTTCGAAAATGATGGTAAATACCGAACAGCTTATATTTTGTTCATCGCTGAAGAGCTAAGGCGCTCTTAGCTTTGCAAACGATACCTTTCTTCCTTAATATTACGGTATTATTTTGAATCCTTGTGTGATCGTGCATTATGCACACATCCAACGATTGAAAAATGTCTATGTCCATTGTGCTGACAACATTATTAAAACGCGCTCAATTAGAAATGTCGTACCTCTTGGGAATGGAACCAATACTCCATTTCATTCAATACGTGACTGTCAGGCACGAATTACTGAGTCTTGTAAATATCTGGAAGCTACTTCTTCGAAGGTAAGCGTGAACTGGATGTTCAAAATGATTAGTCTCGTCCACGTTTGAGGCGAAATGTAATACTTGTAAACTGTAAGTAGTGTGATGAGGTTTGTTATCATTTCGTGGCCGTATTGGTTGTTGTCAGCCTGACCCCTTAAAATGCTTATCTTGTCTGAAAACTGTGACCCTTTGTATCTTAAATGTAACAAATAGTAAACGCTCAGCGTGCAATATTGAGCTGAGGTTTGGCTATTAAAAGCACGAAAGAAGCGCCGTAAGAGTGAGCCGAGAGCGACTCGTCTAGCTTCGTGAGTTCTTACAAGCTTGCTGTGTGCTTCCATAACTCAATAACTTCCTGTGGATTACTGCAGTCTTCCTAAACACAACGTCACGACGCTTTACGCGTGCTTTTCTTGCGCAATGATCGATAAAAAGCTACAGTAGCTCAGTGGAAAAAATTTCAACTTTTCACACTTCTAGGAATCGCACGTGGCGTCCTGTTACTGAAAACATTCATCTCTAGAGCCGATAAAGCTCATGCAGTTTGTAAACTATACTCGTAGAAAATGGTGCAAAGTACAGCTAAATCTGTGTTCGCATGCGTTTCATCTGTGTCGATATTCCATGTTTACCACGTCGCCTAGGGCAGACATGATCAGGGTTTACCTCGGCGTAAGAACCTGACAAGATTTTTGTGCAGACGCAGTACGCAGTACGTATGTGTCTGCATCTATGTCATCGTCTTTCAGACTTTGTTTGTTTGTTTGAGTTTGGTACGGGTTCCTGAGTCTACAGTAAATTAGGGCAGTGGTTTCCTTGGGTGGGGGAAGGGTTTCTTCAGCGGGAGGTGTAAGGAAGGGTGTGGTTTTCAGAAACCTCGAGCTTTTTGGGCAGTGGTGTAGTGCCACGGTAACGAAACCGCTGATCAAAGAATTCTTGAAAAACTGTAGGGTTCTGTTTCTCTTGATTCCTTAAAATGTTGACGCGATCTGTTGACACAAGCTAAGGAGCTTACGTAGTGTGAGTACGATATATATTGCGTTCGCCTGGTTCTGCTTTATGCTTACTATAAATGTTAATAATAAATAAATGAAATAATGGTTTTCTTATTGTATTTTTGTTTGTTCAGTATTCTGGTTTGATTTCCGACGTATTTTTGGTTGTTAGATTATAAAACTGCTAGTCAACTTGGCTGTGTGACATGTTTCGCTCGCTTGTTGTTGATGCGACTGTATCGGTGCGTATGACTGTTTCAAAAACTTCGTATGGCACGTTTTATGTTTATCATTTATTGGAAAGGGGCTTAATTTCCGAAAGCACCAAATAAATCACCAACCAAGATAAAACAAAAGCAGCTTTGATTTTTGGTAAGAGCAATGAACTCATTACTTTTTCATATCGGAAAATAAGGAAATTAAACTTAACCCGAACCTGAATGTCAAGATTGGCATAGTGCCATTATGTGGTGCTTAGTTTTCCGCTTGCGTTCAGTATATCAGACGTTAGTTAGTTAAGAACGTACTCTAACTATTTATGAAGAAACAACACTACGCTGTTCGGAAGCTCAACATTTTAACTAGCGACGAAAAAGCAAAAATGAATTACCTACAGCACGCTCGCGTGAATAAAATCACGCAATCATTTTGACAGATCTAACAGGCTGTCACCTTTCAGTACTTATATGACTCCAGCCAAGAGACACACAGAGTATTGACTCAATGCAGTGGTTTTCTTTCCGTTTACTGTCAGAATTTATTTTCATTTCAAATTAATTTTTTACATGGGTAACTCATTTCGAACTTTATCCTTATTAGGTATTGCGTTTTTTTTAACCAACTTGAATTGACTAAGAGGCACGCTTTTAAACTCATTTTAAAAGCGAGTTTCACTTTCCATCGATTGCTCGATCACTGAGTCGAATTGTGATAAGCAAATCATGTTATAACAACTCATGTGCACATTGCGGTAACAGTCGGCTATACACCGATTCAAAACATTTATTTATCAGTTTCAGACGTCCGCACATGTCCGCGATGCGGGCCGTTTATCTTTGTTTGTTAGCTTTTGCTTTGCCGTACGGTATTGTTTAAAATGTTTTTGTTTCCTTTGATTAACGTCATCCGTGAGTTTCACAGGTTCTTACACCGAGGTAAAGCCCATGATCAGATCACGTGCATTAGATATTTGCGACCCAAGAGAAGCCTGGGTCTGTTTTCAAAGAGGAAAGAATTGTATAAATTAGAGAAACTACACGGTTGAACATCGGAGGTTCCACGCAGGTAATGACCCTACTTAATTAACTTCAGTTTATTTAGTTTTTACCAAAGAAACCGAAGGAGTGATCATGGTGATTTGAGCATTTTTATTGTAGAAACAAAATAGCATCTTTGCACATGGTTGATTATAGCGTGCATATGGATTTAGTTTTCACATTACTTCACTCAGATACGCCACATTGAATTGGACAGGGCATGGTCCGACTTCCAAGTGAATTTACTATACAAGCTCATCCAAAAGCCCCTCCCGAGTTACTGACTTTGAGGAGAATTTTTAAATGCTCTATTAGTTGTTGTTTTTAACGCTATTTATAGGGCCTTGCGAATGTTAACTTAAGGTTTCCACTGCTTTCTCACAATACCAATTTTATAAGAAAAGAAGGCCTTTTAAAAATAGTTCGGCAGTTTGGAGTTCATTAAGAACACTGAATCAGAAAAATGGTAGGAGAGTTTTACGCGCGTTTCCCTTTAATCACCAAAAATATATTAAAATATTATAAGTTGTCAACAAAAAGCGTTTTAATTGCATTGTAACCTTCTGCACGTATGTACGTATGCTTTTCAACAGCTTTCTTAAATGAAAAAAAAATTAAGCCAGTTACCAGATAAGGTTGTGTAGGCACCAGTGATCGTCGTATTTAGCCTCATTAGTAAGTTTAGTTAACCACATTATTTATTCGTTATTTGAGCTTGTTTAGGACTTTACGCCGGTTGATACTTGGCCTTCTTACCTGCGTCTTTCGCTTCATTTCATTTAGTTATTACAAAGCCAGCATAAGGATTCTAATCTGATTTGCACTGTCTACCGATAGAACAGCGCATCGAATTTAGATAATGTTGTGTACTTTCAAGATAAACAATAGCAATTCTCCTCATTACTTGGAACAACTGTTGGTCTAACCTGTACCAAATTAAAATGCACCCTGAGATCCGCAGACGAGCTTCCAATTTATATATCCGATATTTCGGTTCCTCGAACCTGGAGACTTTCTAAGTAGTTTTACATGGCGTAAAACGTTGATTCAGATAAATCCTAGCATATAAAAGCCAACAATGCTTCTAATCGCTACAAACTTTTACGGGATAAGTGTGCAACTATTGAGATGTTCGCTGACTTGAAAGATATTATTGCAGTAATCACAGTACAATTGGTGTGAACAATGCAGAATTGTGCATAAATTATAGATCTAAAAAGGAGGATAAAGGATTGTTCATATGCCTTAAGTTACGTCTTTTAAAGCATTTATGTGATCTATTTTAATTGTGGAGATAATGTCCTTCTGAGAAAAAGTAGTTTCTGGTATTTCAATTCGAGAAATTGTGGAAAATAGTGTGATTTTCTTGCGAAAGTTAATTATTAACATGTTTAATTTATGCCAGTAAGTTAACTACTAACTTCAGATGAAAGGCAATTCATCAATGATTGAGAATATCTATGGGTTTACTTAGCTAAAGTCGGGGGACCTTTGCAATAAAGGCTAGAAAGGATGTTCGTACTACTCTCCAAAAAAATTGGTAAGAAATGAGTTAAGACCTGTGGTTTAGTGCTTTCTCGGTGTTTGCTCCGAAGCTGTGGAACGCTTTGCCACTGACCGTGATTAAGCGTAGCTGTACGGGCGACTCTTTTAGGAAACGCCTCAAGACTTTTATTCAAAAACGACTACTATTCTTTTTAGCATCGTGACTGTAACTGTAACTACTTTATTCTAATTTATAGTATGTAAGTTTTAGGACATCATTACTAAATATGTATTTTTGAACAATTTTCTAGAGGTAGTTCATTACAAAATTCGATAAGGGTCATTACAATTTAGGACAGGTATTACAAATTATAATTACTACAACTGATATTAAAATTCGATTCACGACCGGATACTAAAATCACGACTGATATGGAGATCCGCTATAATATTGACATTATTCCTAAGCGATTGTGTGATTTCCGTATCATTGCAAAGTTTTTCACCGGCGTCAAATCGCGCCTTCGTTTGGGATCGTTATCGATATAATGGCCACCATCCTTAAGACAAACACGACATCGTCTAAGCAACCTCTTATTAATAACCCTCTTTAAGTACGGTGCCTCCTAATAGAGATGTATTTTTGCACAGGCTATGACTATGGGGAAAAAGTAGATCTTAGCAAGGGTTATTGGAACCCAAAAAGAAAAATGTGGGTAACCACGCATTTTTCAGAGATAATTAAGCAACCATAATCCTAAAAAAGCGTTAAAATGTAAAGAATGTATGGCGATTTCTTTCCACATTTAGGCTCAATTATCTCTGAAAAATGCGTGGTTGGCCCCAATTTTTTTTTTGGATTCTTTTTGGCTTGACCACTCCCCGTGAGGGGCTTTTCAGTGACAATGAAATAAATAATCTAAATGAACATAACAACTTTAAGAACCCCAACTGGCGGGGAGGCAGACCAGTTGGCTATTTACAAGCGTGGCGATGAGTTGAACTCGGGGCTACCGAGAACAACCCCAGCTAGTGCTTAGAGCGGGACTTGAACCCGGGACCTCCGGATTTCAAGTCCGGCGCCCTCACCACTCGGTCACGCTGCCTCCCGAATATCCCGAGATGCGCAGAACGTACGTCCTTAACACAGTACGGATTGAAGAATCGCCCCATGTAAGGTAATCCAAGTGAGTCGTGGATTCCGGATTCCAAACCGTAGATTCCGGATTCCGACAGCTGGATTACGGATTCCATGCCTATGGATTCCGGATTCCAAACTTTCTGTGGTTCTGGATTCCAAAGTTCTTAACTCCGGTTTTCATTTATATCTCAAAGGCCAATATTTTTAAACTGTATGAAGTTGTCTATCTGAACAGGAAAGTACATTTGCTCTCCAAAAAATGAAAATTTATTTTAATTTCTAAAGCACGTGTTAATGCTGATGCATCTATAATCGATAATTTTCTAATCTAATCGTACGACTTTTTGACGACCACTACTTGTTTGTTCTTGACAGTGGACACCTCCAAGAACTTTTTACTTTAGCCCCTTCACTAAAAGTTTAAAAATGTTTAAAATTACAGTTTACATACTGTAAAAGTTTGTTTTTTAACATACGAATACTTCTGATATGAAATGTTAAGACACAGGGATTTCAGAAATTTTCCAATAAGCGACATTAGCGGCGACTTCGCTTGCTATGTGGCATAGGGAGCAGTAAGAAAAAAAAGGCGACTTAACTCACGGTCCCTTTAATCTCGCTGGGGGCATGGTCAGCCAGAACATTCTGAAATCTAGATCCTCGGAAATGCAATTTCCAACATTCTGGACATCAATTAGTTGTGTTCATGAAAATTTTCATTGCGGTCTTCTCGGATAAAGACTAAAAACCGTATGCCCCGTCTCACAGCACTTTCACCGTCTTTACTGATCTGACTGTCAGTGTGAGACATATAAGAACCCACTGACTGCTGTTCGAAAAGAGTTGGGAACGTAAATCCCGCTGGTGTGGTGAACCTTTGATGAATTAGGTGGGTAATTAAGGGGTTGATGTCAATTGGGACGCAGTCCTCTTTTATCCCCGGTCCTCACTGTATTGATTCACCGTAGCGAAGGAATTAAATATATAAATAATTTATTTGAATTTATAAATAATTTTACTGTTGTTGTGAATAAACAACACCCGCTCTGCACAGAATCCAGGAAAGAAGGCATGTCTTAAACCACGGAAGTTTTTTACTCCAATCTGCTTTCTGGTGCGCACTGCCAACATTTCTGTGAAATACTTCGGAAGTTTGATGCAATAACTTTTTCTAGGCTCCTCGCTGTGAACGATTTTTTTTTTGCATAAAATGTTCCCTTTCATGATTTTTTGTTATTCTTCTTGATTCGCCCCCAACCCCCAACCTCCTCTTCATACTTTTCTTAATGGTCCATCCCTAACGAGTCTTTATTCTCGCTGAGCGTCCACCCACCCCTCATCCAAGGAGGAAAGAAAGGTCCGCCCATAATGCTTTGCGACCAACTATATTATCACCCGTCGTTGCCCACGCGATCTCACATTTGGACTTGTTCTATGTTTTAGTTTTCCGTGCCTCGTAGTAAGTCCTGTGTTTGGACAACTCAACTTTTCCAGCGAACTGGCCGTTCTCCGGTTTAATGTGTTTCAGTCTCTAATGCGGGGAATCGATCGCAAATTCGATGGAAGACTTTCTGCCGCTCGATCATAATATAATATCACATCATAAAATTTGGGTTATTTTACTTCTTTTCAGCTCCAAATCATTGTGCACACTGGAAACTACATTCTCTTAGCTTTCACATGGCGTATTAAACTTATGAATCGGTTGGGAATAGAAGGAGAAAAAAATATTTATGAGAGAGGTTTATAGCGCTGTGTAATTACAAAGAGATCGTTTGGATAACTTTAGAAACCGACACTAACTTAGTCAAACACGCAATAAGATTTGGGTTATTTAACATCTCTTCAACTCCAATCACTGCGTACAGTGGAGTCTACTTTTTCTTAGATTTCAAATGGCATATTAAACTAAAGGAATCGGTTGAGAATAGAAGGAGAAAAAATAATCTATGTCAGAGGTTCATAGCGATGTGTGATTACAAAGACACTGTTTGGATCGCGTCACAAACCGACACGGCTAACTCAGGGTGCGTTTCTTTGGGAAAATCCGAAAACAAATTTGTGATCCCAGATCATATAGATCCTTCGACACCAAAGAAACGCAAAATCCGAAAAAGGATTATTTTGTCATGACAAGACAGGCTGGAGCCACGCAATATGTATGTCAGAACGATATTTCTCTCGTACTGCCCAAGAATTCAACTAGAATGGAATACAAATAATTTATAAACAAGGACAGTATCTGCAGTAGTTCAAGTGAACTCGCCATTTGCGTTCACAGTTAGCAAAATCTGGTCCCTGAATTACAGAAATGGTACACAAATGAAGTTATCCTGACGTCTCAATGCTTCTGTGTGTACTTTTGGAGAAAACTTTTCAAATATACGGAACGGAATAATCACCTGAATTTTCTTTTTCACGATCGAATGTTTTGTCACGCAAGATCGAGAGAAAATATGACGAGACCAGTAAATTTGCATGGAAGACCGCTTGACAGGTGTACTATTTTCGGATCCGTCCCCCAAAGAAACGCACGGATCATGAATCCTAAAAATCTGGATTTAGATTTGATCTGATGTATCCACTCGGAGTGTGGATTCTTCAGATCACTAATCCGTGATTAATCCATTTTCGGATTTAGGTAAAGAAACGCAAAATCCGTTTTTGGATACAAGAATCCGGATTTGGATTTTCCCAAAGAAACGCACCCTTAGTCAAACACTCCATAAGATTTGGGTTATCTAACATCCCTTCAACTTCAAACCATTGTGTACAGTAGAATCGAAATTTTCTTAGCTTTTTTTTTTTTTCAAATGGCATATTATACTGAGGAATCGGTTGAGAATAGAAGGAGAAAAAAAATTTAAGTGAAAGGTTTATAGCCTACCGCGAAAGTTGTCTGGATCGCGTTACAAACCGACACTTAAGTCAAACACGCCATAAGATTTGGGTTATTTAGCATCCCTTCAACCCCAAATCATTGCGTGCAGTGAAGTCTACATTTTCTTAGCTTTCAAATGGCGTATTAAACTTAGGAATCGGTGGAGAATAGATAGACTGCGAGTAGTCTCTAATTTTGGCGATCGCTTGTGGGGCGGGCGAAATACACGCGCGCGCGCGAAATTTCGAGGAGACGCGATTTTTGGCACTCCCTCGCGTCGCGTCTTCTCGAAGTTTCGCGCGCGCGCGTGTGTGTATTTCGCCCGCCCCACAATCGCCACCGCCAAAATTAGAGACTACTCGCAGTCTAGAGAATAGAAGGAGAAAAAAATTTATTTACGTGAGAGGCTTATGGCACCATATAGGTACCACAAAGGCATTGTTTGGATCGCGTTACAAACCGACACTAACTTAGGGCCCGTTTACATGGGAGGAGGGTAACCCTCCTAGAAGGGTTACCCTCCTTGGAGGGTCAAAAGATAGCCCTTCTTTACATGTGTAGAGTTTAATCTCTGGGGCTGTCTTACCAGCTAAGGGCGCGGAAACCTGAAACCATCATGCGGATCAGCTTCGCACTTCGAAATTCGTTTACGTAGTTGAGAAGCACCTCAGCGGCTTCGGGCGTCCATGCTCATTTCTTTGCCTTTTTGGCTGAAGACTCGTCTCTTGACTTATTATTACTTGTGTTTATATTTTCCTGTGGCTGACTCCGTGTGGTGAATCTTTTAGGTCCAGGCCTTCGCCTTTTACCAGAACGATTTCACCAGAATGATCTATTCCGGCCTCCAAACTAATATTACTTTCTTCTTCGTCCTTTTGATTCAATCTTGCCAGCATAGGTCGACGAAATAATTCTCCAGGTTTATACGCGCGCAGAGCCATTTGGTATTATTATATTTTAAACAGTCTGGCGGCAATGTGACAGTAATCCGATCCCGCTAGACTTGTCCCTCTTAGGAGGGTAACCCTACTTCGACCTTTTACATGGCTTAAATAAACAAAAAGTTGTCCCTTCTAGAAGGGTTACCCTAGCAAGCAGATAGGGTAACCCTCCTCCCAGGGTGACCCTACCTCTCATGTAAACGAAACCGGGAAAAACAATAGAAAAGGGTAACCCTTCTAGGAGGGTAGCCCTTGTAGGAGGGTTACCATCCTTCCATGTCAAACACGCCATAAAATTTGGGTTATTTAACACCTCTTCAACTTCTAATCATTGTGCGCAGTAAAATCTACATTTTCTTAGCTTTCAAATGGCGTATTAAACTTAGAAATCGGTTGAGAATACAAAGAGAAAAAAAAATTATCTGAGAGGTTAATAGTACCGTATAAGTACAAATTTGTTACCGAGTAAAACGCGGCACAATTCATGCGCTGTTAATAAACAAACAAGGACTTAAAATCAGCTAACAAAAAGTGATTGTATTTAAAATTATATTACTTCGTCTGTTAGTGGGGTGCGTGGATTTCCTCGTGGACAACATCGTGTCAATGCTGGAAGACCTGACTCACGACATCTGGAACTGAGATGCAGAAAGGTGAATGAATGAATAACTTTTATTTAAGTGTCAGGGTAAGTATTTAGCTTGTGATAGCTAATTGGGGACACTCTACTACTTAAAATAAATTAAAATTTACAATATACATTCAAAAATTACAATATTTCACTATTAATATTAAACTTAGGGGAATGAATAAGAATAGGGATAGGTCACAAATCAATCACACAACTTGCAAACATGACCTCATTTAAATGGAAATCAGCCCAGAGTTCAGCGATATGGCGAATACAGTATCACAAGAACCTTATTACAGATAAAAACGTGCCAAGGAAGCGAACACCTGCCGATACATACATACACATACATACATAAGCTGCAGTAACATTGAGAGGACCAGCAATCAAAAGCATCTCGCTGCTGTAACACTGGTGGAGGAAAATGACGGTTGGCGCCAATTTTTGAGTAATTTAAATTCGGTCCTTACTCATTGAAAACGTGAGTACATTAGAGTACATTGCGTTTGCTACCGTTCTTTAACCTTTAAAGCAGAGGTTGGACTCTTCAAAAGGCTAATGTGTCCATTACATTACAAAAGAAATGGAATTTAGCATATCTTTTTCTAAGGACAAAACGTAAACAATGGCGCCCAAATGGCTCCCAAATAAAGGCTTGGAAAAATAGCACAGACCGCGAATGTGTTTAGAAATTCTACGGCTATGGGAACTTTAAATAACCAAAAACAAATGCAAAACCAAAGATTTGCCAATATCGACCTTGAAGAATGAGAAAAATCCAAGCAAAATTCTACTATTTTACGCGCCTCTTAGGAAACTGTCAAGAACGAACCTATTGAATTTCACGCAAAGCGCAATGGGGGGACCTTTATTTCCTCCTTGCCCCTCATCTGATCGTTTGTTAGGGAGGATCGTTTCGTGGCCAACCAAAAGAACCTTTAGTTAGCTCTGCGTAGGATCGGTGGCTAGTTAAAGAGCGGACGAGCTTTCATGCTATGAGCCAACGGCCATCCATCGCAGTCTTGTAATGTATCATACTATTGCAGTTGATGCACGACCCCAAAAGTTGACAAAGCTTCTAGCTTTAAACACTATCGTGCTAAAATATAGTTCTTATGTTATGTTATGTACGTTATGCCCACCAGCGGGGACAGAGACAGTACTTCGAAAACATTGAAGCTTCAAGTACCAGTTCGAAGAAAAATAATTCCAAACTAAGTAATGCTGCAATAGATTCTCCCGTAAGTCAATTACTAGACGTAGCTTCTTGCCCTCCGCGACAGTCAGAGGATTCACACAGTGAGGAGCTGAACTGTGCTCTTCTACAAGTCCCCTCCTCAATAACTCAAGTATTGCGTCCCGAACAAACTGTGGGTTCCTTAAAGCAGAACGATTGATGGACAGGAAACAAGAAGGCGGAAATTCCCGAAAAGGCAGGGAATACCCATGTTTAATGACGTCGATAATAAAAGGAGGGGCCTTCAGGGTGTTCTCCCAAAACTCGACCGATTGCGCTAAACGGCCTTTAACTTCCGGCTCGCTAGTTGAAAAACCTGATTTGCTATAATGACAGTCAATTAATAATCCCGAAACATTATCATCAGAGTCGGAACCATCATCAGACTGCACATCTAGTCACTGCCGGCGCTCACTGCTCTTGCTAGTACAGCTGCTAGAACACGCAGAGGCAAGGTGACCGTATTACAAACACTAAAATAAAATAAAAAGAAAAAGGAAAGGAGAACAATGAAACATATATAATGAAAATAAATAAATAAATAAATAAAATAAAAGTTAACTGCCTGGTACAGCACGTACTGGAGCGAGAGTGACGAACAGAATACATTAACAAATATATATACCCGCAAATTACAATAGCTAATTAACTGAGATAAAAAAGCTTATCAGCCTCTACATGCCCATGATATTAACGCGTAGAAATTTATTATCTCCTAGACTACGTACCGGAGATAATTCGCATTTCTTTTATTTCTTGGTGTTAAACATTGACAACAATTTTTAAATTAAATGTTTGCAACGATATCAAAACTTGAACAGCAACGTTTTTTAATATGATAATAATACAATTACAGTGGGATGCAATATTTAAACTTTTTGCATAAAACTGTTTATATTTTTAATAGGCTATTATAAAACGAAATTTTGAATTTTTTGTTAATTATTCTCTTCTGCCACTCAGTGAAAGGGTTAAACGCGAACAGCAACTGTTAACAATTTTTAAACAAATATGTACTCAATGATATAAAACTTGAAAGAAATATCGGGATGTATTCAATGATATAAAATTTAAAATAAATACATTGTATGTATACAATGACATGTAAAAACTTGGAGAGCAATCTATTTTGATATGATAATAATACTATTACAATCAAATATAATTTTAAATTCATTTGCATAGGGCTGTTTATATATTTTAGGCTTTTATAAAAAGAAATTTGGAAGTTTTTGTAAATGTTTTACCTTGGCCACTCAAGGAGTGAAAGGGTGAGTCATGAACAGCAACTGTCACCTCTTGACTATTAACTATTAAAAAGTGCTTTGTAATAAAATAAACTTAAAAATGTAAAGTAACGTAACAGTACAAGCTATGTATTTAGTAAAACAAAGTTGCATTGTTTTTAATTAATTCAATAACAAATTGTGCACAGGGAAAATATTTTGTCAAAAAAAAATTCATGCATAGGGCTGTAGCCAAAAAATAATTCTTGCACAGGAAATGGACCAAAAAAAATTACGGCAGGCTAAAAATCCCCCCCCCCCATCACTTTTCTAATGCTCCGTCCCTTACATGGGGCGAGAAGAAGTTAACAGATATTAAAAGCGATATTTTTTCTGCAGACTTCAGCCATCCCGTATTTCTGCGCGCTTATTCACAAGGCGAGTCACATCTGTTATGCCTGAAGATAGGGAACTGGGTCCCACCAATCCAAGAATAAACCGCTGGCTTGAAGGAGTGGCGTCCGCTATAAACGAAGGAACTTTATACGGTGTTGGAGAGGCGAAGAAATCTGTAAGTAGTAATAAGTAGTTCTTCCCATAATACAAATACAACTGCAATACAATACAATACAATACGATACGATACGATACGATACGTTGCGGTGCGATGCGATGCAATGCAATGAAATGCAAATAAATAAATAAATAAAAATGAATGATTGAATGAATGAATGAATGAATGAATGAATGAGTCAGTGAGTGAGTGAGTGAGTGAGTGAATGAATGAATGAATGGATGGATGGATGCATGCATGCATGCATGAATGAATGAATGAATGAATGAATGAATGAATGAATGAATGAATGAATGAATGAATCAATGAAAGAATGAATGAATGAATGAATGAATCAATGAATCAATCAATGAAGGAAGGAAGGAAGGAATGAATGAATGAATGAATGAGTCGTTAATTCCACTTTCAGTTGAAATCTTTTGCGGTTGTTCAATGCTGGCCGCTTACCGGTTGTAGAATTATATTAGTCTGGCTCCGCAGGTTTAGATAACATCCGAACTGCAGTTGCGGTAATGAGTTATTTTCGATTATGCTATTATGTAAATTAAAAAAGAGGAATTTCAAAGAAAATGCTGCTCACGCCGTCTGCAGGTATCATAGAAGGCTCTTCAGTTATTTAATAATTGGTTGAATATGCGCCAAGGCCAGTACCTTAACTAATTTTTAGTTAGCGATTTTTCCTCTTACATTTTTAATCCGCCGTGTCTTTTGCCTTCAACAAAATTTATTTGCATTTTTAAACAGCTTCCTTGTCATGCAGTCACCTGGCCAATAACAATCATTTCGCGCGGTGTACTGTTCAGTTCTTCATAACGTTATTTCATATACGAATGTTTCCAATTACTCCTTATCATACAAGTCTACATTATCCGCAAGCACAAACTTTTTGTTTTTGATAGCTAACTTTGCAGTATGAATACTTGAGAATTACTAAAATAAATAAAATACGGAATTATCTCAATAGGCAAATAAGCTATTTTTATCTCACACACCTGTTTCCCAACGTGGGTTGTTACGGGTTTTCTCTTCCTGAGGTTCCCGTACGTTTCTGGTAAAAGGTGACAAAATTCACCGCATTCATCGGCTGGCAGGTAATTTGTGATTGAAAAACGCGTATATCTTAAACTACCCGCAGCAATCATTTTCTATAATAGGTAAGGTTTTCGTATCTCATATGAGAAAATACATCTTTCCTGCAATCCATTTCGGACATTATGTGTGTGTACCGCTGAAAGCACCAGAAATGTGTAAACAAAATGGCGTTTTAATGCTTTAAATGAGCCTCGTTTTAGGTGACAAATTCAGAATTGTTTTTTTCTTGCTTTGGACATTTTAACGATCCCTGGCTTAGCAGTAACAAAGATTAGAAATCCGAAATCGACAGAATCAGAGAAAATATTTAATTGGTGAAACATTGCTTTTCAATAATGCGCGTCGGTTATATTTGTTTCTTTTAATCGTTGTGGTCAATTTGTTCAACAATTCCAATGTGGAGTTCAACTCGAGTTTCTTAACCACGGAATCGTTATTGATTATACTTTACAATTAAACATGATTGCATATGTATCTATATCAATGACATTCTTTTTAGCTCCCCACAAGCTTAATGTACATAGATTCTGCGGCGAATCAACGTCAGAGGATTTTCGTTTACAAAGATATCTGCCACCAACTACTGGCAGGTAGCTATTGTCGCCCAGCTTGGCTTAGCGCACGCAGCGATAGACAAAAAGCAAGTCAATTTCCATTAATGATTACATAACTTTCAAATCGAAATTTCGTTTAAGAGCGACTGAAGGTTGGCCTCAATCACAAGACAGCTTTATTTTTCAGTAAGTTCCGTTTGGTGAGTTGATAAGTTTCCGAATAGCCTTAGTTGAATATCTTTGGTCCCTTACCAGAAATTGGCAAACCTATATTTAGAGACGTCCAATTACATCTCCAACTTTTTAGAGTCAAAATTAAGAAATTATGGTTTGTAGTATTTACATATGACACAATATCGTCACCGAAAATATTTATTATTTATTCATTTTTTGTCTTCTTCAGCTTATTTCTGTTGTGAGCCCGATCCAGTATCATTGAGCACACACTGTATTGTACTCACAACTCTGACATATCACCAATAATTTGCTAACCATTACACTGTTTTTGAGATGTAAATTCATTTTGAATTTCGTAAAACCTCTAACATATAGTGGTTATCAAAGTAATCGTACTGTTGAGCACTGCAAATAGAAATCGCTGATCAAAATGAAGTCATAATTATGGTTGGATTAAAAATGGCTGTCATTTCTTTTGTACGTCAATTTAGCATAATATAAAATCTTATCTGAAAATGACGTTTGTTGTTCGCTATTTATTTGATTAACAGGCAGGAATTTTTTGTGCCATATTTATTGAGCAGCAAGAAAACACCAGATTGTTTGTCAGAAAATACTTCTCTTAGCTAAAAAGCACTAGTAACATGACGAATTGATTTCAGATCAATATTGTGTTCGTGGTATTGAGAAAACGAAATTTTACACACGCAATAAACGGATGTGTAGATGCATGTAAATTGAACAACCTCTGTCCAAGTGTCAACGAAAATGTCAGTTTAAAAATTATGACGGTTATCTCTACATATACAAAGGGCCGAGAAACTGAAAGGGGCTTTCCCACTCTATCGAGTTTTAAAATAGAATACTGCGAGACTTTACAATTGGCTACTGCGTCTTTAGGTAATTCCCTCGGCGACTGAGTAAGTGTAAATATGATGAAGCAATTAGTCCATTTATTCCATAATTTGCATTTTATTTCACATTCGAACGTGTTCAAGGTCCTTTGAAGTTACATGATGATCTTATCCAGGTATCAATTATTACTTTCTTTTCATTTCTATTTAAGGTGAGTTGGAACTGTAAAGAACATAGCCAGCCTTTATTGCCGATTAATTTTCGCACCCAAAAGACTATATCGACGAGAACTGAACCCGAAATATTGAGAGCTTGGATTTTGAGAAAGCACACTCGCGCTATTCTCTTCCTTGTCCAGCGAACAGCAACGCCACAAATCGGACGTTACCAAGAATACCAAGGGTATCTGGTCAAAAACTGTTGAGGAGGAACAGTAACACGTTGGAAATCATCGATCTGGAAAAACCAAGAACTGAACAGATGGAATCTGTCACTCCTGGTGACAATGAACAATCTGATTGTCATGTGTCTATCACAAAAAGTGTCCATCAACTGCCTTTTAATTACGACGACGATGAGGGAGTTATAGATGACGACTCTTTAATAAAAAATACGCTTTCAAATGGTAGACTTGGAGCAACTAGCTCTGTGCATAACAATCACTCGGGTCCATTAACCCTTCTACATAATGTCCCGAATGATTTGAGGTACAAAACAAACAATGCTCATGTCCGAGCAACAACGCTGTCGAATCGTGGCAGAGCGAAGTTTTCATTACCTTCCCTTATGGACTATGGCATGCATTGCCATACTGTTCACGAAGTGCCAAGCATTACGATATGCCAGGACGGGGAGGCTCGGACGAGCAAAGCTACCCGGCAAAATGTGCCATTAGACCCTAGGTTCTTGATGCCAACCGAGGTAAGTCGATTCCTTTTAACATGATGTTTTTGTACTTTGCAGTTAAGAAAACTCGCTTGATCTGTTTAAATAATTTACCCAAGCAAACCATTGTCTACTCCCAAGTACTACCCCCTTAGGGTCGTTAGACCAGTGACGCCTGGGCAGCTAATCTGCCAAGGTTTGTCTGCGCACGCTCTTCGTTGCTTAATCACAGCCGAGTTCTTTGTTTTAAACAAAACAGCTTGGATAAAATAACCCGTCTTTTGTCACTGATTAATATTGTTCACCAACTAACCAGGCTTATTGAACTCTGCAGAGTGAGTCTGCTAACGGTTGTCAGCGAAAGAAAAATTATTTCTCACCGTTTTCGGGGACTTACCTATTAATACCAATAAGCAGAAGCAGGATAGGTTAAAAACGGTGGTGTCTGAGGATAAGGAACTTCAGGAAACTTATTTCGGACACCCCAAAAACGACGTTTAATAGGCATAGCATAGGCAACCACTACCCTAATCGAACCTCATAACGGCTTTTGATTTAGATACAAGCAATCGTTTTTATCCCTGTAAAATCAGATAATTAAATCTACACTGTAAATTCAGGTGCTGTTAGGAAACCGCATAATTTCCTACTGTGCATTGCCTCAGTAAGGAAAATATGAGCCACATAAGGTAAAGAAAAACTTTTTTTAACCTTCGTGGAATTCGAACCCACGACCCTTGGTTTTTGATCACCCATGCTCTACATGCAAAGCCAGACGAGAGCAGGTCGCGGCTAATTTAGCTAGTAATTACTATCACTTTGCTAGGGCAATGCTCAGTAGGAAACAAAGTGGTTTCCCTTCAACACTTTTTGAAGTGTTAAAGATAAAGACTTATCTCCGCATTTATACTGCGGAGATAAGTCTCTGATTTCACAGTTCTATAATCAGGGTCTAGAAGGGGGGTCCTGATCCCGCAATCCCGCTCCTTTTTTAGGAGAATCCCGCATCCCGCCCTTTTTTCATCGCTATCCCGAATACCGTTTTTTCTTTGCCAAAAATACGTTAAAAAAGACTAATTTCTGCAAAGGCTAATAAATTTAAGATGTAGATTGGCCCTTTTGATTGACATTTTTCGCTCGCCTGGTTGATTCGCTTTTGCCGCTAGAACGTTTACTTGGGTCGTGACGCTTTCCCGAATTCCCGACAGACAAGCCAAAAAATCCCGCATCCGGTGCGGAAATTTTGGCGAATCCCGCTTCCCTGGTAGCAGTCAAATCCCGAATCCCATCAAGATGTTTTGCGTTTTTCCGAATCCCGCACCGTATTTTGGTCAAATCCCGGATCCCGAGAATACCCTTCCAGACCCTGTATAATCAGTAATGCACGGTACAACATTACTTTAAACGTTTTTCTTTAAATTCGTTTCATTTGTCGACATTATGCAAACCCATATATTATGAAGACCCGTTCTGGTCAAAATCAAACATTTATTTTTTACCTGTAGAGAAATTTATTTTTGACACGCTAAGTATTAATTAAATTGTCATAACATTTTCTATATCTAGAATTAATTATATCATTAACAATATCTAGAATTGAACCTGAACGTTTTTTTTTTGTGTGTGTTGAAATTATTCTTGGTAAGGGAATATTAATCTTTTCCTTGTCTGTAATTACTTTTTTAATATCATTTTGTTTTTCTCTCTTAACTAGTCACGCGGATTTTCGAGTAATTTTTGCTAATTTTGTTGAACGCTGAACTATTTTACGTGGATTTAGTCAAAATAACAGACCCCAAAATAATCTTGTTGTTCTGGCGAGCTATTTTTTTTGTTTTTGTACCTATAAGCCTTTGCGGTAGTGTTCACGTAGGCTTACATGAGGTAGTAAACTCTCGCAATGTGCTATGGTGGCATCTCATCAGTCAGTCGAATCGGTGCGAGCAATTGCCTTAAATGCCATTGAAAGTATAAATCGACTAGCATCCTTGATTGAAGAAAGAGCCCCAGCTAGATCTGGTAATGTTATGTAAGTTTCTTCCCGATTAAGTGGAAATGGAACTAATTCTGCCTCGTCGCAACGATCTTCGACGTCTTGAGCAGTTGTTACAGACGGTCAAAGTAACCAGGGAAGTAACGCTTTAGAGGAATTAAGAAGGAAGGTACGAGAGATCTACGTCGTGACTTTATCTAGTCAGGCGTCCTGCTGGTCGGCCGTTCTCATCCGTATGAGGAGACAAAACAAAATCCTTCTGGAAAAGTGCTTTACGATAAAATCTGCGGACAGCCATTGTAAAGGAGGAATTTTGGGTAATTTTTCAATAATTAGAAATCGGAAACAGCGCTAAGGTGACACAAATCAGATTGCATGAAGTACAGGTCTGAAGCAATAAGCTGATAATTGAAAACTAGTACTCAAAAAAATTGATCTTCCATCTGTATAGAGACGATTTATACATTCATAGGAGGTTTTTTTTTTGGTTACTCCATCTGGATATGCTCCCACGCTTCGGTTGCGTACACCGGTAACAAGTGTTGACAAGTTCATTTTCATTCTCTGACGTTTACGTAATCTTTAAAGCCAATAAGACGTATTGTTCAAGGCGTCTCTAAGCGTTTTATTTGACTTTCATCTATTCAAAAAGCCTTTATTATCGTATTCACAAAATCCTTTGTACACAACCGAAGCGGCCATTAATATACAGCTAGCACAGGTCCGCAACACAAACAGAGGATGGTAAACCTGTGCATCATCCATCAATAAGGACACCGTGCCCGATGCATCCAGTAATTGACACGTTGTTTCTACGAGAATGTCTGTTTCTAACTCTTGTTCACCAGTTCTGATGAAAAGGCTGACAACGCTTTTGAGATTCTGGAGAAAGAGCGCGAACCCAAGTTCATTTCTCTCTTGTAACCACGACTCGACGTGACCTCTGGGCCGCCATGCTTCTTTTGACAGAGCACATGGCGAGAATACCACCGCAGAGTTATGGTTAAAAAACAGAAAAATAACTCACCAAAACAACAAAATTATTTGACTACATCCATGTAAAATATTTCAGTGTTCAACAAAATTAGGAAAAAATACTCTAAGATCTGCGTGACTAGTTAAGAGAGAAAAACAAATTTGATGTTAAAAAGATAATCACAGACAGGGAAAAACATAGGCGCGCATAGCGTGCGTGAGCTATTTTGTAGCTGTCGATGAGAGGTACGGAAATGGTTATTGAATGAACTTGCGTGTACCAAGGTACACTATTGTGATATTGTTTATTTGAGTGGCGTTGAGCATTCGAAAAGTATTGGTTTTTAGACAGAGTTTACCTTATAAGTGGAGCTGTGTCCGATATTGTGCAACCTCGTTCCCAGGGCTTTTTACAGATTTGAGGGTGATCAAAGATCAATGTTTGAGTTTATGTTAGTGGTTTCGAATTCGTATACGTCATTGATCAATAGATGGTACGCTAATGCGTACAACTGTGGCTTCAAATTACGACAAACAAAGAAGAAAGTGAGACAACAGTGTGAATATGGGCCAAACAAAATAATACAAAACAGTCCCTTCTGAAGCTCATTCTCAGATGTTTCTCGGAAGCTCGATGGATTGAAATTTAATTTTGTGTCTTTCTACTATAAAGATTATATTTCCATGGACAAATATTTTGGATTTAGTAGGAAGCGTAACTTGCCACAAAAATTAATTCTGTAATGTTTGAACCAGAAGAGAATAGCGCCGATCTTGAAAGTCGCTTACGTCTTCTTCTTGCGTGACATCGTGCTTGACGAACGTGGCAACTCCCCGGGGGGGTACTCCCATATATAACCTATATAGGTATGTGCCGCTGTGAAGGGTATTATATGGTTTTCAAGCAGTTTGGTCTGGGATGGGGTATAGAAATCAGGGAGTCTTGGTCTAGGATAGGGTATCAATTACCGGGAAACTAATGGGTGGTGTGAAAATTTAATCCAATTAATTAATGGGTTTGAAAAACTCGGAAATATAAAATATAAATGAAATCGTGACAATATTGTTGATCGAGAGATGGTTTTCCATTAAAAGCACTGTGTGGTTATATTTCTGATGGATAGCTCGAAAATAGCTAGTCTGGGATAGGGTAGGGATTTTTGGCATCTAGTCTAGAATAGGGTTGCAAAAACGACATGAACGTGGTCTGGTATAGGTTAAGGGTTTCAGAGTCCCAGCGGCACACTCCCATCAAAATTTTTCCGAGTACCCCCCCGGGGGACAACTCCCTTATCCAGACAAATATATAAATAAGCTCTGTTTTATTTTCCACATTATTTCGCACGGACTTACATTTTGGAAAACACGGCTAAAATCGAGTAATAAGCGTGCCTTGTTAGAAAAGATCATGGCACTGTGTGGCTTGTGCAAGTCTTGCGTGACTAGTCACGTAGCAAACTGTCAAAAAAGCCAGAAACATCGCACGTGCTGACATACTGTCTGCCACTATTTTTTTTCCGGATTCAAACTTTTGGGATTTTCGCGGTTTTTTCACGATCCGCGAAAAAAAATAATTCCCCCCAAAATTTACTCCATTGTCGAAATTTATATACAAACATCGCCTTTTACATGTGATGTAATATTATGTTGGTGCCAATTTACTTAAACCGTCTCTTTCGTTCAAAAATAAAACGAAATTAGAAGCAAAACATTCAGAAATAAAACGATGAAATTGCAGTCGGTACAATACAAGTATTAAGTTGTTAAAAGCTTTAAAGAAAAGGATCGTCTGAAAGTACTCCATTGATTAACTGATTTAACGTGTTATACATCTACATGTTGTTCACCTGCATTCGATTGTTTATACTCAAGATATTATAATTCCAAACAGAAGGCGGCTTCCGGAAAATCGCAAAAATCAATTCCAAGGAAGAAAAAACGGTTTCCCCAATCGCAAAAATTAGTCCCGCAAAACAAACACAAAAAATCGCCATTCGAACTCCTGCAAAAATATTGGTGCCACATGGTAGTGGTCTCAGCCTTGCTGAAGCCACACAAAAATCAGTGGTTGTGTTCAGCGAGTAAATTTTGCTTTGATGAGCGTTTTGATGTGAAAGTAAGATGCAAAACTGGGTGAAAATAATATTAAGGGGTATTTTGTTATGTAGAGAGGTGGTAATGGGCGAAGGAATCGTTGGAATTTTAAATAAGCGAATTCGAGAATAACGGAGTGGTTCGCCTGGGTGGTAAACAACGTGAATTTTATCACGTGGAGTACATGTGATCAAGTCAAGGCCAAATTTTGCTTTAATAGCTCCGGGGGTGAGGGGGGGGGGGATTTTATCGCACGGCCAGACAGTCATGTGATAATATTTAGTGTGGGTCGTTTCACGTGTAAAGAACGTGATATGTTGATTGAGCGTGAGATCAGGTTACTGTTTTGTGTAAACAAGTGGTGTTTTGTCACCTACAAACATGTGATGAGACAAAGTTCAATGGCGAGTCATGAGACTTTCATGAGACTGTCATAAGTTCGTTTTCGGCGCTTTTTATTGGCTTTCGTGGCAGCTTCCGGGGTAGAGTAGTGTAACAAAGGGAGAAACTTAGAAGGAAGCGGGGAATGAGTAAATTTATGCGTTTTTGTGATCTGAAAAATGACAACCGATTTTTGTGTCTATAAAACTGAGAAACGAATCTTGCGTGGAGCTATTGCGTTTTTGTCTTCGTATTGGAGGTGATTATTGTTTTGATTTGATTTGATTGTCGTGCTGATCATTCCGCTCAAACTTTGTACAAACAATCCCGCTACCGCCACGCAGCCTAACCAGAAACCCATTTCTCTGGTAAGTCGCCTCTAACTTTGCGCTTAGCTAGTCGCACGTGCGAGCAACGTTTATGCCACCCATACAATCTTTTTCCTTGTCGACCTTGTGCCTTTGACGGACCTATTGATCGAGTGGCATGGCCATTAATTTTAAAACCTACCAAAAAGTGCGAACAATAATTCGTTTTGTTCGAAATTCACGATTCTGCCCTTTTTATACCTTCAAACTATTTGCCATCTATTTACCATCATTTACTATGGGACATCCCTGCACAGAAGTCACGTTATTTCTCGTACTCTAAAGTTGAACCATATAACTCCAAGCGTAAGTTATGCGTATTCGTACAAAGGATTTGTTCCAATTCTCATCTACCAACACAAACGAAGCTGACAAATATTTCCAAGACCGAACATCCTAAATATCAAATAACCCACGAATTATTTACTGGAACTCGCTTCCGTTCACGTGTAAACCAGGTTTGTGCTGACGATTCGTTTTCTAAAGAAGTCTATCACAAGGAATCCAGCCATTTCTATTTGATATATAAATATCCAACGTCAAGCAAATGAAATCCGGACATTTTCGTCGTATCGCTTTAGTAGCGGAATTTTCCGTGCGTTTCATCTGCATTTTTTTCCGGCCCCGACAACTAGCCTTTCGGTAAAATTCGACAGTGATCGGGAATGCCGAACATGGTCCACCCAAAAACCAACCTACCAAAGAACCAACCTACCCAGAAACTTGAGGCTGCATGCCGACTATGAGGCTGTTTTGCAGACAAAATAGCTAAAAAATAATTCCAACAGACAAGAAAGCCCAATGGGCATTTTAACCGGCTGTTCTGACACACCCCACCCCAGGTTAACAAATGTTAGCGCGATCCCGTATTTATACGAACTATCGTGACGAAAAGTGTGACTGTGTGACAATATTTTTACCATAGCGTTACGAGATGACGTAATGTTTTAACTTTGATGACTCCGTTTATCTTTGTTGTCGCTTTTTTTTTACCCATTGAAGAAAGCAAATTTAACTCAAACGTTGAACGTCGGTATAAATTCGCCCACAACTGAAAATGCTTACACAGAGACGAGAAATATTTACTGTTTACCTAGATCGTGAATACAAACAGTGAGGATAGCAGTAAATTTAATGGTAAGAAACACGAGTAGATCATCAGAGTCTGGGGAAAACGAAATCGCCACTTCACGATCAAACGCGTTCAGTTATATTTCATGACGTGATGTTAAAATCCGGATTGCTAACCTGGGAATCCCCTTGCAAAAGTAAAAAAGTTGATTCGGAATTCGTAACGAAAAGGTTTGGAAAAGAAAAGAGGTAAAACGGAACAAACTAAAAATGTGCTAGAATTGCAAAATTCAGAGAGGTGCTTTCTCTTCTCTGTGATGTAGCGATTCCCCTGTCATAAAGTTATTCAATGAGTGAGGGTCACGATGTGACGAGTCTGTCTTTATCACGCGGTGAAATATTTATTTGCTTTAGGCAAAGTTGAATGTATTAGCAAGAATTGAGTCGAACGTAGTTGGGCATGTGTTTTAGGTAAGTTACGCTATCTAAACTGCTACCACATTGTTAACAGCAATTTATCTCTGTCATATAAGTAACAAGCGTAGACAAACCAGTAGTAATACCTTTGTTGCGCATACGTTATATGTAAGACACAAACCGCTACTTAAACCGCTGCTACAAGGCTAACAGCGGTTTGCCTGTGTCTAATAAGTATGGAACGTTGGCATAGCAGAAGTAAAGTTGGTGTGATGTGACACATTTCGGTTTTGTATACCTTGCGTGACGAAATCGTGATGTAACGTCTGCATGATGTCATGACTGGAACTGGAAGTTTGAGGTAATCGTCAGGAGAAAGCCGGAAGTAAATGGAGACTGTGTTGGCCGAGACAAAACCGGATGACTTAGGCAAGTGACCAAAAGAAAAGAAACCCGGCCCAATTTGTAAACCACCGCTCTCTATGGCGACAGCCAGTAAAAAAGATAATTTGCTCCGGTTTAATTAAGTAAAACAAAAGAAATTAATTCTAGTTTTTACTAGTACTTAGCATTTCAAAAATAAATTCGTTAACAGTTAAAACATAAATGTTTAATTTTGACCAGAACGGGCCTTCATAGAACCTCACAATACGTGGCCTCTCAACGGCCTTTCTAAGTTTGCTGTTTTTAGATGGCAAAATATTTAAAGATTATTCCACGAGCGTGCATTTGATTTACGGTGATAAATAACCGTCGACTGCGATCACTTCATATCCCACAAGCGCTTGTGGAATAAATGCTACATTAAGTTCCCAACTCCGTTAATCGTTGATAGATTTTTGCCATATTTTAAGACAAAACCTTTGGGGCGCGTCTTTTTGGTCTCTTTTGGAATGAGAGTAGGCAGAATGGGAATGATCAGAATTACTGGAATATGAAACAAGAAAAAAAAATGGACCGAAAACTGAGTGCGGGTTTTTTCTTCAGGCTAGGCAGGACAACGTAAATTTGCTGCGGATGCGCTGTTGTTTTTGTGGGCCGTTTTGTTATTGCCAAGTGATTTCTGTTCATTCTACCGCAAATAGCAGAAACTACCGTTTTCACGATTCCGAAATGAGAACAAGTAATAAAAAATGCACCAAAAAGCCATCCCAAGTATTGTCATTCCAGAATGGTTCCCTCAAAACGCGCCCTTGGTTCGGGGAGAAAGCTTTGAACGTTGTGGCGTTGACACGTGGCAGGGTTGTTTGCAAATAACCTGCAGCTGTGTGCGTTGAAATTAACAAACCAGAAAGTTGGAAATAGCTAACCGAGCTTGAAAATTAAGAGAGTCACAACAACCTTTTTTCGAGATAAAAATCAAGTGATTGAGAACTGAATTTAACTTTTGTTACACAATTTTTATTTAATGTGTTAGGTTATAAGATTGATTTATCGGTATTTTCATTGTCTTATGTATGACTTTCGTTCCTTTCAAGTCCAGTGTTGAAGAAGCCAGATATCTGCTAGCATCCAGGCGAGGCTCCTTTCCAGGTGTTGGTCGAGACATGCACCGTAGGAGTCTTGATATGGTGGCCGAAGAGCAGCCAGCCAATCTCACCAGTGGAGACAAAGCTTTGACGCCACTAGCTTCTCTCAGGGTTCCACACTATCGAAATAGGTCACGTAGTCTTGATAACAGCCTGGAAACCAGCACCAGTTTTGCTGCTTTCAAAGAATCCCTGAAGGTGGGTTGGTCACCCTCAGTAAAGAGAAACCAAAAAAATGTTTTGTAGCCAGGCGTTCAGTTAGCTGGGAGCGGCGCTCACGACACCGCTTTCCACTGTCTAAACGCCTGGAACCGGGCACATGTTTTGTAGCTGCTAAATCTTCACCAGTTGCAACTTAGTGTCACGTGACCTACCTTTTAAAATTTTTGAAACATCTCACGAAGTTATTTTTTGCTCTCACTTTAAAGAACTTATGAGCAAGATACATTACAATTACACGTTGAGATTAAAGTAAATTAAAAATAAATGCAAGTAAAACAAAAATGTGAGTGTTACCACAATTTGCTTTCATAGAAAAACTGAAGTGGAAATGAATATAGAGTGTATAAATAAGAGAATGGTATAAAGATAGTGAGGATCGATCAGATAAATGAGAAAACTGAATTCCACGTATCTGTAGGTAAGTTCAGTTTTCAGTTAAGTTTTATGAGTTCAGAAATTAGCAATTAACCATTCTGGAACCCTCCATCTTTTGTAAATGTAGTAGCGCAAAAGAAAAATTGGAAATTTAATTTAATTGAATTTAATGTAATTGTATGTTGAAAAGCCCTTTTGGGATCATATAATAAAACTATAACTTACTTACTTACTTACTTGCTTATTTACTTACTTACTTAAATAGTGGATGTGCTAATTTTATCGCGCTGTTTCCCTTTCTGGTATTGTATAAGCTGCAGTCCATTTTATTAGGGGTAGCCAGGTCACGTGACTAACAGCTGCCGTGGGCCTATACAGTTGATTTATTTTCTCAGCGGCTGGAACCACTCCGGATTTTCTTTGTCAAAACCAGTCTAAAACAAAACAGAATTGTTTCCTTAGTTACATAGCTTGTAACTTTATTGAACTAAAAAAGTTTCTATTTACACTACTTTCTTTCAGTTACGCAACGTCAAGAAAAATGTGCTTGGCACCTAAGGAACTTGAGCAGTCTAAGTACCCTTCCATACAGCCAGAAGGCTTGGTCGACAAGCATCATCTTATCTGTGATGTAAATTGTGTTGCCTGCACCCGCGGCCTATTGGAGCTGATACTCCCAATTTTTACTACCTGGAAGGACGCGGGGGGGGGGGGGGGGTGGGAACTCGTCAGTTTATTTTGTCCGGATGATCTTAGCCATCGTGACGTCGCGACAAGCGAAGCGCCCGACTTTGCTGAGTTTTCAACAATGGTGCTGGCAAGGTTGTTGGATGCTCGGAAAACAAACTCATTTTCAGTGCTAGTCAGCTTTCAGCTGTGCTTATTTTCTTGTGGAATAGAATTTTAGTCATCTCTTTCTCGATATAGTTTAGTGGTTCGTCATCTTAACGTTTAAATCATACTGAAAAACATGTTTAAAGAGTTATGTCTAATCTCTGCGATCAAAAAATTATGTGGGAAAGTTGTTGTACGCTTCCGAAAAGTGGGTTTACAAGTTCTACTGATATACCAGAGAAAAACTTGAAACTTTGCTACGAACTAGCCCATGGTTTAAGAAAAATACTCCAATTGAAAACACTGGTATAGAGTTAACCTAAAATAATGACTAGTCCGTTTGTGTCGCTGAGTGGAATAGAACTCGAACCTAGAAGTGTATGTTAAGCACTTGAAATTTTAAAAAGTATTTGCTTCCATCTTCTTTGTATGGGAAAACAATGATCGCTAACTGCTAGGGAATGAGGAATCAAACTTATTAAAATTTTTGCTACCTCACTTAACCCGTGTAAATATGGTCGCAAATCATGTGCACGCTCAGGTCTTGCGCCAACCCGATACTGTCATTTTTTGTGGAAACATTTAGATATATTAGAGAATATGTACGTTTAGAGAACTAGATGAATCGGCCCTATTCTACTTGAATTTCAAAGGTTGATTTATTTTAAAACAGTCGAACTGAGCAGAAGTGTATGTTAAGCACTTGGACTTTTCAAAAAGTATTTGCTTCCATCTTCTTTATATGGGAAAACAATGATCGCTAACTGCTAGGGAATGAGGAATCAAACTCATTAACCCGTGTAAATCAGGTCGCAAATCATGTGGACGCTCAGGTCTTACGCCAACCCGATACTGTCATTTTTTGTGGAAACATTTAGATATATTAGAGAATATGTACCATGTGGATCAGTGATCTTGACTAACGTATTCTCAATATCTCCAGTTTCTTCTAGACTTCCCCTCCAAGGTGCACTTGTTTTATAGAGAGCTTGACCATCTATATAATCCACAGCTGACGATCAAGATGACCATTTAGAAAACTAAATGAATCGGCCCTATTCCACTTGAATTTAAAAGGTTGATTTATTTTAAAACAGTCGAACTGAGCACCATTCGATAGTACATAGGGAACTTTAGATATCAGTAGCCTGAAAAATTGGTGTATTGATAGAGTATGGTTTTTTAATATTATTATTCAACAGAGTAGTAGAATCAGACATCAGCACAAATTTTGCCGACCTGTGGGCTGTTTGGCTTCGCTGCGGGAAAGCGATGTCGTCTTTGTCGGTTTTTACGAGATGGTTTAGCGACAGTAACGAATTCGTATTGCCCATTATTAACTCCAAACCCAGCATATGACTTGACAGTAAAAGTTTCTCTACATTGGAGCATTTTTCTTCGCAGTTTAAAGATGTGAGCTGTCTTTTTGCGAATGAACATATTACGAAGTCAGCTTCAAAGAAATGCTGCGTTTAACCCACCGATAATTTTTTAGCGCATGTAAAATGATTCGTTTGACTGGCCGTTCCAAAGGTTTAAATCATACTAAGGTCTTGTTTTTCTCTCTGAGTGATGTATAGGTGTCGTCTATGAAAGAGAAGCAAGCTTTCATTTTTCAATGGTTTGCGTAGTTTATCGATCTCGAAATTTTGCGTATTTTGGTGCCTTGAACAGCTTGTTTTGTGAAAGATGCTGCATTTTCGGACATGACATTAACAGGTTACCTGAGGTATCTGTGCCCTTCTCATTGTTTTGTTTAAATGATCACCCAAGAACGACTTCTGGCGAAGTCACTGTTTATCAACCATTTTGACTTCCAGACTTGACCTGCCTGTGACGTCACTATGGCCATGATCATCCGCCGAGCAATTTCATCCACCCTCCTCCCCCCCCTCCCTGTGGAAGGAGTTGTAATAAGAGCCGTGGATGAGGAGTTACCTCTAGCTGAATGCTTACGCGGTAAATTAATTGAAAGTGACACGTTCTTGTTAAGTTTGATATGCATAGCAGTATGCATATGTTGTGGGGCTCCTAGAGCCGCTAGGCGAGGGATCTCAGAATCAAGTTAAGGCGATCGAGTTAGGAAACCGCAAATCACGAAGAGGAAGAAAGGAGAAAAAAGTGCAGTTTCTGTACTGAACCATTTGGACAAATTACATGTATTAAAAACATAGAGGGCAGAGTTACTGAACTCTTATTGGCCAGGATAAAGGCAGTCTTATTTTTCGAAAAATACTAAAATTTGTAGCCACGAATCATAATAAAAATTATGAAAAATGGTTTGTCGCTGTCGAAGATGGAAGATTTTTGATGGAAACGTCCTCTAATTTTTAACGTTCGCTTTTTTAACTTTTTTTTAGCCAGTGTCAAACCACTTTTTATACTTTATATCCGTCTTATTTTTCTTTCTATCGAGGATAAAATTGCTCCTGACTGGTACGGCCTAGAAGAAAAATTACTTGCTATTTATCTTCTGTTGAAACGATTCTGAATTTTCAACTACTTTTGAGTATGCTTTTCCTTAGACTGTTTTGTTCATCAAGCACTGAGTAGCTGAAAACGTCTTAGGAGAATGTTGTTTGCTTTCAAATGAAACCTGTGAAATCCAATAAAACAAAACGTCCTAAATAAACGTATTTGTTAAGTACTAAATACGAGTCAGATGTGAGGAAACGTTGCATGCCTTACAACGAGATAGTAACTCTTGGATAGTAACTCTTACTAGAGTATGTCAAACTTACAGCCGATTTCACTGTTAGTGTAGACTCGGTTATTTCAAGCATGATTCGCAGGCTATGGCTTCGCCCGTGACGACTCTCCCCAATCACAAAATGGCAGATTTTCCGGCTCCTTGTATATGTCCTCCGTACTTCTTTTATACGCAAATTTTCATCATTATTTCGTGACCATGGGCGAATCATGACGGGCGAAACATGATTATTCGCCTGCCACGATTCCCCATGGAAATAATACGTCTATTCAAGGTCTACCGCAGAAAATTTGGCAAATCGAGTGGGGACGTTTTAATGCATGATATGTCTTGATGATGTCAAGAGTTATTCTTGCTGGCCTATTAAGTTTATGTTTGTAGTTTTGTCAAGGGAGAGTGAGACCTGGCAAGGGATTGCCTCTGGTCCTCCAGGCTGGGGAAGCTAGGGGACCAATCTGAAACCTACAAAGGCTATTGAGTGTTAATAAATAAGGGAACGAGAAGCGATGCATCGGAATGCACCGGAATAAATCGGAATAAACCGGATCATTCCGTTGTTTTTCTGGTTCTTCGCGACTTCAAGGGGGTGTATTCCAGGTCATTCCGGTCATCCCTTTTATGTGTTTATTAGTTCCCTTATCACTTTTAATGAAAGCTAGCTAAATTAAGAAATCAGATGGACTGGACCTTTTCAAATTGGAATCCATTTCCATCCCTTCCATTTGTAGCCAAACACACTTCCGAGCCATTTAAACAAGAATGAAACATTATCATTCTAAGATCCATAGTTTGTTTGTCTGTTTGCCATCATTTTTTGTTTTTCATTCTGTGCAGGGCACTTTCGACATTGCTAATCCTAGCAGTATGCAGAACGCTTGTCACCATGGGCCTAGTTGCCACGAGTTTCCCAGTTGCTCAGTGGTTACAGGGTCCTATCAGTGTCAGGAGGTCGCAGGTTCGATTCCCGTCGGGGACTGAGACCTTAATTTTCTCTGTCCCACTATCGCGAGATACTTAATATTCCATGTTTCAGTCTACAATTACTTTTACGTTATTAATGTGAGCCTAGCCACGATTTCTCTCGCTGCCATTTCTAAGATATTGCTGTAGCGGGCTCGGTTTGCTTCAAAGTGTAGAGTGCGTGACATGTTATGTTAAGTGTGTGACTGCGAGTTCTGATACCGCAATGTATGCTGGGATGTCTTGATGTGCTCGAAGGTTGTTATGACAAGTTCGGAACTTGTGCTTTAGAATAAAACGGTTGGATTGGAGCTTGTAACATTGGCGACCCTGCCAGGACTGGATTAGCGGAGCCTTTGATCGACGAAAAGCCGTTAGAAGTTGCGGAAGACAAGTTGTTTTGGCACGTTTTCGGGAACGTTTGGTTGATTTGGCGAGTGCACGTGTTGTTTGTGTTCGATAGGGGACTTTGCAACGAACACTACGAAAGGTATATTTGGATTGTGGACAGTCAATTATACTGGTGGTGAGTGCGAAAGATTTATTTGTTGAAGTATGGCGGATGTTGAAAATCTGCAGATCGAAATTCAGGCCGCGTTTTGTAATTTAAGCGAGGAAAAGTTTAAAGATGTTTGTAGCAAACTTAACATTACTTTGCCCCCTGAGAGCAAGGGAAGGTTGGTCTTTATTCAAGCTCTAAACAAATATCTTGAAACAGAAGGTCTTGTTTGCATCTCAAGAGTCTGATTCCGAACTGAAATATGATCCCACGTTGGTACATGGCATGTTTGTACATAGTTTTTCCCTTGGTTTGCAAAATGAGAATATCAAGATGGAAATGAAGCCTCACCTAGAAAAGAAAACTGTGAGCGATGAGGAACTATTTGAGAAATTAAATGTGTGTGTCAGTAACGAAATGGAACGGTCACAGAAATTTGGTTCACAACTGACCCCCAAGGTGAATGCCGTTTAAGAAGCAGGGGACAGGCAGACAGAAAAGAATAGCAAGGTGGAGCAAACCCTTATTAAAGAAATTAGGGAGCTTAAGGCAGAAGTTGCTACAGTAAAAGAGAAAGTTCGGGCCCCACCTCCATCGCAAGCCCAACCTTCCCCTACACAACAGCCTATGAGACAACCTCCACGATGTAGGAGCTGCCAACAAAATGGGAATGGATGGTTTTGCAACCATTGCTTCAAGTGTGGGATTAGTGGCCATTACGCACGTGAGTGCACTGCACAGTTCAGCCGACGCCCTCCCACTGAACTTCAGGGAAACGGACAGAGGTCACGTCCATGGGACAGGATGTGACCGGGCAGGAAACTCAGTCCCGTTGCGTACAATGTGGAAAACAAGGAAATGACAGTGCATCGCTTAATCGCTGCGGAGCATGTAAGACTAGCAGGTATTGCTCCAAGGAATGTCAAGCAAAACACCGCATTGTGCACAAAAAAGTTTGCATGGCTATACAGGAACTAGAGAAACGGAAAGCGACTGAAGATGCTAATGATCACTTGAACACTATGTTTCCCTGCCACTTAACGCCAAGACAGCAGGCTGGCCTGACAAAACTTGTGGGACAGAGGTGCATAGTGAAATGCATAATTCAGGGGAAGGAAGTAGAGGCATTGTGGGATACCGGCTCCCAGGTTTGTGTAGAGTCAAGGAAATGGCAACAAACTCACCTTCCCCTAGAGGTATTAAGGAATGTTGATGAGTTGTTAAGGGTTGGAGAAGAGTTAAACTTGGAAGCAATGAACGGAACTGACATTCCATTTGGTTTACAGTGCTTTACAGTGCAATGGTTTACAGTGCTCGATCAAGGAAAAGCCTACCACCAAGGTTTTGTGGTAGAAGCGAGTCGCCCCATCACTGCATTTGTAACTCCCTGGGGGTTGTACCAATGGAACAGAATACCATTTGGGTTAATGAATGCCCCTGCGGCTTTCCAAAGGTGTATGAATGAATGTCTGGACGGCTTACGTGACAAAATATGTATCCCCTACCTGGATGACATTCTGTTTTATAGCAAAACTTTTGAAGAACATGTTCGGGATGTTCAGCAAGTTCTGCGTCGACTACAGGAACACGGAATTAAGGTGAAACCATCAAAGTGCAATTTCTTTCAGCGCCGAGTTAGATATTTAGGGAGGATTGTTTCCGGTGATGGTTACTCTCTGGATCCAGAAGACACGGTAGCTGCACACAATTTAGCTAAGCAGAAACCAGAGAGAGTAGGTGATGTCCGTAAAGTGCTAGGATTTCTGAGCTACTACAGACAATACATCCAGGATTTCTCACGCATAGCCAAACCCCTGTATGATCTCATGGCTGGCCCTGATCCGTTGGTTAGTAACCACAGGGTAACTTGGACAGATGAACATCAGGAGAGGCTTGACTTGCTAATCCATCAACTAACTTCTCCTCCAGTTATGGCATTCCCAGACTTCACCAAACCATTTGTGCTGCACACGGACGCGTCACAAGAGGGGATTGGAGCTGTCTTATATCAGGAGCAGGATGGAAAGTTGAGAGTTTTGGGTTATGCCTCTAGAACATTAACTCCAGAAGAGAAAAACTATCACATGCATGCAGGAAAACTGGAGTTTCTTGCTCTCAAATGGGCCATCACTGAGAAATTCAGCGACTATTTATACTACGCCCCCTCCTTTACCGTTTACACCGACAACAACCCACTAACTTACATACTATCGTCAGCCAAGTTGTCTGCAGTGGGGCATCGGTGGGTGGCAGAATTGGCAGATTTCAATTTTAACATCAAATATCGGCCAGGGAAGACCAACATCGATGCAGATGTACTATCTCGCATACCAATAGACCTCGACAAATACATGAAAGACTGTACTGCAGAAATGGAGAAAGATGCAATCTGTGCAACAATACAAGCAGTGATCCATCAGGGAGAAGCCACACCTTGGGTGACAGCAGTATCAGCAAGCATCAGCGTTGCTCACTCAGAACCAGCCGTCACAGATTTAGTCTTTAGACAGCTCATCTCAGACGAAATACAAAGAGCTCAAAGGGAAGATCCCGATAATGCGCGGATCTTGGCATACAAGAAACGAGGATATCCCCCATCGGGAGGAGAACGGAGGAATGAAAACCGTGTCACCTCTTGTTACTTGAGAGAATGGAATAAGCTCCATATCTTAGCGGATTGGATCCTGTGGCGCCAAACGAAAAGTCGACTGCAGCTAGTACTACCCACAAAGTTTAAGCAGCTGGTTTACCAGGAGCTTCACATTGAAATGGGCCACCTGGGTGCAGATCGAGTGGTGGATTTAGCTCGATCCAGGTTCTACTGGCCATACATGCAACGAGAGATTGAGTACTTCATTGCCAACAAAGGCCGCTGTATTCAACAGAAGAAACCTCAAATTCCCACTAGAGCACCAATGGAGAGCATCACAACAACAGCCCCATTTGAGATGGTTTCCATAGATTTCCTCCACTTGGAGAAAAGTCAGCGGGGATTTGAGTACATTCTGCTGATAGTAGATCATTTCACAAGATTTGCACAGGCCTACCCAACCCGTAACAAGACAGCACGGACGGTGGCGGAAAAGATCGACAATGATTTTGTCCCACGATTTGGATTCCCGGCCCGTATTCACAGTGATCAATGAGGAGAATTTGAGAACAATCTTTTCCGTCAATTGCAGCAGTTGACTGGCGTTTCCAAGTCTCGCACCAGCCCTTACCATCCACAGGGTAATAGGCAAGTAGAGAGGATGAACCGCACCCTATTGTCCATGTTACGAACGCTCCCAGAGTTGAACAAGCGGAAGTGGGATGAATCGCTCAATAAAATGATCCATGCGTACAACTGCACCAGGCATGAGGCGACCGGATACGCTCCGCATTATCTGTTGTTTGGACGACTTCCACGCCTACCCATTAATCTGATATTCAATTTGAACCCATATCGCGCACAAGGAGATTACAACGTTTACGTCCAAATGTGGCAGCATGACATGAAGGAAGCATACCAGATAGCTCAACAGAATGCCACGAAGGCCGCCGAGCGTAGTAAGGAATACTACAACAGAAGAGTCTAAGGTGGAGTTCTTCAGCCAGGAGATCGAGTGCTAGTTAGGAACTTAACAGAACGCGGTGGACCAGGAAAACTAAGACCGCACTGGGAGGACGTAATTCATGTTGTAGTTGAGCGAATGGGAGACCAAAGTCCAGTTTACAAAGTTAAGCCCGAGAGTGCGTGCTGTGGCCGTACAAGAGTGCTTCATCGGAATTTACTACTGCCTTGTGATGCTCTAGAACTGGATATTTCAAGCACGGAACCTGTTACGCGTTCTAGGAGGACAACTACAGAGAAACCGCCCTTACCCGTGACAGGAGATGATTTGCAGAGCTCGGGGGAAGAAGATGAGGATGATCTCGCTAGCATGCACCTTGTGGAAGCTGCAACTGGTAACGTAAGAGCTTCAGTGTCATTAACTCCAGATCAGGACCTGCCTCCAGATTTAGTTGAGAATCATGTGATTACGGAGGACGCCATTGAGCCGTCAGACGAAATGGAACCTACAGAAGAAGTGAGTGCTGAATATGACGAAGCTGGACAATCAGCGGGGGAGGAAAATGCGGAGCAGAATATGCCTACTCGGCCGCAGCGCCATAGAAGACCGCCCAGATCCTGACTTACAACTCCATGGGAAATCCACAGTACCAGCGTGTTGAACCAGTAGTGAGCAGGGAAATCTCCGAAAAAACCTCCAGAAATTTTAAGGCTTGCGGCCTAACTATCTAATTCACCCGGTCGTAGTCAGATCGGTTATTTTTATAAGTCTGGCAGCCTCATTCACAGTTGCCTTTAGGGACTGTAAGAAAATTTTCGTTAATTATAGCTGGGGGAAGGGCAAATGAAGACAAATAAAAAGTTTTGTCTCCTGCTCGCATGTTTGTTTTCTAGTACTAATGTATCCCTTGTGGTGTGGAGTGTTGATTGCGAAACAATAGGCTAAGGGCCTGATTCAAACTTTGGCCCCTCGTTTGCCATAGATTATCATCGGATGAGAATCACGAGACAGAAAGGGAAATTACATGTTGCAACAATCACGAGCCTTTCAGGCAAACACCAACTGTCAGTAACTCAATAGCCCAATTTCGATATATTAAAATTCAGTCTTAAACAATAGGCATCATTTCGAGGTTTAGGGGAATAAACCCATATAAATCCTTATGTTAGTGACCGAAGCCTCGAAGTGATGTCTATTCTTACAAGTTATTAGAGAGATTAAGCATCACTTTTACGGCAAACGCGAACGGCAAAAACACCACGTGATCATGAGTTTCCCGCCATTTTTTACGTTTGCCGTTTGCCTTTTAATTTCAACCTGAAGTGGCCTGTTCTCGCGTTCGTCAGTATCGCGAGTATTTCTTTCAAGTTTTTTAATTCGTTTTGCTATGATTATCATCCTGTGCTTAAGCCCAGTAATGTTTTATTTATTTTTCTACGCAAACTGACCGGTCTACTGTCAGCGTTTACACAAAAGGGAAGAAAAGAGGTTATCAATTGTTTTATGATAAAGGTGCTCTATTTTGCAGTACTTAAAAGCATCCGAAGGAACCCACATTAAACCGGCAAATAATATTTTAGTTTAAAGTTAGAAAGCTTCCTTTTTGTGTATCCGAGGTTTTAATGAGTTTACACGAATCTTAAGAAGAAATGGTCCATTTTAACACAGCAGACGGCAAACGGCAGGTTGCCGTTTGCCGTAAACGTGATGCTAATTTTCGGCGGAGAGAAACGACAGCCGGAAATACGTCTGCGTTCGCAGGCTACAATTTCATGGAATAATTGTTAACTATATGGTTTACATTTTATAATCACCTGTTATTTATTCATTTGATTAATTTTTTAATAAATTTTATTTAATACTTTTCCACTTTCTTAAAAACAATAATAATGTTACAAGATATAAACTAAAAAAACAGATAAACTAATTATACAAAGAAAAGTTGGAAAAACAATACTTCACTATAAAATGTTATCAACAAACCATAAAAAGAAAAGCCCACACCCTCCCTGGAAATCCAGTTAAGCAAATCAAAACTGTCCTCAGAACTTCCAATGACCTTCCATACAGCAGCTGTGGATGATTTCTGAAAGTGCACATTATGTTACATAGTTTTCTCTTCTTACTGTCTTTGGAGTTGTAGCAATATTGCATTTGTTTCTTTAGGAAGGATTTTAGAATCTCTAAAGGGAAGCTTGGCGCGTAGGGAAGCATCTTTCCAAAAGTCCCTTGGCCTGGGCTTGCAGCCACTGCCACAAAAAAGACCACAACAGAGATAATTGAGTCTGTGGGCACGTTCAACCCAGCTGAAATTGTTGCAAACCCAGATAGACCAAACATCTACTTTTCATCATCAGCCAGACCAGACAGGGGAGATGAGTCTCCAGGTGGATCAAATAGAGAGAGAGAGAGAGAGAGAGAGAGAGAGAGAGAGAGAGAGAGAGAGAGAGAGAGAGAGAGAGAGAGAGAGATAGGGAGCGAGAGAGAGAGAGAACGATTGTTGGTTGAAGACGGGTGATCAAAACACTTGAAAATTGCATAGTCTGAGGCTTGGTCAAAAAAGGTCAGAAGTTGCATGTAGTTCTAGGGTAATCGCGTGACTACAGTATACTCGCGTTATCTCCTAATGGACGAAAACTGTTGGAATAGCGTCCGGTTTTAAGTCGTATTTTTCTGGTGACCCAAGCAGTTCGGCTTTGAGATCACGTTCATAACAGTGAGGCTCGAAATGCTGCGAACACAGTCTCGACTCTTTAGTAGGGGTGAAGTCCGCACGGGCTATTTTTGCCAGCCATTCTCTCAGAAGTTTTTCGTCCTTGGGAAAACGGTGGTAGCTCACACCGTCTTTGATATTAATTTTTCGGGAATCATTCTTGCATCCATAAGCGGCGCAATACACCATGATGATAATACAGTAAAACCGATAATAAACAGCTTGGTAACACATAGACGAGAAAACTTAGCTTATGGCAAGAAACGTGTTTTTGTTTATACACCAAAGCTGATGCAAGCCCGGCAAAATTCTACCACGTACATTGCAAAAAGAACGGAAAGGACATTCCGAGATACGAAAAGTACGTGATGTGTTGTAGAGCAGATAACAAATTCATTTACGACACCGTGAGACTTGGGATTTCCGACGAGTGAGGAACCGAAAGTACTCCAACAGTGATAAGGCACGTATAGGTTACTGAAAAACTACAGGCAACTTTTACTCTTGGGAAAAAATAAGTAAATTTTCATAAGCACACAGGAGTCCACATTTCTCAAACAGTAACAAAAATTATACAGACACGGGAGTTGCTATCTTCGGTTTATCTGTTTATTTCAACCTCTACCCTCGCGATCGAACTCTAGCTTTAGGCGTCTTTCTTTCAAAAACAACAGTCACGTAAAACTTTCAGATACACATAGCGTTCCCGAAACTCAGGGTTAATTTTCGGGATGAAAGAAAGTACGTTCAGAGAAGGATAATTACGCGGGAGTTGTTTCTTGTGACAGGCGCGCCATCCATCGATCGTGGGCTAAAAAATGCGACCATATGCATCGCATCCGGATCCAACCCGATTGAGTGGGAAGTTCCCGGTAGATATGCCATGAAGGTAGAAGACTCTGATATGGTATTGTCCGCCCTTTTTTTCGCAAATATCCTGTAGCAAGGTCTACAACAGTCACATAACTGTAGTTCTCTTTAGGAAGTCATATATTGCTTCCCCACCACTGACGTCATAGACTGCTTAAAATGTCCGCTTCTTCTGAGCCGCAATGCTCTTGGTCCGAATTTGCAGCTAAAAGTATTTTTTTGAGGCTGAAAGTGAGCTATCAGACAGGAAAAAAGTTGTAAACTTTAATATTCGTGACCCAAGCTTTATGGAAAAAAATGCTTAATTCTTGCTTTCAGTTCTCCTTTAAGGACGGTTCGCACACCTACGGTTATTACTCGTACAATACATACAAGCCTGTCGTAGAATTTTGAGAACGTTTTACACACTCACGCTTATGACTCGTACAATACACACAAACGTGTCTCACGACTGTTGAGCACGCTTCGCACACTCACGGTTATTACTCGTATAGTACACACCCGCGTGTTGTACAATTGTTGTGCAAGCTTCGCACACTTAAAGCATTACTCGCACATTACAGACAAGCCTGTTGTACAATTGTTGAGAACGCTTCGTCACTTACGGTAATTTTTCGTACAATAGACACAAGCGTGTTCCACGACTATTGAGCACGCTTAGCACACTTACGGTTATTACTCGTACAATACATACAAGCCTGTCGTAGAATTTGGAGAACGCTTTGCACACTCACGCTTATGACTCGTACAATACACACAAACGTGTTTCACGACTGTTGAGCACGCTTCGCACACTTACGGTTATTACTCGTACAGTACACACAAGCGTGTTGTACAATTGTTGTGCAAGCTTCGCACACTTAAAGTATTACTCGTACATTACAGACAAGCCTGTTGTACAATTGTTGAGAACGCTTCGCCACTTACGGTAATTACTCGTACAATAGACACAAGCATGTTCCACGACTGTTGAGCACGCTTAGCACACTTACGGTTATTACTCGTACAATATATACCTGATTGCAAAAGCGTTGTCGGCAGAAGACCACAAACCATAAACGATACTACCCAGTGGTTTGCTTGGAAACATCTGAACTATTTACTGATTTGCATTTTGAAAGCCGTTCACTTGCATTGTTTGTCTGTTTTGATATCGCACTTTGTGCGTCCGTCACTCATGTACCCGACAGTGGACGAATGGTTGGTGGCAGCACTTTAAGTTCCACCGAATAGTTTTCTAGCAAAAATTGCTTTAACTCAGGTATGGATGCAAACTTTGGCAAATTTCGCACTCAGTGTAGTGCTCAAATTGTCCCTTGTTGACCAATTTGGCCACTTTCAGGTAGGCTTGCACGGTTTCCATTGCCACGTGCCACTCGCTGCGATCAAATCAGTCACAAGGGAACAGGCTTGTATTTTGAATATGCAAATGATAATATACATATACCCCAAAATCTGTTGGGTCCCATCGTCAATGGTTTATGCTTTTCACCCGACAACGTTTTTTCAATTAGGTGTATACAAGCCTGATTGAACAATTTTTGAGAACGCTTTGCACACTTACGGTTATTACTTGTACAATACATACAAGCCTGTTGTCCGACTGTTGAGCACGTTTCGCACACTTACGATTATTACTCGTACAATACAGAGAAGCCTGTTGTACAAATCTTCAGCACGCTTTGGACACTGACGGTTATTACTCGTACAATACACACAACTGTTGAGTAGGCTTCGCACACTTACGGTTATTACTTGTAAATAAATACAAGCCTCTTTCACGATTATTGAGCGCGCTTCGCACACTTACGGTTATTACTCGTACAATACACACAAGCCTGTTAGACGACTGTTGGGCACGCTTTGCACACTTACAGTTATAACTCGTACAAGACATACAAGCCTGTTGTACAATGGTTGAGCACGCTTCGCTCTCTAACGGTTATAACCCGTACAATACACACAAGCCTGTTGAAGAATTGTTGAGCATGCTTCGCAGACTTACGGTTATTACTCGTACAATACTCACAAGCGTGTTCCACGCCTGATGAGGACGCTTCGCACACGTACGGTTATTACTTGTAGAATACATACAAGCCTGTTTTACGATTGTTGAGCGCACTTCGCACACTTACGGCTATTACTCGTACCATACAGACAAGCCTGTCGTAGAATTTTGAGAACGCTTTGCACACTCACGCTCATTACTCGTACAATACACACAAGCCTGTTTCGCGACTGTTGAGCACGCTTCGCACACTTACGGTTATTACTCGTACAATACACACAAGCGTGTTGTGCAATTGTTGTGCACGCTTGGCACACTTAAAGTATTACTCGTACATTACAGACAAGCCTGTGTTACAATTGTTAAGAACGCTTCGCCACTTACGGTTATTACCCGTACAATACACATAAGCGTTTTTCACGACTGTTGAGCACGCTTAGCACACTTACGGTTATTACTCGTACAATATATACCTGATTGCAAAAGCGTTGTCGGCAGAAGACCACAAACCATAAACGATACTACCCAGTGGTTTGCTTGGAAACATCTGAACTATTTACTGATTTGCATTTTGAAAGTCGTTCACTTGCATTGTTTGTCTGTTTTGATATCGCACTTTGTGCGTCCGTCACTCATGTACCCGACAGTGGACGAATGGTTGGTGGCAGCACTTTAAGTTCCACCGAATAGTTTTCTAGCAAAAATTGCTTTAACTCAGGTATGGATGCAAACTTTGGCAAATTTCGCACTCAGTGTAGTGCTCAAATTGTCCCTTGTTGACCAATTTGGCCACTTTCAGGTAGGCTTGCACGGTTTCCATTGCCACGTGCCACTCGCTGCGATCAAATCAGTCACAAGGGAACAGGCTTGTATTTTGAATATGCAAATGATAATATACATATACCCCAAAATCTGTTGGGTCCCATCGTCAATGGTTTATGCTTTTCACCCGACAACGTTTTTTCAATTAGGTGTATACAAGCCTGATTGAACAATTTTTGAGAACGCTTTGCACACTTACGGTTATTACTTGTACAATACATACAAGCCTGTTGTCCGACTGTTGAGCACGTTTCGCACACTTACGATTATTACTCGTACAATACAGAGAAGCCTGTTGTACAAATCTTCAGCACGCTTTGGACACTGACGGTTATTACTCGTACAATACACACAACTGTTGAGTAGGCTTCGCACACTTACGGTTATTACTTGTAAATAAATACAAGCCTCTTTCACGATTATTGAGCGCGCTTCGCACACTTACGGTTATTACTCGTACAATACACACAAGCCTGTTAGACGACTGTTGGGCACGCTTTGCACACTTACAGTTATAACTCGTACAAGACATACAAGCCTGTTGTACAATGGTTGAGCACGCTTCGCTCTCTAACGGTTATAACCCGTACAATACACACAAGCCTGTTGAAGAATTGTTGAGCATGCTTCGCAGACTTACGGTTATTACTCGTACAATACTCACAAGCGTGTTCCACGCCTGATGAGGACGCTTCGCACACGTACGGTTATTACTTGTAGAATACATACAAGCCTGTTTTACGATTGTTGAGCGCACTTCGCACACTTACGGCTATTACTCGTACCATACAGACAAGCCTGTCGTAGAATTTTGAGAACGCTTTGCACACTCACGCTCATTACTCGTACAATACACACAAGCCTGTTTCGCGACTGTTGAGCACGCTTCGCACACTTACGGTTATTACTCGTACAATACACACAAGCGTGTTGTGCAATTGTTGTGCACGCTTGGCACACTTAAAGTATTACTCGTACATTACAGACAAGCCTGTGTTACAATTGTTAAGAACGCTTCGCCACTTACGGTTATTACCCGTACAATACACATAAGCGTTTTTCACGACTGTTGAGCACGCTTAGCACACTTACGGTTATTACTCGTACAATATATACCTGATTGCAAAAGCGTTGTCGGCAGAAGACCACAAACCATAAACGATACTACCCAGTGGTTTGCTTGGAAACATCTGAACTATTTACTGATTTGCATTTTGAAAGCCGTTCACTTGCATTGTTTGTCTGTTTTGATATCGCACTTTGTGCGTCCGTCACTCATGTACCCGACAGTGGACGAATGGTTGGTGGCAGCACTTTAAGTTCCACCGAATAGTTTTCTAGCAAAAATTGCTTTAACTCAGGTATGGATGCAAACTTTGGCAAATTTCGCACTCAGTGTAGTGCTCAAATTGTCCCTTGTTGACCAATTTGGCCACTTTCAGGTAGGCTTGCACGGTTTCCATTGCCACGTGCCACTCGCTGCGATCAAATCAGTCACAAGGGAACAGGCTTGTATTTTGAATATGCAAATGATAATATACATATACCCCAAAATCTGTTGGGTCCCATCGTCAATGGTTTATGCTTTTCACCCGACAACGTTTTTTCAATTAGGTGTATACAAGCCTGATTGAACAATTTTTGAGAACGCTTTGCACACTTACGGTTATTACTTGTACAATACATACAAGCCTGTTGTCCGACTGTTGAGCACGTTTCGCACACTTACGATTATTACTCGTACAATACAGAGAAGCCTGTTGTACAAATCTTCAGCACGCTTTGGACACTGACGGTTATTACTCGTACAATACACACAACTGTTGAGTAGGCTTCGCACACTTACGGTTATTACTTGTAAATAAATACAAGCCTCTTTCACGATTATTGAGCGCGCTTCGCACACTTACGGTTATTACTCGTACAATACACACAAGCCTGTTAGACGACTGTTGGGCACGCTTTGCACACTTACAGTTATAACTCGTACAAGACATACAAGCCTGTTGTACAATGGTTGAGCACGCTTCGCTCTCTAACGGTTATAACCCGTACAATACACACAAGCCTGTTGAAGAATTGTTGAGCATGCTTCGCAGACTTACGGTTATTACTCGTACAATACTCACAAGCGTGTTCCACGCCTGATGAGGACGCTTCGCACACGTACGGTTATTACTTGTAGAATACATACAAGCCTGTTTTACGATTGTTGAGCGCACTTCGCACACTTACGGCTATTACTCGTACCATACAGACAAGCCTGTCGTAGAATTTTGAGAACGCTTTGCACACTCACGCTCATTACTCGTACAATACACACAAGCCTGTTTCGCGACTGTTGAGCACGCTTCGCACACTTACGGTTATTACTCGTACAATACACACAAGCGTGTTGTGCAATTGTTGTGCACGCTTGGCACACTTAAAGTATTACTCGTACATTACAGACAAGCCTGTGTTACAATTGTTAAGAACGCTTCGCCACTTACGGTTATTACCCGTACAATACACATAAGCGTTTTTCACGACTGTTGAGCACGCTTAGCACACTTACGGTTATTACTCGTACAATATATACCTGATTGCAAAAGCGTTGTCGGCAGAAGACCACAAACCATAAACGATACTACCCAGTGGTTTGCTTGGAAACATCTGAACTATTTACTGATTTGCATTTTGAAAGTCGTTCACTTGCATTGTTTGTCTGTTTTGATATCGCACTTTGTGCGTCCGTCACTCATGTACCCGACAGTGGACGAATGGTTGGTGGCAGCACTTTAAGTTCCACCGAATAGTTTTCTAGCAAAAATTGCTTTAACTCAGGTATGGATGCAAACTTTGGCAAATTTCGCACTCAGTGTAGTGCTCAAATTGTCCCTTGTTGACCAATTTGGCCACTTTCAGGTAGGCTTGCACGGTTTCCATTGCCACGTGCCACTCGCTGCGATCAAATCAGTCACAAGGGAACAGGCTTGTATTTTGAATATGCAAATGATAATATACATATACCCCAAAATCTGTTGGGTCCCATCGTCAATGGTTTATGCTTTTCACCCGACAACGTTTTTTCAATTAGGTGTATACAAGCCTGATTGAACAATTTTTGAGAACGCTTTGCACACTTACGGTTATTACTTGTACAATACATACAAGCCTGTTGTCCGACTGTTGAGCACGTTTCGCACACTTACGATTATTACTCGTACAATACAGAGAAGCCTGTTGTACAAATCTTCAGCACGCTTTGGACACTGACGGTTATTACTCGTACAATACACACAACTGTTGAGTAGGCTTCGCACACTTACGGTTATTACTTGTAAATAAATACAAGCCTCTTTCACGATTATTGAGCGCGCTTCGCACACTTACGGTTATTACTCGTACAATACACACAAGCCTGTTAGACGACTGTTGGGCACGCTTTGCACACTTACAGTTATAACTCGTACAAGACATACAAGCCTGTTGTACAATGGTTGAGCACGCTTCGCTCTCTAACGGTTATAACCCGTACAATACACACAAGCCTGTTGAAGAATTGTTGAGCATGCTTCGCAGACTTACGGTTATTACTCGTACAATACTCACAAGCGTGTTCCACGCCTGATGAGGACGCTTCGCACACGTACGGTTATTACTTGTAGAATACATACAAGCCTGTTTTACGATTGTTGAGCGCACTTCGCACACTTACGGCTATTACTCGTACCATACAGACAAGCCTGTCGTAGAATTTTGAGAACGCTTTGCACACTCACGCTCATTACTCGTACAATACACACAAGCCTGTTTCGCGACTGTTGAGCACGCTTCGCACACTTACGGTTATTACTCGTACAATACACACAAGCGTGTTGTGCAATTGTTGTGCACGCTTGGCACACTTAAAGTATTACTCGTACATTACAGACAAGCCTGTGTTACAATTGTTAAGAACGCTTCGCCACTTACGGTTATTACCCGTACAATACACATAAGCGTTTTTCACGACTGTTGAGCACGCTTAGCACACTTACGGTTATTACTCGTACAATATATACCTGATTGCAAAAGCGTTGTCGGCAGAAGACCACAAACCATAAACGATACTACCCAGTGGTTTGCTTGGAAACATCTGAACTATTTACTGATTTGCATTTTGAAAGCCGTTCACTTGCATTGTTTGTCTGTTTTGATATCGCACTTTGTGCGTCCGTCACTCATGTACCCGACAGTGGACGAATGGTTGGTGGCAGCACTTTAAGTTCCACCGAATAGTTTTCTAGCAAAAATTGCTTTAACTCAGGTATGGATGCAAACTTTGGCAAATTTCGCACTCAGTGTAGTGCTCAAATTGTCCCTTGTTGACCAATTTGGCCACTTTCAGGTAGGCTTGCACGGTTTCCATTGCCACGTGCCACTCGCTGCGATCAAATCAGTCACAAGGGAACAGGCTTGTATTTTGAATATGCAAATGATAATATACATATACCCCAAAATCTGTTGGGTCCCATCGTCAATGGTTTATGCTTTTCACCCGACAACGTTTTTTCAATTAGGTGTATACAAGCCTGATTGAACAATTTTTGAGAACGCTTTGCACACTTACGGTTATTACTTGTACAATACATACAAGCCTGTTGTCCGACTGTTGAGCACGTTTCGCACACTTACGATTATTACTCGTACAATACAGAGAAGCCTGTTGTACAAATCTTCAGCACGCTTTGGACACTGACGGTTATTACTCGTACAATACACACAACTGTTGAGTAGGCTTCGCACACTTACGGTTATTACTTGTAAATAAATACAAGCCTCTTTCACGATTATTGAGCGCGCTTCGCACACTTACGGTTATTACTCGTACAATACACACAAGCCTGTTAGACGACTGTTGGGCACGCTTTGCACACTTACAGTTATAACTCGTACAAGACATACAAGCCTGTTGTACAATGGTTGAGCACGCTTCGCTCTCTAACGGTTATAACCCGTACAATACACACAAGCCTGTTGAAGAATTGTTGAGCATGCTTCGCAGACTTACGGTTATTACTCGTACAATACTCACAAGCGTGTTCCACGCCTGATGAGGACGCTTCGCACACGTACGGTTATTACTTGTAGAATACATACAAGCCTGTTTTACGATTGTTGAGCGCACTTCGCACACTTACGGCTATTACTCGTACCATACAGACAAGCCTGTCGTAGAATTTTGAGAACGCTTTGCACACTCACGCTCATTACTCGTACAATACACACAAGCCTGTTTCGCGACTGTTGAGCACGCTTCGCACACTTACGGTTATTACTCGTACAATACACACAAGCGTGTTGTGCAATTGTTGTGCACGCTTGGCACACTTAAAGTATTACTCGTACATTACAGACAAGCCTGTGTTACAATTGTTAAGAACGCTTCGCCACTTACGGTTATTACCCGTACAATACACATAAGCGTTTTTCACGACTGTTGAGCACGCTTAGCACAATTACGGTTATTACTCTTACAATATATACAAAACCTGTGGTACAATTGTTGAGAACGCTTTGCACACTAACTTTTATTACTCGTACAATACAGAGAAGCCTGTTGTACAAATCTTCAGCACGCTTTGGACACTGACGGTTATTACTCGTACAATGCACACAAGCGTGTTCCACGACTGTTGAGCGCGCCTCGCACACTTACGGTTATTACTCGCAGAATACACACAAAAGTGTTCCACGCCTGTTGAGCACGCTTCCCACACTTACGGTTATCTCTCGTACAATACAGAAGAGGTTGCTGTACAATTGTTTAGCACGCTTCGCACACCTACGGTTATTACTCGTACAATACACACAAGCCTGTTACACGACTGTTGAGCACGCTGTGGGCACTTACGGTTATAACTCGTACGGTACATACAAGCCTGTTGTAGAATTGTTGAGCACGCTTGGCATACTCACGGTTATTACTCTTACAATGTATACAAGCCTGTTGTTCAATTGTTAAGAACGCTTTGCACACTTACGGTTATTACTCATACAATACACACAAGCCTGCTATCCGATTGTTGAGGACGGTTCACACACATACGATTATTACTCGTACATTACAGAGAAGCCTGTTGTACAAATCGTCAGCACGCTTTGCACGCTGACGGTTATTACTCGTACAATATACACAAGCACGTTAAACGACTGTTGAGCACGCTTCGTACACTTACGGTTATTACTCGTGCAATAGATACAACCCTGTTGTACAATTGTTGAGAACGCTTTGCACACTTACGATTATTAGTCGTACAATACACACAAGCCTGTTGTGCGATTGTTGAGCACGCTTCGCACACTCACGCTTATGACTCGTACAATACACACAAGCCTGTTACACGACTGTTGAGCACGCCGTGGACACTTATGGACACTTGTGGACACTTGTGGACACTTGTGGACACAAGTGGACACTTGTGGACACAAGCCTGTTGTACTTTGTTTAAGCAAGCTTCGCACTCCTACGGTTATTACTCGTACAATACACAAAAGCCTGTTGTACAGCTGTTGAACACACTTCGCACACTTACGGTTATTACTCGTACAATACTCACAAGCGTGTTCCACAACTGTTAGGGACGGTTCGCACACCTACGGTTGTTACTCGTACAATACATACAAGCCTGTCGTAGAATTTTGAGAACGCTTTGCACACTCACGCCTATGACTCGTACAATACACTCAAGCCTGTTTCACGACTGTTGAGCACGCTTCGCACACTTACGGTTATTACTCGTACAATACATACAAGCCTGTCGTAGAATTTTGAGAACGCTTTGCACACTCACGCCTATGACTCGTACAATACACTCAAGCCTGTTTCACGACTGTTGAGCACGCTTCGCACACTTACGGTTATTACTCGTATAATACATACAAACGTGTTGTACAAGTGTTGAGAACGTTTCACCCACTTAAAGTATTACTCGTACATTACAGACAAGCCTGTTGTACAATTATTGAGAACACTTCACCAGTTACAGTTATTACTCGTACAATACACACAAGTGTGTTCTACGACTGCTGGGCACGCTTCGCACACTTACGGTTATTACTCGTACAATACACACAAGCCTGTTGTAGAATTGTTGAGCACGCTTCGCATACCTACGGTCATCACTCTTACAATACATACAAGCGTGTTGTACAATTGTTGAGAACGCTTTGCACACTTACGGTTGTTACTCGTACAATACACACAAGTCTGTTGTCCGATTGTTTAGGACGCTTTGCACACTTACGATTATTACTCGTACAATACACACAAGTCTGTTGTCCGATTGTTTAGGACGCTTTGCACACTTACGATTATTACTCGTACAATACACACAAGTCTGTTGTCCGATTGTTAAGGACGCTTTGCACACTTACGATTATTACTCGTACAATACACACAAGTCTGTTGTCCGATTGTTTAGGACGCTTTGCACACTTACGATTATTACTCGTACAATACACACAAGTCTGTTGTCCGATTGTTTAGGACGCTTTGCACACTTACGATTATTACTCGTACAATACACACAAGTCTGTTGTCCGATTGTTTAGGACGCTTTGCACACTTACGATTATTACTCGTACAATACACACAAGTCTGTTGTCCGATTGTTAAGGACGCTTTGCACACTTACGATTATTACTCGTACAATACACACAAGTCTGTTGTCCGATTGTTTAGGACGCTTTGCACACTTACGATTATTACTCGTACAATACACACAAGTCTGTTGTCCGATTGTTTAGGACGCTTTGCACACTTACGATTATTACTCGTACAATACACACAAGTCTGTTGTCCGATTGTTTAGGACGCTTTGCACACTTACGATTATTACTCGTACAATACACACAAGTCTGTTGTCCGATTGTTTAGGACGCTTTGCACACTTACGATTATTACTCGTACAATACACACAAGTCTGTTGTCCGATTGTTTAGGACGCTTTGCACACTTACGGTTATTACTCGTACAATACACACAAGTCTGTTGTCCGATTGTTTAGGACGCTTTGCACACTTACGATTATTACTCGTACAATACACACAAGTCTGTTGTCCGATTGTTTAGGACGCTTTGCACACTTACGATTATTACTCGTACAATACACACAAGTCTGTTGTCCGATTGTTTAGGACGCTTTGCACACTTACGATTATTACTCGTACAATACACACAAGTCTGTTGTCCGATTGTTTAGGACGCTTTGCACACTTACGGTTATTACTCGTACAATACACACAAGTCTGTTGTCCGATTGTTTAGGACGCTTTGCACACTTACGATTATTACTCGTACAATACACACAAGTCTGTTGTCCGATTGTTTAGGACGCTTTGCACACTTACGATTATTACTCGTACAATACACACAAGTCTGTTGTCCGATTGTTTAGGACGCTTTGCACACTTACGTTTATTACTCGTACAATACACACAAGTCTGTTGTCCGCTTGTTGAGAACGCTTTACACACTTACGATTATTACTCGTACAATACAGAGAAGACTGTGGTACAAATCTTCAGCACGCTTTGGACACTGACGGTTATTACTCGTACAATACACACAAGCGTGGTCCACGACTGTTGAGCACGCTTCGCACACATACGGGTATTACTCGTACAATACATACAAGCCTGTTTGACGATTGTTGTGCGCGCTTTGCACATGCACTTACGGTTATTACTCCTACAATACAAACGAGCCTGTCGGAGAATTTTGAGGACACTTTGCACACTCACCTGTATGACTCGTACAATACACACAAGCCTGGTTCACGACTGTTGAGCACGCTTCGTACACCTACGGTTATTACTCGTTAAATGCATACCAGCCTGTTGTACAATTGTTGAGCACGCTTCGCACAATTACAGTTATTATTCGTACAATGCATACCAGCCTGTAATACAATTGTTGAGCACGCTTCGCACACGAGTTATTACTCGTACATTACAGACAAGCCTGTTGTAGAATTGCTGAGAACGCTTCCCCACTCACGGTTATTACTCGTACAATACACACAAGCCTGTTCCACGACTGTTGAGCACGCTTCGGACACTTGCGGTTGTTACTCATACAAAAGGGACAAGCCTGTTGTACAGTTGTTGAGCACACTTGGCACACTTGCCGTTACTACTCGTATAGTACACAGAAGCGTGTTCCACGACTGTTGAGAACGCTTCGCACACTTACGGTTATTACTCGTACAATACATACCAGCCTGTTGTACAATTGTTGAGAACGCTTCTCACACCTGCGGTTATTACTCCTACGATACATACAAGCGTGTTTCACGCTTCGCACACTTACGGTTATTACTCGTACAATACACACAAGCCTTTTCCAGGACTGTTGAGCACGCTTCGGACACTTGCGGTTGTTACTCGTACAATAGAGACAAGCCTGTTGTACAGTTGTTGAGCACGCTTCGCACACTTACGGTTATTACTTTTACAATACATACAAGCCTGCTGTCCTATTGTTGAGCACGCTTCACACACTTAGAGTTATTACTCGTACAATACAAACAAGCCTGTTGTGCAATGGTTGAGAACGTTCCGCACACTTATGGTTATTACTCCTTCAATACACACAAGCGTCTTCCACGACTATTGAGGACGCTTTTCACACTTACGGTTATTACTCGTACAATACATACAAGCCTGTTGTACAATTGTTGAGAACGCGTTGCACACTTACGGTTAGTACTTGTACAGTACACACAAGCCTGTTGTCCGATTGTTAAGCACGCTTCGCACACTGACAATTATTACTCGTACAGTACAGAGTAGTCTGTTGTACAATTGTTGAGCAAGCTTTGCACACTTACGGTTGTTACTCGTACAGTACACACAAGCGTGTTCCACGATTGTTAAGCACACTTCGCACACTTACGGTTATTACTCGCACAATACATACATGCCTGTTTTATGATTGTTGAGCGCTCTTCCCAGACCTACGGTTATTACCCATACAATACAGAGAAGCCTGTTGTACAATTGTTGAAGACGCCTGGCACACTTACGGTTATTACTCGTACAATACACACAAGCCTGTTGCACGACTGTTGATTACGCTTCGCACACTTACGGTTGTTACTAGTGCAATACCTACAAGCCTGTTGTACAATGGTTGAGCACGCTTCGCACACTTACGGTTATTACTCGTACAATACACACATGCCTGTTGTACAATTGTTGAGAACGCTTCGCACACTAACGGTTATTACTCGTACAATAGACACAAGCCTGTTTCACGACTGTTGAGCACGCTTTGCACACTTCTAAATGTAAATCTTATACTGTGCAAATCTCCCACATGGGATATATGTGCACAGGGAGAGGTCAGCGGTTAGACAGTCATAGTAATGGCTTTTACTGATTAAATCGTTAATGTCTTGGTCTTGCATGAGGGTGGACTTAAAGCAGTCAACAGAAGTAGCGTTCCGAATATGAGGGGGCAGATGATTCCACTCTGGGACAGTGCGTGGAAAGAATGAAGCTCTGTAGCAGCTTTTGAGCGCTAAGATATTCCTGTAGTGTTGACCTTGGGATTGTCTTGTAGCACGTCCACTCCTGACCGGGATCTGAGTTTCAACGTCCACAAGGCCGTGGGCAATCTTGTACATCAGGATGGGCGGCTGACAGCCCTGCGCGCTTCGAGGCCCCGCCATGCGAGATCGCATATCATTTGCGTGACACTGGATTCTCTTTGGTAGTCGCCTTTTACGAAACGTGCGGCCCTACGCTGTACTTTATCTAGGGTTGCTACATCTCCTTTTTCGTAGGGATCCCACACAGAGCTGCAGTACTCCATTTGAGGTCTTACGAGTGATTTTTCGCGATCTCTTTAACCTTAGGGGTGCAGTGCTTGAGGTGTCTTCGAAGAAGCCCAAGAGTCTTGTTGGCTTTTGTTGCTATTGTGTTGATATGGACACTCTAGTCAAGACTGCTAGTAATCTCCACACCTAGGTATTTTTGGGCAGATGTTGACTCTAAGGGCACATCCATCGTGTTGTGCGTCGTTAACCACGGGTTCTTCTTGTGTGACATGAAGAACGAAGCATTTAGATTTATCGAAGGACATTTGCCATGTACTTTCCCAACCACAAAGCGAAGAAATGTCCTTTTGTAGTTTTGCGCAGTCATCCGCATTCCTGATCACTCTATACAAAAGACAATCATCTGCAAATAGACGTATATGCGAATCGATATTATTGGCAATGTCATAAATGTAGACTAGAAACAGGAGCGGCCCCAGTACGGTTCCCTATGGGACGCCTGAATCCATGTTGAATATCAGACAAGAGTTCATAGTGCTCAATATGCGTGACCATATGCCGGTACACAATGTGTTCTAGTATCTTGCGAGGTATAGATGTTAATGATACAGGTCTATAATTGGCAGGGCAGGATCTATTACCCTTCTTGAATACAGGCGCGATGTTAGCTCTGTGCCAGTCAGATGGAAGGTATCTTGTGTCAATAGAAGCTTGATAAATCTTTTGCAGCACAGGAGCAATGCTTCCAGCGCAATGCTTTAGCATACGCGCAGGGATGTTATCAGGTCCCCGGGCCTTATGCTCTTTAAGGTTTGGCAGTATCTTGTAAACTCCTGCCGTATTAATCATCAGTGGCGATAAGCTTGGGATGCCTAAGTCATCCACAGATGGCATTGTTTGGGTAGGTTCATTTGAAAAGACAGATTGAAACTGGTGATTAAGCGCATCTGCCTTGTCTTTAAATGATGTGACTGTTCTACCAGATTCGGCGGTTAAAGATGGAATGCCAAAAGAGTTAAGCTTTAACTATTTGATATAATTCCAAAACGGTTTGGTGTTATTTGATTCCAGTGAAGCACCAACAGTCCCTGACAAGTAATTGCGGTGTTGGTTTCTAATGCGTCGGTCAAGGGACCTTCCATGTTTCCGAAAAGTGGACCAATCAGCATCAGAGTTCGATTTCCGAGCTTTCCGATAGAGCTTGCGTTTCTTTCTCAAGGCACACCTCACGCCAGAGTCAATCCAAGGCTGAGAGTGTTTGTCCGTGACAGTTCTGGAAGGGATGTTCTTTTCCATGGACTCCATAGAAATCCATAGAGTTAAGCGAAACTGATTCCACATGGAGTCAACATTCTCAAACCGGAAGTAGAATGATGACGTGGTAAGCTTTTCGTTAAGAGCTGAGATGTCATCGGAGATGGCTTCAAAATTAGCTCTTTCCCACAAAAACACTTATGGCTTTGGCATTACATAGGATTTCAACATAGTCATGGTCACTTATACGAGGTCTGACATTCACATGTTGCACAAGTGATTCGTTGTTCGTAAAGAATAGGTCAAGTACATTCACACCTCTTGTGGGTTCATCCAGTGCGATGTCAATCATAGCTTTACTTTGAGCTGGATGTCTACCACAAAGCCTGAACCGATTGGAAGTCCAGTCAATATTAGGCAAATTAAAATCGCCGAATAACCATACATTATCCTAAACGGGAGTTTTTTCAAGAGAAGCCCAGAGATTTTCAACATAGGCTTCATCGGATGATGGTGGCCTGTAGAAAGCTCCCACAAAGGCAGATCTTGATCCCTGCATTTGAATCTGGATCCATAACAGTTCACTATCATTTTGAGATAAATCGTCCCTTACTACTGCCACAAAATCATTTTTTGCGGCAATAAAAACACCTCCATGGGCATCAGATAATCTATCTTTCCTGAAGACTTGATATTGTTGGGGAAGTACTTCGCCAGAGTTATGTGCAGAAGTAAGCCATGACTCGGTGCCAACTATAACATCCAGGTTCTCATCCTCTATCACTGCTAGAGATGCTTTGACAATTGATGTTTATCAGCTTGATGTTATCCCTCATAACGTTTTTCTTTTGTACGGATGAGAACGACTGGACGACTGCAGGGGAGAACCGAGGCTGGACATAGCTTGTATATCCGGTGGGTTACCAGAGGAGGAGGAAGTTAGGTCAGATAATGTATCAAACCTATTAGTGGCAGTCATATCAGATAGAAACAGCGACGAGGAAAAACTTGGCAGGCCGCAGTTGCAACATAACCAGACGTATGATGGGTGCTCTTCCAAGATTTTGAAGTTAGAATCGTTAATATGGAAACATGCTTGGTGAAACCAGACCTTGCACTCCTCATATTCAATAGCCCGCTGGTGTTCTCTCACTGGTTTGCCACATATTCCGCATTGATATCTTATAGGTCCTGGGTTGAATGAAATGTCACCAGAAAGTATAAGGAGACTCAAAGTAAATAATCCATGCTTAGAAGGAACAGATGACAAGAGCCGCTTCAGTGTGGTAGATCGATCGCAGCGTAGCTCGTAGAGGTAGTTCGCTCTGTAAAAGCTTATTTCGACGAGGGAAGCTGAAATTTTAAATTCGCTTGGTGGAGATAGGTTTTGGACTGGCGGCTGGACTTCAGGAGACGTCAGAAGGTAAATATAAAACGAGAAAAGAAAAAGATTTACGAGAGTTTAAAATTGGGCCGCCATCTTGGTCGACAGCCGCTGTCTGCCGTTGTCTGCCGCTATCTGCCACTTACGGTTATTACTCGTCGTACAATATACACAAGCGTGTTCCACGGCTGTTGAGCACGCTTCGCACACTTACGGTTATTACTCATACAAAACACAAGCCTGTTTCACGATTGTTGAGCACACTTCGTCCTCTTACGGTTATTGCTCGTATAATCATAACTATAACAAGTGTACGCGTCATGCCTAAGTAACTGGACAGTACGCGTCAGAGCGCGCGCTCTAATGGATCAGTTACACTTGAATAAGCTTTTGTTTTAACGTATTTCGCAAATAAAACTGTTGTCTATTCCTTCTCCGGTACGTTTTCTCCTTTTCCTTTCTCGAATTTCGTTATAGATATGATTAGTTGGTAACGGGACTTCGCGTCGTCCAATTCGGTCTGTAATCATACTCGTGATTAAACAAATCGGACTCCACACACTCGTATGATTACAGACCGAATTGGACTCCACTCAGTCCTATTGCCATTATTAATACATACAAGCCTGTTTCACGATTGTTGAGCGCGCTTCGCAAACTTACAGTTATTACTCGTACAATACAGACAAGCCTGTTGTACAATTGTTGAGAACACTTCGCACACTTACGGTTATTACTCGTACAATACACACAATCCTGTTCCACGATTGTTGCGCGCGCTTCGCACACCTACGGTTAGTACTCGTACAATACACACAAGCCTCACAGTTCCACGACTGTGGAGCACGCTTCGCACACTTACGAATATTACTCGTACAATACATACAAGACTGTTGACAGTCCTTTGCACACTCATGCTTAATACTCGTACAATACACACAAGCCTGTTGCGTGATTGTTGGGAGATCTTCGCACACTCACGCGTATTACTTGTACAATACAGACAAGCCTCTTCTTCGATTGCTTAGTGCTCTTCGTAATCTCAAGCTTATTAACTGCCCGATACAGTCAAGCTTGATGGTTGTTTTCTGAGGCAGTCTGTACAGTCACGCTTAGTACTCGGACAATACAAACAAGCCTTCTTTTCGAGTGTTTGTCTCGCTCTTCGTATAGTCACGCTTATTAATCGTACAGTACAGTCAGTCTTGATAGTTGTTTGTTGAGAGCGCTTCGTTCAGTCACTCTTTTTACTCGTAGAACTATGGCGACAAGCCTGTTGTGCGATTGTTGAGAGCGCGTCGTAAACTCACGCTTAGTACTCCTACAATAAAGACAAGCCTTCTGCGCGAGTGTTGAGCGCTCTAAATCGTGCACTCACGCTTATTACTCGTACAATACAGACAAGACTGATGCGCAATTGTTGAAGAGCTCAATAAGATGTGCTACGTGCATTCGCAAACGTTGGAAAGATGGCGCGCTGGTGTAGTCTACACAGTTGTGTTGTTTCCACGAAACTACCAAAATCACTGCTGGAGATACAAGTGCGCCTTTCATAATGCAATAAAAGCTACAGGCAATGACTCCAATGAGTTCGCTTAATCGCTCTGATCATCGGACAAAAAAAGCGACTTAAGCTTGGCAAAATCGAAGCAAATACCCGAACTTCATCCATTTCTTTCTTGCTTGAAGAAACATCGACAACGATTTTTTTCAAAAAAGAATTTGAAAAGTGAAAAGACGCAGAAGATACATTGACCAGTAAATTTTAAACGCAAAATCTGGCCGAACGTCCTTTTCGGGATGCCTGTAACTAAAAAAATTTCTGTAGCCAGCTTAAATCCGTGTGATTGGTTTATTTATTCGCGCGGAAAAGTTCGTTCGAAAACACATCACTGTCATATTGATTGACACAATTGGTCACTAAGGACGCGCCTGAATCTGCCAAACTTGGTCGAGGTTTGAGAAAAGTTTTCAGAGCTTTGAATTTTAGTATTTCGCACATCCTGTTGGTGCGTCCCGATTACCACGGGGAGTTTGGAGGATGTGTGAAGTCAAAATCGATCCGACCAGGAAACTTTTACCTAAGTGAGAACCTTTTTTTAAAATTTGTTTTTACATCACTGTCGTCTCATTGATGTGCTGCCCCATTTCTGTGGGAAAACTCCACGTACTTCACTAGAAGTTTGAATTGAAGCATGTAAGAGTCGGCGAGTAAAATCTCCACGTCGATTTCCAATACATTTCGACAAAGAAACCGGCCGTGAATATACAGCATGTACGCGAATGGAGCTTTATAAATCCATTTGCGTTGAAAATAGTCAATCCGCGAATCTATTGCCAAAGTTTACTGCCAGATATGGTGTCATGGCTAAGGAGAGAATTTGTTAACAGATAAAGTCAAATCACTGCTGGCAGTTCAACACAGTTTCACAGTGAGAACTATTTAAAGGGAAGACTTGAAAAACAAGCTTATTTGCGGAGGTTTCTTTTGATTTATGGATGCGCAGTCCTGCTGATTATGACATACCAAACTGAGGTGAGCTCATTTTTATCGACTTCAGTTTTAGTTTAAATAAAGCACTAAAATGAGTTTGAGTTTGTGGTGTACTCAGTTTTGCAGTTTATCTCGAAAAATGCGGTTGAGGGTTTTTAAAAGCCGTTTAAGTTATATTGTTTTAATAGGCCGCTTAATTATTTCTATTTGACTTTTCCCTACTCACAGCACAATTTGCCGCTCGAGACATAAGCTTACTTTTTCATTTGCCGTATTTGTTAATTATTCTGGTATATTTTAATCTTATGATTATTCTGAAAGCGTCAGCAGTTTTCATAGTTTCAACATGAGATTCAGAATAAGCGGTCGTGTCGGGTAATTTAGGGCCAAAAAAGAACTGACCGTGCGTAATGTAGCACCATGTCTTTTTTTCTTCGAGCTCGAACCCATGTAAGCATAATTATTTGCTCGTAAAAAGTTTCCTTGCAGGTTTCGTGATAATCGTGTGGCACTGTTTTTTTAAAGTGCATATGAAGCCAAATTTGTTTTTGCACAGTTGTAAAATATACCGTTTGAAATGCACGATTCCAAAATTTTGACGATTTCCAAAAATTGACGATTTTACAAGCGCTGAAAGTTGGGCAATTTTGCCCCGAAAAATGGTCAGAGGACTGGATCGAGTTTGCTGCGAAATTCCTTAAATTCCGCCAATGGTGGTGACGTAATTTGGGGGACAGAACTTTTGTTTACGCTCACTGATTTTATGTCACGAAGGAGGATTTTTAGGAGAAAACCATGTCCAGTGATTCGGAAATGGTAATATATGACTGAATCATCGAGCAGCCACGACGAAGAGGATATTGCAGAGGAGGAAACTCAAGATGTTGAAGTAACTTACGACCAAATTATCAGGAAGAACCACTGGCCGAAGTTGAAGACGACAAAGGAAATCGAGAAGCCGATGTGGAAGGCCTTACGCCAGCAGTGTCAGAAGCAAGATACCGTAAACGCATGGTACGTATAATTGCCAAGTTTTTTTTTTAACGTATACACGTACTTGCTACTGGAACCCGGCTCTCGCTTTATCGAGAGGCGGCGAAACCCGGACCTGTTCGCCCTATATGATATCTGCATTGAATTGTCATCGCTCTCGTCGCGTTACCTCGAATTTTTTTTGCTTCCACAATGCAGTCACGAACAGAATGGTGCTGCTGATTAGTCGCTTAATCTTCCTCTCATTGGTTAAATGAAGTATAAGACCGAAAGTTTTGGTCTGTTCATATCTTTCTCACGTATACTCTCCATGAACTATTGACATGCAGTGATAACATTTATTTGTTTATATATCTCGCGCGCTGGCGAACATTCTTGTTTACAAGCTGCGCTTGTCCATGCGGGCTATATCTATTATATCGACTTTGATTCTTTTTTTTTGGTTGACGCATTGCATTTATCAATTTTGTTATGATTAATAGCATGTCGTATAGCTCCAGGTTTTCTTGAATTTACTGACACTTAGTCACAGCCTGAATTCAATGGAAACTATTGTTATTTGGACTCATAGTTTCTTTTCTTGCAGGTTCATCCGGGCTGTCGCTTATCGATGAACCATCCACTGACTTTTATGGCTCTCGATAGACAAGCAAGAGGATATAATAATTCTTAGTAATTGTATCTTTAATGAAATGGTTGCTTGTGCATCATAGGTTCACTGCACACCTGTTGCTAGGTAGCTGGAGTGCAACCACGTGGGTGCCCAATAAGGGGTTAGCTGTATGCGCATCAGTCAGTCCAATCAGGTTCAGTGAGATGGGCTGTTTCTCCACTGTTTGTAAAACAGATAAAATTTATCCTGAAGTTTTAATTAAAAAGAAGTTCACATAGACATTCTAATCATGCATTTGCTATTTGCGCAACATCATTGGCTCTGTGGAATGCCAATTTCTGTAACCTTCAAGGGAAAGGGAAAACGAAAATGGGAATTTTGAATATCAGATTAAAATTGCAGTGGAACAAATTAAAGGGAAATGACCTTTGGTCTGAGTTCTATGCCGGGGGTGGGGGGGGGGGGGGCTTATACAGAGATATGCCAGGGTATGGTTTTTGGCCTCTTTGTCCTAAACAGGGTATATAATTTTTTGTGTCTGTCCTGAGCAGGTTGTATTTTGGTCATTTGTCCTAAACAAGGACCTAAACTGAAGGGTGTTCTCCTAAACAGGGAGGTACTTCGGGGCTTTTTCTTGTCCTAAACATGGTCAGGGTTTCAAACCCTCAGCGGCAGCCCTATACCCAAACATGGGTCAAGTGCCCCCTGGGGTTATGAGGAGGTTTGCTAAGTCAAGGATTTGAGAAATCGACTCCACTGTAATTTGACTGATGGGAGACCAGTTGGGGTAATCCTGCTCGTAATTTCAAATCAGTACCAACTACTCATTTGGCCAATTTCAAATTACTTGTCCGATGACTTCCTGAACTGTACTGCACTCAGTCCAATCACCATTACGTACTACATACTACCCATAGGATATATCTAGTTCTGCGGCTCTTTCGTGCAAATTTATTGAGATTACATCTTTGTTTTTCATGACATTTAGTTTTATTTTTAAATCTGATAATGAAACTTGAGAGGAAGGAACGATCATTATGATGCTGAATGAAACCCATCAGTACTGTTTGAATTAAACAGATCATTTATTTTACCAAATCATTACGTACATCCGGGTTGCCATGAGTTTTGTGAGGCGTCACATTGCTCAAATCGACAAACTTGTTGAACGATCAGACTGCAGGACGCGTCCTCAGTCGAAACACCGAGGTATAACGCGGCTTATACCTATTCACTCTTTAAGAGGTTACTGGGTTTATAAACCTATTATTCATTTTCGTTACAACGAGTTTGTAAGCGAGATAAAGCCGTATATTTAAATCGGCTTCAAACCACGTGCTGGACGTGTCCGCCATTTTAAATTACAGATAGTCTTATCTTATGTCTCTTCGTTCTGTGTTACAGACGATGCGTGATGAGGCCAAGGCCGATATTATGGATCAGCCAGGCCGTTCTGGTTCTCTGTCAACAGCAGATGTGAAGGCCATGTTTGCCGAACTTCTAGATGGTGCCAAACAAGATATTTTGGCCCAAGTGAAAGGGCCTATTGATCAAGTATATATGGATTTCGAAAGTGTTGAAGTTGAGTCTGAGAATGCTCAACCCGATACAGAGGTCAACTCAGAAGACAACCCAGATTCTGCAGTTGCAGGACAAATTGATGAATTCATTCAACCAAAGAAACCTGTCAGTGACGAGGGAATAAACAATGACTCCTTTAAGTCACTTGCAGAAGAATTCAGTGTTACTGAGAAAACATCTCCTGCTATTGATGCAAACTTGGCTGAGATAGTCAAGAGTCTGCTTAATGAGAAGCTTCCAAAGGAAAAGTTAAGTGAGGTACAGGCCAAATACCTCAGGCCAGAAATTTGCACTAACCTGGTGGCTCCCAAAATTAACAAGCAAATTTGGCAGCAGTTACGTCAAGAAACAAGAAACACTGATTCTGCATTCCAGAAGCCACAGTCCCTGCTAATATCAGGCCTTTATGTAGTTCTCCAGAGGTGCAATAGTTCAAGCGGGGAACAAAAGAATGCTCTGACTCATACAGCAGTCCTTTTGTTGTCAGCAAACAGAGATCTCAACCTGAAACGTAGAGATCTCAGTCGCCCTGACCTCAACAAGCAATATCCTTCACTGTGCAATCCGTCCACTACCATGTCAACCTTTCTGTTTGGTGATGACCTTAACAAGGAGGTGGAAGAGCTGACTAAATCAAACAAGCTCAGAAATAAGGTGACTCCCAAGCAGCGCATGGAACCGTACGAGGTCCCAGATGGTAGAGGTATGCGTGGTCGTGGCTGCGTTAGCCTTATTCCTGGTAGGGGAAGAGACTCCAGGTCTACTAGTTCTTTTTTAGTGCGAGGCTGGGCCAAGCACGGCCCCATCAAAGCCCCAAGTCATCGTCAACCAAGACCCTGTAGGATCCCCTGAGGAGGAAAGTCAAAGTTCTGTGGCTACTATTATTGCAAATCAGACACCCTTTAAGGCGGAGGGTCTGCAAGACTCTCTCCATATGTGGGAGAAAAACACATCTGATCCATTTATCTTGGATGCAGTCACTCACTGTCATGTTGAATTTGACTTTGAACCTGAGCCTGAAGTTGAACAAACTATCATTGACGATGAGATAGAGAAATTCCTTCAGAAAGGAATAATTAGGCTTTCTTCATTTGAAGATGGCCAGATGATACACCTATTTTTACACGGCCCAAGATAGATGGGTCTCACAGGGTTATATTTAACCTTAAGAGATTGAATGAGTCAGTATCTTATCACATTTTAAGATGGACACATTAGAAACAGCCATCATGCTTATACGGCCTTCTTGCTTTATGAAATCTATTGATCTTAAGGACGCATATTATTCTATCCCTGTTGCATTAGAACACCAGAAATATTTGAAATTTATTTGGAGAGACCAGTTGTATGCTTTCACTAGTTTACCTATGGTGCTATCTTGAAGTCAGTTATATGGAGTGTGAGTTAGCCACTTTACGTGCTGTGCAGCTCATTATCAGCTTAGGTTTTAAAGTTCTTCCTGAAAAATCAGTTATCATACCAACACAGACTTTAGAGTTTTTAGGATTCGTTTTGGTCTCTATTCGTATGATAGTGATTTTGACGTCTAAGAAAGTTGATAAAATCTTGCAGTTGTGTCAAAAGTTTTCTCATCCAAATAAGCAGTTCACTATTCGTGAGCCGGGTTGCATCTTTTCTTGGGACCCTAGTCTGAAGCTTCCCTGGCGTACAGTTTGGCCCTCTTCATTATCGCCAGATTGAGGTCGATAAAGAGAGAAATTTAAAATTGAATCAAGGGAATTTTGATGCACTTATGACACTGCCTGAGTGAGGTTTGTTGGTGGTTCTCTAATATTCAATCAGCTTCAAAGAAAATTCACCAATCCAGCCCAGACGTAGTAATTTACACTGATGCATCTAAAACAGGCTGGGGTGCACAAATTGAACATGGTATTAACACCTGTGGCATATGGTCTAAGTCAGAATCAACCAGGCACATTAATTGCTTAGAACTTTTAGCTGTTACAGTCAACGCGCTTCACGCATGAACGCTCAAATATTCATCGATTAGTTCATTCTTCGATTTCATTCTTCGAAAAATTTAGCGATTCTGCGAACCTTGGATTTTGTATTCGAAACATTAATTTTGTTGTTCGAAATTTTTCATGGAACATCGTAATAATAATTCGAACTTTCCGACCCGGAACTGAAAAGTTACTTTTTATACCGTAATTAGCCAATTTTCGCGTGTTGGTACCTTAGCGCACGATATTTTCATTATTTTTAAGCGCGTCGTAAGAAAATCGCGAGAACAAAAAGCCGACCAAAATGTAAAGAGAAAATCGATAAACTAGAAGTAATCCTACGAAAGAAAATCCAAAGGACTTACTAACTTAACAAGGCAACTTTATTCTTTGGCTGGAGGTTTTTTTGTTTTGCTTTTTATACGTGCACGAGGCAAAATAGTATAAATAACCGCCACATTTTAGTGGCAATTTACAGTTAACGGTTTTCGCGTGGTGTATATATAGACAATAATACATGGGCGCGCGGAGATATGGAATTTCTCTTCGATTGTTCAACGCGAAATGAGCGTAGCGAACGAGTGAGATATCGAATTGTAACACGAGAAGAGAAATTCCATATCTACAAGCAACCATGTATTATTGTGTTTATTATATAAACACAAAAGCCCACAATGTTACTGAAACAATTTTTATTTAAAGGTAACAGCAATAAGTGTAAAGGCAAAAGATAAAAGTAATTCCGATTCAACTCATTCAAACAAACAATTTTCAAATACATTCATTAACACAATAGAAAACTTTTCACTGTTATTTTATTTTCATTCTATTATTACTACTCTTTACTGCTTTATTTGTCCGCATTCATTAGTAGACAATCTAAAATCACCGTACCTTCTTGCTCCAGCACTTATCGATTAACCCGAATATGGTCATCCTCAAATTCGGCAAAAAAAGTCGCAACTCGCTGTTAGTTGTCGAAGCCTACACACAAACTGATCCACAGTCTCGTGTCAAAATTGAGAAATACGTTTAAACAAGTGCCTCTCGAACAATTCAACTGTCAAACGTTGTCCTTCGATAACAGACTCGCTGTAGCGTAGGTTTCTAAGACAACGCTCCACAGAAGCGATAATTCCTCTGAGTGTTGTTGGCTCATATTCATCACCAGACTTTTCTCACAGACAATAGAAATCTGCTGAGGTAAGCGTCTAATTATGGCGGCGGTATGTCTTGGAGTTGTCTTGTTTCGTTTTCATTTGGCAAAAACGACTTCATCAATGGGACGTCGCTGTGCATCTTTCTTTGAGTTTTTTTGTTGGCTTCAGCTTCGACAAATCTTTCAACATCTTCGTCGGTGAGGGACACGAATCTTTCACTTCCCGAATTTTGGGTTGTTTTTTTCTGGTGTACTGCTCGAGGCCATCGTAACCTGTTAGTAGTTATTTCTTTTTTTTGAACAAGCCAAGCGAACAGCGATCGAGAACTACGAAAACATGGCAAACCGTTGTCAAAAGTGGCGCGAAAGAAGGCGCGTGACGTCGCGAAAGCTGATTGGCCATATTTTCACATGTAAAATTATCGTAATTTTACGTGTACCAAATACGATTTTTCTCAGTGGTGGAAATCTCTATAAAACACTCCAGTTTATATAAAAAAATAGTTTAATTTTGCACATGAGTTAATTACAAATGGCAAGAAATTCGCTTGGAGGCTTTTTAATGACTTTAATACGATCCTGGTAAACGTTTAATGTAATGCACGAATATCGTCAACCTTTTCAAAGGCGATTTATAGGATTGTCAGATATTTCACGGAACACGATTGAGTGACAAAAGGAGCTGTTCATAAGATCGTCCATCATGACTACGATCGAGTCAACCATTTTCTTGTGGAGGAAAAGATCCTGTGTTGATAACGGCTAACATCCTTGAAGTAATCGAAATTTGGAAACTTCTCTTCCGAGTGCGCCTTGTTGACGATTTCCGTTGTTGTGTGCGAACTTTCGAAGAATCGATTTCGTTAATCGAAAAAAAATGGTTATCTTTCAATCTATCTACAAGGGCACGTATAATCTACTTAAGAAAGGAATGCGCACGTGAAGAATGCAATCTTCAATCCGTGATCGTTCACGCGTGAAGCGCGTTGACTGTAAACTTGCATTGTCATCTTTGTTTAACAACAGAAGTGACATTCATGTTAGGGTCATGTCTGATAATACTACTGCTGTTTCTTATATCAATGCCATTGGGGGGGGGGGGGGTGCAAGTCATTGGAATGCAACTCCCTTACTCAGGAAATTTGGAATTGGGCCATTGTTAGAAACATTTGGTTATCAGCAGCCCATACTCCAGGATCTAGCAATGTTGATGTTGATCAGCTATCTCAAGACTTAAAATTAGACCTTGAATGGATGCTTTCAGCTCATGTATTTAAGAGAATTGTTGCTTTGTTTGGGCAACCAGACATAGATCTTTTTGCTAGTAGACTTAATGCACAAGTGGAGACCTACGTCTCTTGGAAACCGCTTCCAATAGCAAAGTTTGTGGATGCCTTCACTGTTGACTGGTAGCAGTTTTTCTTTTATGCATTTCCCCCTTTTTATCTTATTTCTAGTTGTGTGCAAAAAATAATCCAAGACCAGGCAGCAGGAATTTTGATAATCCCGAAGTGGACTACTCAGCCATACTTTACAGTTGTGCTGGGCCTTCTGACAGACACACCACGAGTTCTAAGGGCTTCTGCTCAGAATCTGGTTCACCCAACTCTGGCCGGTCGTCATCCACTACATCACCGTCGACTGGAGTTACTGGTATGCAAATTATCAGGCATTCCTTGCAAAAGTCAGAGTTTTCGCCAGACATTGTCGAGATTATCATGTATTCCTGGAGAGATAGTACTCTCCAACAATACAGAGTGTATATCAACAAGTGACTACAATTTTGTTGTGAAGGATCACATGATCCCTTGCTTCCCACTGTGAGGCCCATGTTATTGTTCGTGCATAGCCTCTTCGAGAAAGGCTTAAGCTATTCGGCACTGAATGCAGCCCGTACACTGTCCTTGATTACCTGAGTTTATATTGGCCTTTGGATAAGATTACTTTGAAGGAACTCACCTTGAAATTGGTCATGTTAATTGCGTTGACTACAGGACAAAGGTGTCAGACTGATATTTTTGGATATGTCAGAGAAGTACATGCAGAGGAATGGGGAATGCTTTAATTTTGCCTTAACAGATCATCTTAAGCAGGACAGACCTGGGAACGTATTTGGGAATGTCCGTGTGTACAAGTGTCCTGTTAAGGAACTGTGTGTGTATGAAACATTAAGTTACTATCTTAAGGCTACTGAGAACTTACGAAATTCGACTAGATTGCTTGTGTCATACATCAAACCATACAGGGCAGTGACCCCATCCACTATTGGGCGCTGGATCAAAACCATGTTAGGCCAGGCAGGCATTGATACAGAGCTGTTTTCTGCCCATAGCACTAGATGTGCTTCACCGAGTAAAGCTAGTGCATCTGTTTCCACTGATGTTATTCTTGCTACAGCTGGTTGGACTGAAGAGTCCACATTTCGTTAGTTTTACAACAAGCCAGTTGCTTTAACAAACCAGATGAGCTTGTCAATTCTTGAGTAGATGAATACTTTGCTATGCATTGTATTTTGCTGCTGTGTAGGATTAAATATTTGCTCTTAGCTGATTTTCAGCTTGTTTGTTTGGGTGTTTGTCATTTTGTGCTCACTGCTTTAAAATCTCATGGTAACCCGGATGTACGTAATGATTTGGTAGAATTGAAAATTAAACAAGACTTACCTGTAAGTTAAAGTTTGATGATAATTCTGCCAAATCATTAGGAGTACAGAAGGGTTAACATGCCCATAGCACCCTTATATGTACCTACCCCGCATATTTTTCCTTTGCTGGTCACGCTGTGCTAGGTGATCACAAAATGTCTTTAAAAACTGGCCCGCGGCGGTGCGTGCGCATCAAACTTCAACCTACAGGTAAGTCTTGTCCTTGTAGTTGACAACCCCCCCCTCCCCACACACACACACCCTTGTTAGAGACTGTACTTTTGGGGTATATTCTCACCTACTATGCAAGTCATTGTATCATTTGTGTTAATTGAGACCAATGCAAACAGAACTACTCAAACCATAACTGTACAGTGTATATTCACATGCTGAAAATGTATCCCGGTGCACACAGTGGTATCCAAAAGTACTTATTTAAAACAACAGTAATGACAGTAAACACTGAAACAGCAATGGTGAACTGCTGGCTTGGCTTGTGTATCAAGGAAGTAGTGTGCACGTGATAAAATACCAAACTAAATTTGACAAAGTAAGAACAACAATTTTCTTATGTTGACAAAAATAACAAAACATGCATGTCATAATGACAGTTTTTATGTTGCTTGGTAGCTTGTCCTGGTATGACCCGGTATTTGCATTTGGACAGTTCTGAGGTTTTTCAGCTGTTTTGGTGCCAGTGGTTGTTCTCTCGACAGAAACAGTGTTGCTCTGCTGCAATACCTCTTGCTCTGCACCTGAATCAGAAAACAACAATTGTACATATACTGTTTATTCAAGTAGTTTCAGAGAAATTAAATAGGAGATGAATCAATGTCAGATCACTCTGAGAACAAGAAAAAAAATGGACTGTAGTGATAACTGAACAACAGGAGAATTTGCATGTTGATGCTAAGGCTTTTGTTAGAAAAGCACATAACCTGTCATAGTAAAGGAATCCCATACGAGCACCATCCTATACAACACGGGTTATAATTAACACAATGAATGGTGTATGGCTGTGCTTTTGTATGTATCAACCAGTAGGGTAGGCTTAGCTTACCAAACAATATCAGTTTATACCATCGAATACATGTGCTGCGGAACTGATCAATCATATAAGTCTTAATATCACAAATATTTGGCTTACTTGTCTTTTCATTCGATTACTGGGAACTTCTTCTAGAGCTGCAGGAACAACAGTATCCCTCGCGGGCTCAGCGGTCCTCTTTATATCCTCGGATCTTTACCCTCCCACTCTGCTCGATTGTATCAATCACCGATGATTTGTACTCGTAGCAATCTTCCTCGAAGTGCGTCGCGTAGAGCGCAGTGCTCTTGGGATCTTTAAAGTCGGGTCGGTGTTTTCGAACAAATTTGACCCATTTTGCCCTCACAACCGCATCAGTTGGAAACTAATGCATTCGAAATCCCTTTTTCCTCGTGTTTTTCACAACTTCGACCGTTACGGGCGCGACCAACGTAATATCTCCCTTCTCTTGCCTCCTCGCGATTTGAATGCCATTTTTCGGGGCAAAATAGCCCAACTTTCAGCGCTCGTAAAATCGCCAAGTTTTATCCTAGACATCTCAAACTTTGGAATCCTATATTTCAAACGGTAAACTTCATAATTATGTAAAGACAAATTTGGCTTCATATGCACTTTAAGTCGGAAAAACTGAAACCTAAGCCTCACATCAAGTTGTATGACCGTAATAATAGGATTGCAACCCTTCAAACGCGCGCTAACCTTCACATGCACTCTCAAATCGCAGCCTGTTTGCTAAGAAATTTCATAGGCGATGCCACTCTTTCAGCGCAAACCTCTCCTTATTTTCCAGAGAAGAAAGCTCTGAATTTTAGCTGGTGTGCTCAGTAACGTTCGTGACAAAATATGGAACTTGTAAATATTTGGGAGGATTACATTCGCATTTCACTGGGTTGGAAAATAACCACCTTTGATGAAAAAAAGCCATCGTTGCAGTTGTCAGAATGTTTTACGTACATGATTTTGCCGGATGGTTTTTCCCTTTCGGTGAACTTCACGAGTTTCAAAAGCTACTGGTCACGAATCGACTGCAGGCAGAAAATCCTCGCCCAATGCGTGACACGGCTGTCAGTCAATTTCAAGTAAAATTTGCATAATCTTTGCAGTCTTTGGGCTAAATACTTTCAATGAAAACAACACAGAAAAGTCTGCAACATCGGTTTGCTCTTCTACTGAAAGTGCATTGTATCCAAAGAACATGCAATGACCCCAGGAGTAAACTGCATCAAACTGAAACTATCGAGAAACTATCCCAAGTTTTCCTATCGAATCTCCTCTGTGGTAAAGATTTCAATTTTCCGCGAATTGGATTGACAATTACAACCTGCCTTTGAATCAGCTCTGCCGCTCCTGGTTTGTCATTTTCGAAAATCGATAAGATATTTCCCCCGACGTAATAATCTCCGAGGAAAGAAAGACCTCCCTTTCCTTGAAAACACGTTCATTTTGTTTTGCATTGTTCGGATTCACACGCTTGCAAACCTCCCGTAGCTCCCTGTAACATTTGGGGAAATGCCTCTGCGACTCAGTTTGTCGACTTTGGTTCCGTGAACGGTTAGTAACCTGAAACGAAGCTAGGCACACTTATGAACCGTACGCTGTACGCATTTTCGGGTTAATAAACTGAAAATGCGTAACACGAAACTCTTTGCATCTCCAAGTTGACTGTCAATTTCAGTTCGAGAGTCAATTTGCAGAGTTTGCCCGAATGAATTGCTCATGATGGAAAATGTGAATTACAGTCCAGGTGTTAAAATAAATCAACAAGAAAAGCCCCAGGGGGCATTAACCCCGCCGTTGTTCTCTCTGCCCTTGGGGTCCAAAATATATTACGGCCAGGTAAAAGTTGGTGATTTATCGTAGCTTTTACGTGCTTGCGATGATAATATAAATCAAGGCACGACTTGCCTAATCATCCTGTTTTAGCGTGCGTGACGAAAAGCGTGATGAAACTATTATTTTGATCATAGCGTGACTCAGCCTGGCCTCGTAGCTCAGTTGGTTGAGCGACGGTGTTCTAATCCGGAGGTCGTGGGTTCGAATCCCGCCGGGGTCAAAGATTTTTCTTTTATCTTGGTTCTCATTTCTAATTTCTTACTTTTAAGGCCTGTGGTCGGGGGGAAATTATGGAGGGCAGTGTTACTCACTTCTTGGCACTCATACATACATACTTTACATCATAAATTACTAAGCTCATAGCGATCGCGAGTTTATGCCAGCTTTCAAACTTAAGCTCCCTAGTACATTCGTCCTTGCTCTCGTCGAAGAAATGTTAAATCCATTGAATTCCTTGTACTTTTCTACACAACTTTCCCTAAAGATTTTGGCGAAGCAAAGCAAAACTGCCAAAAATATGCTTGCATTTCACTGTTGAATTTTTCAACTTGGCGAAAGCAAGGGACTTCCCCGGATCACCTTCTGTGTTTCAGTGATGTAATGTTTACGCGCCACGGCAAGTTAGGCGAATTCATTCCAGCTTCAAAGCTCGCTAGCACCTTCGTTCCTACTTTCATTGGACCCCGCCGTTTTTCTCCTCCTCCCAGGGAGCAAAATATATTACGGTCACTCAAGATACGAGCTCAAGTGGTGTAAATTTTAAAGTTGATGATTTATCGTACCTGTGTTTGCTGCCATTTCCCCTTATGCGTCTGCTCCGCACCCTTCTCCCTGTGGTAACATGAATCCCTGATAGTATGAACCCCATCCCTCATCCTTGGTCATCCACTTGTCCTACCTTTCGCGAAGAAGAACGTGACGAAATATTTTGACCATAGCGTGACTCAGTTAAGTCACGTTTTTTTTAAATAAACGAACTGACATGTCAGCGTAATTCTAAATAGCAAGGGCACGGAAATTTAAATAGATTTCTTGATAAAAAACTCATTCTAAAATCTAAAGGAAACTGGTAGCTATGAAAAACCGTAAAAGTCTATTTTAGGCCGTGATTCGATGAGTGATTTGGCGCAAGCAAGTTTACTTCTCCGAATCGGCTTCTGTGTTTCAATGACGTAATGTTTATGTGCTACGGCACGTAGCATGAATCACTGGCTTTCAAAGCTCGCTAGCACCTTCGTCCTTGCTCTCATTGAAGAGAAGTCAACTGCATTGAATTTCTTGTACTTTTCTACACAACTTTCCCTAAAGATTTTGGCGAAGCAAAGCAAAACTGCCAAAAATATGCTTGCATTTCACTGTTGAATTTTTCAACTTGGCGAAAGCAAGGGACTTCCCCGGATCACCTTTTGTGTTTCAGTGATGTAATGTTTACGTGCCAGGGCAGGTTTGGCAAATTCATGCCAGCTTCAAAGCTCGCTAGCACCTTCGTTCTTGCTTTCATCGAAGGAATTTTCATGCCATTAAATCGCCGGTAATTTTCTACACCAACTTTCGTGAAAATTCCGGCGAATAAACACTAAATGAACAAAGTTTACCGGCAAGTATTGTTTTGACCGAGCGGAGGTCTGGGGCAACTGACCACGACAAAAAAAAAAAAAAAAAGAAACAAGAAAAGCCCCAGGGGGCATTAACCCCGCCGTTGTTCTCTCTGCCCTTGGGGTACAAAATATATTACGGCCAGGTAAAAGTTGGTGATTTATCGTAGCTTTTACGTGCTTGCGATGATAACATAAATCAAGGCACGACTTGCCTAATCATCCTGTTTTAGCGTGCGTGACGAAACGCGTGATGAAACTATTATTTTGATCATAGCGTGACTCAGCCTGGCCTCGTAGCTCAGTTGGTTGAGCGACGGTGTTCTAATCCGGAGGTCGTGGGTTCGAATCCCGCCGGGGTCAAAGATTTCTCTTTTATCTTGGTTCTCATTTCTAATTTCTTACTTTTTAGGCCTGTGGTCGGGGGGAAATTATGGAGGGCAGTATTACTCACTTCTTGGCACTCATACATACATACTTTACATCATAAATTTAATACTAAGCTCATAGCGATCGCGAGTTCATGCCAGCTTTCAAACTTAAGCTCCCTAGTACATTCGTCCTTGCTCTCGTCGAAGAAATGTTAAATCCATTGAATTCCTTGTACTTTTCTACACAACTTTCCCTAAAGATTTTGGCGAAGCAAAGCAAAACTGCCAAAAAAATGCTTGCATTTGACTGTTGAATTATTCAACTTGGCGAAAGCAAGGACTTCCCCGAATCGGCTTCTGTGTTTCAGTGATGTAATGTTTACGCGCCACGGCAAGTTAGGCGAATTCATTCCAGCTTCAAAGCTCGCTAGCACCTTCGTTCCTACTTTCATTGGACCCCGCCGTTTTTCTCCTCCTCCCAGGGAGCAAAATATATTACGGTCACTCAAGATACGAGCTCAAGTGGTGTAAATTTTAAAGTTGATGATTTATCGTACCTGTGCTTGCTGCCATTTCCCCTTATGCGTCTGCTCCGCACCCTTCTCCCTGTGGTAACATGAATCCCTGATAGTATGAACCCCATCCCTCATCCTTGGTCATCCACTTGTCGTAGCTTTCGCGAAGAGGAACGTGACGAAATATTTTGACCATAGCGTGACTCAGTTAAGTCACGTTTTTTTTAAATAAACGAACTGACATGTCAGCGTGATTCTAAATAGCAAGGGCACGGAAACTTAAATAGATTTCTTGATAAAAAACTCATTCTAAAATCTAAAGGAAACTGGTAGCTATGAAAAACCGTAAAAGTCTACTTTAGGCCGTGATTCGATGAGTGATTTGGCGCAAGCAAGTTTACTTCTCCGAATCGGCTTCTGTGTTTCAATCACGTAATGTTTATGTGCTACGGCACGTAGCATGAATCACTGGCTTTCAAAGCTCGCTAGCACCTTCGTCCTTGCTCTCATTGAAGAGAAGTCAACTCCATTGAATTTCTTGTACTTTTCTACACAACTTTCCCTAAAGATTTCGGCGAAGCAAAGCAAAACTGCCAAAAATATGCTTGCATTTCACTGTTGAATTTTTCAACTTGGCGAAAGCAAGGGACTTCCCCGGATCACCTTTTGTGTTTCAGTGATGTAATGTTTACGTGCCAGGGCGGGTTTGGCAAATTCATGCCAGCTTCAAAGCTCGCTAGCACCTTCGTTCTTGCTTTCATCGAAGGAATTTTCATGCCATTAAATCGCCGGTAATTTTCTACACCAACTTTCATGAAAATTCTGGCGAATAAACACTAAATGAACAAAGTTTACCGGCAAGTATTGTTTTGACCGAGCGGAGGTCTGGGGCAACTGACCACGACAAAAAAAAAAAAAAAAAAAAAAAAAAAAGGAGTATTGCTAGACCCCGTCCTGACGGCGGGGTAAAAACAAGAAAAGCCCCAGGGGCATTAGACCCCGCCGTTGTTCTCCCCCCCCCGGGGAGATTTATCGTAGCTTTTACGTGCTTGCGATGATAATATAAATCAAGGCACGACTTGCCTAATCATCCTGTTTTAGCGTGCGTGACGAAAAGCGTGATGAAACTATTATTTTGATCATAGCGTGACTCAGCCTGGCCTCGTAGCTCAGTTGGTTGAGCGACGGTGTTCTAATCCGGAGGTCGTGGGTTCGAATCCCGCCGGGGTCAAAGATTTCTCTTTTATCTTGGTTCTCATTTCTAATTTCTTACTTTTAAGGCCTGTGGTCGGGGGGAAATTATGGAGGGCAGTATTACTCACTTCTTGGCACTCATACATACATACTTTACATCATAAATTACTAAGCTCATAGCGATCACGAGTTCATGCCAGCTTTCAAACTTAAGCTCCCTAGTACATTCGTCCTTGCTCTCGTCGAAGAAATGTTAAATCCATTGAATTCCTTGTACTTTTCTACACAACTTTCCCTAAAGATTTTGGCGAAGCAAAGCAAAACTGCCAAAAAAATGCTTGCATTTGACTGTTGAATTATTCAACTTGGCGAAAGCAAGTTTACTTCTCCGAATCGGCTTCTGTGTTTCAATCACGTAATGTTTATGTGCTACGGCACGTAGCATGAATCACTGGCTTTCAAAGCTCGCTAGCACCTTCGTCCTTGCTCTCATTGAAGAGAAGTCAACTCCATTGAATTTCTTGTACTTTTCTACACAACTTTCCCTAAAGATTTCGGCGAAGCAAAGCAAAACTGCCAAAAATATGCTTGCATTTCACTATTGAATTTTTCAACTTGGCGAAAGCAAGGGACTTCCCCGGATCACCTTTTGTGTTTCAGTGATGTAATGTTTACGTGCCAGGGCAGGTTTGGCAAATTCATGCCAGCTTCAAAGCTCGCTAGCACCTTCGTTCTTGCTTTCATCGAAGGAATTTTCATGCCATTAAATCGCCGGTAATTTTCTACACCAACTTTCATGAAAATTCTGGCGAATAAACACTAAATGAACAAAGTTTACCGGCAAGTATTGTTTTGACCGAGCGGAGGTCTGGGGCAACTGACCACGACAAAAAAAAAAAAAAAAAAAAAGAAAAAAAAAAGGAGTATTGCTAGACCCCGTCCTGACGGCGGGGTAAAAAAAGGAGTATTGCTAGACCCCGTCCTGACGGCGGGGTAACTAAAACTTTTCTCCGTTGATAAGCAGACGGTTTTCTTGAAAAGTTTTATCCGTAAAATCCCATACAGTGCCGACAGCCGGGCAGCGCGTTGCACTTTGTTTACACGAGTCGATTTCCACATTCTTAAGGAAAAACATATTTTTCATTGGAGACAGCCTTCCGAAACACCTCACATTTTTCCTTTTCCATTTGGAATAGGATCTTCCTTAGACGCTATATATCGCAAGAACACTGCGAATAGTTTTAAAACAATTTTATTTATGATCATTCTATTCCTTCGACGTCTGCACACTGCCACTCGGGCACTGCGGCGAAGTTGTTCATTTCGCGTTGTGAAATAGATCGAAATTAATTTCGTATTATTATGAAAGGCAGCGGCTACGCTGAACCAGTAAATCCGTGGTTCTTGTTTAACTCAAGGTTTTTCTGTGCGAGCTAAAATGCAATATTTAGTGAAAAAAAAACTGATGGATGGACTCCTGATAAACTAGCTAACGGACCGAAACAGTTGGACATGGTTGGTTTAATATGTCAGATTTTGTGGTTTTGCAAGGGCCAAAATTTGGATATCTTCCACAAGTATAAACAGCAAGCAACCAAACAGTCGTTTGCACTTGAACAACCTCTGACAATGTTGTCCTAGTTTAGTGTTAGGTAACATATAGCACTATAAAAAACGGGGTACACAGGGTACCGAAATACACTCCTAAGGCAATAAAGTGGTTGTGAATATGGCCCCGTACTACAAATTTCGAAGCAACAGGTTTTCGAGCATCGTAAGAAATCAAGGAGGAGGAAAAGTCTCACAAAGTTGCAATAAGAGCATTTCAAATTTCATTTTTTTCAGACCTCGCACAGAAAAACCTTGAGTTACGTTCCTTTGTTGTATCCTACCATAGCAAATAACAACCTATCAACCTATCAACAGCTCCTTTGTTTTTTCGTAGCTCTCTGAAGAGGCGATGCAGCAGGATTCGAAGGTACATCCACCGCGCCGATCGGTAAATACGCACGCAAGAATGCGACCACTTTTACGTTTGAGGTCTTCAATTTTGGTTTCAGTATTTAGTAGTTATTTTTGAACTCTTTTGGAATAAACAGGGCGTGCAGCGAATAAGAGTTGGTAATAAGGTAAGTTGTTAGTACTACTACTAAGTGACATGCAGGCGACAAATAAAAATTATTTCCTGTCATTTGTGCAGTAACAGTGAAAAGCTCCGACTTAAATGTACGGATGCGTTTCCCTGAACCCTGAGAAACACGTGCTTTCGGTAACAAATGACGTTCGAGAAGCGTGCTGATCTGCATGAGGTCCCTTTTGTGTTTATATGCCTCGGGGCTTCAGAAAATTAATAATGGTGGGAATATTCACTTCCCGTTAAAACTTTGTACAGATCAAAAGCTAAAAATGTCACTAACTGTTTATGACATTGCAAAGTGTTAATACAAAAACGTTCCTCTGTCAGCCTCTCTTAGGAATATCGAAGATTTGTCGAACATCAACGAAACATATAAAAGCTTACACCATGTCACGGAAATAACCAGTTGGGGCGGCTGACGTGGCGTCACGTGCCCACAAAATATCATGGTTGATACGACAACGAGGTAAAAATGGCCTCCCGTGGCGCAGCAGTTGTTCTAGCCGAACGTTTACTTTAAGTTGAGAATAACTCTTTACATGAATTTAATGCCTGAAACGTCTCCTTTTCAAGACATTTGCTGTCTCCAAGTTCTCATTCATCTAGAACTGAAGAAGTTGTAGGACTGATGTTTTACTAGCGGTAAGTTTTCAAGCGTTGTGAAGGGTAAGCCTCCGAGCAAAACTGTGCAACAACAACAACATTCTTGAATAGAGCTTTGTTGTTCGAACGTTTCATTGCAATCAAGCTTTGTTGAACACCAGTCAATGTCATGAAGCATCCTTCGACATCATTATCAGGGTGACCAACGTGTTAAACAACATAAAGAATTCAGCAGTGTCGAGTGATGTTGAATGCAAACTAAATGTCAAGTCGTTTAGCCCAGGCCTATCATGCTTTTCAGTTCTGGATTTATCTTGCCCTTTCCAGACAAATTGTGTTTACAAGGCGAAGAGTAATTATAAGCTGCACGCATACCTTACTAGGGAGAGTCATGAAGACCACGTAATTTCTTGTATAACATGGAATAAAATAGGAATGAAACTCATGATAACTAGACGTGACGAGCTCGGAAAATCAAAGTTTCAATTTAATACAGCCTGACTTCGATCCCCTTCGAAAGATAACGGTTGAAATAAACGTGTGTGCAAAATCAAACGTACACTGGTAAACCACTTTTCTTTTATTTCTATGGTTTTTAGGCTTCAAGGTGCGAGACTACGACTATTGACTTCACTCCTGTTTCTTTTTCAGTTGAAGCACAAGGCGCCTTTATTGTTAGCTTAGTGAGTGAAGAGTAAGAGAAACAAGACAGATAAAGAGAATACAGGTCTTGTTAGTAACAGGGACGCAAACAGTGAAAAGGTAAATAGAGTTAATAGGACAATCACATGACTTTTGGAGGGCATATAGTTTAGTTGTGGCCCGAGTAGCATCATTTGCGCCCAAGCGGAGCGAGGGTGCAAATGATGCTATGACAGACACAAATAAACTATATGCCCGACAAAAATCGTGTGATTATCATTATTATCAATACACAAGGCCAAATCGTACGAATTCCTTTAATAAGAAAAAAATGTTTAACAGAGATGTAGCATGAAACTATGGTATGGAAAGTTGTTGCTACAATACGATCAGCTAACAAGAGCCAAATAAAATTCCTTTTTGTTTACAAGAAAATTCAAACATAATCTAGTTTTAAAAAGATTGGTAACAATGATTGGCAAAAAGACAGTTTATACTCAATTTCATCCAGGTGCTTGTTGTCTAAGTCGAAGTTTTGACTAGAAAAAAGCTGAAAATTTGGGACTTCTTCCATTTTAAAATAAAATCTCCAAACGGCAAACGTTCACTACGCAAGCTGTTCGCACCTGAATGGTTTTTCCGCGTCAATAAACGTAACCTGATTGGTTAATATTCATTGGATGATGAACCGTGAACCAATCAGAAACAGGGCCGTAAATGCGTTTGCAGCCCGTCAAATTCAGTATCGCCCGCCGTGTTTTCGCGAAGGCAGTTTCTTATTTGGCAGCGTATATTGATAATAGGTAATAGTAACCGGATGAACACCAGAACACCATTGCTGTATTGAATTATGCCACGAATGACTTAGCGACTGTAATCTTAATTGCTGCCTGAGCGTTAGCGGAGGCAGCATTCTATTTTAAGCCGATTTGAGAAATTTGCATCGGACGATTCACATGCCATTATAGCTAATCAGAGATGCGTTTACATTCGGTGTTTGGTGTGTCACATGTTCGACATTACGTCAGCGGCGATCGAATGTTTTCTTAGTGGGAGTGTGACGCCAAGCGGGAAAGGAAATTTTGTCTTTAGGATTTATAAAATAATGTCAAACTCAATTCAAAGAAGCATTTGTCAGGGCCGTGAAGCCTTCAGTGATGTCTTTAGGGGTTGCTATTTTGCATTTATGAGCTCTTTATACGCTCGTTTTTACCGGAAGCTTAAAAGGGGTTGATTATCGCCTTAGAGATAAAGGCAGGTACTAGTCGGAGAAATACGGTAAAGCAAGGTCGTTAGCATATAAAAGTGTTATCTTTTTACGCATGACCGTACAAACGTGAACGAATATCGTGACAGAATTCTTGCGTTACGTTGCAGAACTATTTGCGTGAATAAGCGCCTTTACGCCGTTTACCATTTAAAACAACTTTCCAGAAATTCCGGTTGGAAAGTAAATGGCACACGACTTTTCGGGTCGTTCCAGTGGAAAATTTCCGGGAGCAACGGAACGTCTGAAAAGGTAGTCCTGTTTTTCCGGACGGAATGTTCCAAACGGAAATTCGTGTACCATTTGTTCAAACCTAATCTTTGATACCAGTTTCAGGCTCTCGCAGCCATTTTCTGTCCCAACAACAATTAATTAGGGAACTTAACGGGAAGGAAAACGTCACTTTTAAAATGACTTCACAATCTTTGAAACTTCTTGGCGATTATTCCGACTCGTTTAACCTGTCTAATGCAGTCGAATTATCCAGGAGCTGAATTTGTAAGGACGGCGTATCAGTTCGAGGAAGAACTTATTAAGAAAATTAATTAGAAAATAGCCGTGTCCCCAATTAGCGTCCTGTCTTTGCAGGGTGCTAGATCACTTGACACGTGAATAAAGTTATTACTATTATATTGTTATTATTAAAATTCACCTTTGTGTGTTTGCGTTCTACACAAAACGTTGAATTTGGTCATTTCACGTTGTAGTTGTGCACAGAACGGCAAAGAAATATACCAAAAATAACGCACGCCCAGAGTCGTTGTTTTGTTAATCAAAGCTTTTGTTTTGCGACCTTCTCGTTAGCCGTCGCCGTCATGCAAATTTTTTGGTAAATGGAAGGGATTTCTGCAAATGGTAAGCGCCAGTCCCGAACGGAATTTTCCCAATACGGAAATCTGCTTACCATTTGCCTAAACCGACCCAAACGGTAAACCGACCGGTTTGCCCGTGTAAATGGTAAACAAGCAATGCGCGTAACACGTGGCGGCAGGTCTTTCACTTCTGCTGCACCGGCTTTCTGGAACAGCCTGCCGGCTAGGCTCAGTCTCCAGCCGTGAGTGTCTCGATGCGTCCGCGATTTTCGCCACCTTCACGGCTGGGCTCACGGGTTTGGTTATTGTTTAGACTGACCAATCAGAGACAACCCCCCTGAAATTTGCGGGGCAGAATGCGCGGCATAATTTAGCGAGATTTCCTCTTTCTCTTGAAATTTCACACTTTTAGGAGGACGTTTCAGGCATACTTTTCGCATTTCGCTTTTTTTCAAGACGATACAAAAAAAAAAAAATTTAAACAAATGACGTGTGGATTGTCTGCATAATTACTAAAATTGTTATGACGTCACGGACATGCAACCAAACCCGTGCACCCAGCCGTGAAGGTGGCGAGAATCGCGGGCGCATCGAGACACTCACGGCTGGAGACTGAGCCTACCTGCCGGCTGACCTGCGTGTTCCCACGGCACCTGGTGTTTTTAAAAGAAAACTTAATACGTTTTTATTTAGGTCTGCATTTTAATGTATTTTCAATATATTTTTTATTAATTGTACCTGGTATTTTTGCACTTATGTAATATAGCATGCAAATGAATAAACAATATATAGATTGCTTCACTCGTTCTATGAGTGCTCTATGCATAGATATGCAGAGCAAAGTACTAATGTAAAGACGGAAAGTTGCAACTCGAGTTTCACGCACTAAGCGATCATCAGACTAATGCTCCGTACAAGCTGGTGTCAGTTTTAAGTTTTGAATTTTCAAATTCAGGGACGGTTGGAGCGACGCTTCTTCTGATTGGTTGTGAAGAACTTGTTTTCGTGGAGACATTTGGTAACAAGTTCAGATTTCTTGCTTAGAAGGGAAACAAATGGCGTGTTATCAAGAAGGCAAATGCTTACAAAGGAAACCCTTCCCGCTGCGATTTATGTCTGTCGGAAAAGCTTTGCACGTTAACTGCTCGCGATGTCGATAATAGGAAGTAGTGCACCCTAAAACATTCCAGAGCATTGCTTCTTTCTTGACTACCCAATAGTGATAGTGACTCAGAGGGAGTCGCTTATTGGAGTAAATATGAAATATAATAACTGTAAAAGCTTTAATAAGTCCTGCTCTCTAATACACCTTCTTACCCACTAGTGGTCAGAACTAAAATGAAACTTGCTAGTTACAAATAAATTATTTGTTACTAATTAGGTCATGACATTAGAGCTTGTTAATCGTTTTATGTTTTGACTGATACCGCGGATTATTTTACTGCCAGAGGAAGAATAGATGCGAACAGTGCAGCATGGTACAGTGCACATGTAATTTCTTATATGTAATTCACGTGAATCAATTCATTCATCTATTTTAAGTACCAATCAGTCGATCAATCAACCACTCAGTTGATAAATCAGTCAATCAGCCCGTTAAAAAATCAATCAATCAATCAATCAATCAATCAATCAATCAATCAATCAATCAATCAATCAATCAATCAATCAATCAATCAATCAATCAATCAATCAATCAATCAATCAATCAATCTGTGACTACAGTGTTGCCAATGCAAATAGCAAATGGCCCAATAATGACTATTGACTTTATTTGATGCACAGATTATGACTCACTGTGTTACTACCCCAGACCGTGACGGCAGTAGATCTTGTGATTTCAATAGGCTTCTTTCGATATATTAAAATTCAGCTTGGTAGCGAGGCCTAGAGGACACAAACAAAAGAAATGAATAAACATTCTTGTAAAATTTCTTTTATTTGTGTCCTCTAGGCCTCGCTACCAAGCTGAATTTTAATATATCGAAAGAAGCCTATTTGTTTTTGGTTTGATAATCTGTCACCAATAAACATATTGATTGTTACTGATTGCCATAATCTGGTACCAAAAAAACAAAAGAAATAACCTCTTCCTAAATCATTTCAGAATAGTCTGAAACCTAACAGGTAATGAACTAATAAGAAGGGATCATACTGTGGTGAATCAGTCAATCGAAATAGTTTTCCCCATAAAGATAATTCAATCAAATAGGTCTCACTCTTCATTCCTGGGATAGAGGGGGGGGGGGGGGTACTCCCCAAAAAAGTTATGGGTGTGCTCATCAGATATTTTGAAGTAAAACCCTAAAAGGTACCAAAGTATTGTTTTGTGGGTGTGGCTACAAGTTACTTTTACTGCTAAGAGGTACTCCAGGATTCATTCCATTCTCACACATCAACCCCTTAGTAGTACTGAGGGGACATAGAGTGTATGTAGTTACAGTCAAACTAATCGATTACATCAAAATACGGCAGAAAGGACAAAAAATACAAATGTATATAACCTTATTTCAGAACTGCTCTTCAATTATTTTTATTTGAATTGATAACGTTTGTCTGGGAATATAGCTATGAGAACACATTTCTTAACCAAAGCCTTATAACAAACCGCCATATTTTCCTGACATCAGGTTGATGGAATAAAAACCTGCAAGGAAAACAAAGCAGATTTTAATTATCTCATTTGCCAATAGTAAGCCCATGGCTTTTTGGAGGTTTTAAATCTCTTGGTAAAACCAAAACAATATTTACAGATAGGTTAGCCTAACTGAGGAGCTTGCAAGGAATAAGTAATGGCACAAACAAGCACAAATTGTCACCTGAATGGAATCACCATGTCAAAGATCTTGTTCATAGTCCAGCAAATTCCCAGTAGCCCATGTCTAATATACAAAAATTCTAACATAGGTCCAAGGCTTTACAGATAAACCTCTCTACTTGGTTTGGGTTTCTTTGTCTTCAATCTCCTCTAGGAATCAAGAGACAAAGGAATCTTGAAAAAATTGCAATATTGTCTGTAAATGTATATCTCATTAGCGGTAAAGATCTGTTTTTAAGCTCTAATGGAGCGAGTAAAATATCCATGGAAGAATATATCCTTTGTACTTGTAGCCCCCCCCCCCAAAAAAAAAAAAAAAAAGTTTTCAGGGTTAGAACTACAGACTGTCTGATATTTCACCGAAACAAGCATGTTACTGCTCGAGGACACTTTGAGACTTTCTTTTTTGTTTTTAATTTTTTTACACTTTATTTACTTACATTACGTCTAACATACTAACTTACAGACATAACTTACATAATATTTACATACTAACTTACATGACGTGATATTTACATAATACATGCCATACATACTACACTTCACTTAAAGAACATTAGTTACATACTAACTTAATAGATAACATAACACTTACATAATACTGACATACCATACCTACATACTATATTTTACTTACATTTTTAAAATAAATTTATTGATAGTAAGCAGCGGAAAATGCTACATAGCAGTACAACAGAGTAGAAAATACAGCATGTAATTATTACATGACATTCGTTACTTTACTTTCAACAATACTAGCTTACATTAACCCCCCCCCCCCCCCAATAACTGAACTTATTATGTTATCTTTTCGAAACTACATGTACCCTGACTAGCTACCGTTCCACATACGTGGTCCTCAATCCGCAAAAGGCAGGAAAAAATATCTTTCAAAGATTGTAATGTGAGAGGAAAAGGGGGAAATTGTCTATCGTAGGACGAGTACATCGTGTTCTACAGGTCCAAATGTAAAGTCTTGCGACTAAGAATAAAAAGTAGAAATACTTGCGAAGAAATGGGTGGGGCTTTAAACCTATAACCAAGGAAGGCGTTAACTCAAGCGAACGTAGAGAAGTTTCATTATTGAGCAGCCATTGCTTAAAATTATCCCAAAAGGAGGAAGTTACCGTACAGTTCCAGAAAAGATGGATAAGAGTTTCCTCTTCGAGTTGGCAGAAGCTGCAAAGGTCGTTGTCGTTCAGATTTATTTTTTTAAAGAAATTATTAGTGGCCAGTCTCCTGTGTAAGAGTTTAAATTGAAAAACAAGAAGTTTTGATATTTTCGTACATTGAAAAGGTAACTTGTAAGCAGTCTTCCAGTCAATAGTTTCATTTTCTTCTATCATGCAGTCCACCGACCATTTCGTTTGGCTGTTAACGGGCTGCTTTTGTTTCTTTTCTACAAGTTTTTTGTATGCAGCTCTATTTGGATTTTTGGCCTTTAAAAACTTATCAAGGAAACTTTCATAGTTGGTGTTTTCGTGAGAGGCGTTTTTCTTAAAGATTATGACCAACTGTTTTATGGCTGATATTACTCCACAGAAAGATAGAAAGTTTGTCTTGATATTATAACGCTCTTTGAATTCAGAGAAGGATAGAAATCTAGTCTCATTTTCCAATATTCTGAATGGTCAATGAATATTCCAATATTCATTGACCAATATTCATTGACCAATATTCTGTATTCCTTGAGAAGACCATGCTGGATAGTGTATTGGTTTATTATTGACTCGAATGAGAGAGTTTAGCCAGAGATACTGTGAAAGTAACTGTTCCTTTGAAGAAATATTATCTTCGTAGTTAATATTTGACCAGGTTTGCAAAATTTCTTGCAAGAAAACATCTGATACCTTGAAGTAGGCTAGTAAATCCTTTTTGTGCAGATTACCTTTGAAGATAGTACCGCCTCCTAAGTCTCTTAATTGTAAATTGAAAAACAGCTTCCATTTTGCATGATTTCCTGTGTCAAGGTACTTTTTCACCCAGTTTAGTTTTAAGGCTTGGGTGAAAAGTCTTATATCAATCATCTTTAATCCTCCATCTTCGTATTCACTGATCATTACATCACGCTTGATCTTGTCACCTTTGCCATTCCACAAAAATTTGAAGAAAAGGGTGTTGACCTCGTCAACAGCACAATGGTTTGTTGGCAAAGGTGACAAAATATACGTGAGCTGAGAAACAATTAAGCTTTTTAACACTGTGATTCTTTTCCAAGTAGACTTAATCTTCGCAGTTCCCAGCAGCTCAAGCTTGCCTTGAGTTTTGTTAACTTTTCATCATAGTTAGCTTTCATCGTTATTATTGGGTCGGTTGAGAGCCAGACACCTAGAGTTTTGACTTTATTTTTCATCCATTTCAAATCATGTTCAGGACACAATTTTTCTTCGCTACCCGCATTGGCACCAATCCACGGCACTTCTGTTTTTTTATAATTTAATCGGAGACCTGATATCAAACTAAAAAGCTCTAATACCTGCAGTGAATTTTGGAAAGATGCCCTGGATCCATCTAGAATAAGAGTTGTATCGTCTGCATATAAACTGATTTTAATTTCCTGTCCATCAACTGTTATACCTTTGATGTTATTGTCATTTCTTATTGCGTCCGCAAGGACCTCTGCACATAGAATGAACAGATAAGGTGACAGCGGACAGCCTTGTCTTACCCCTCTTTCTAGTTTGAAAAAATTACTAGACCAGCCATTGTTCAAGATACAGGTTTCTATATCATGATAAAAGAGCTTAATCCAGCTGATAATGGATGGGCCAAAATAAAAGTGTTGAAAGGTTTTCTGTATGAACGGCCACTCTACTGTATCGAAGGCTTTCTCAAAATCAAGGAAAACTAGAAGCCCAGGAATGTTTTTAGCAGCTGTAAAATTAATGACACTATCAATAAGTCTGATGTTCTCCCCGATAAATCTACCTTTACGAAAGCCGGTCTGATCGTTATCAATAAGTTTAGGAAGTACTTGTTTGAGTCGATTAGCGACAGCTTTCGTAGCCAGTTTGTAGTCGCAGTTTAACAGAGATATTGGACGCCAGTTTTTAACATAATATGGCTCTGCATCTTTTTTTGGAATGAGTTTAACGATCCCACGCTTCTGAGATACGGGTAGTTGCCCTGTTTTATAAGCATAATTGATTGAACCAAGAAGGAAGTCAGCAATATCATTCCAAAAGATTTTATAAAATTCAGCAAGTAACCCGTCAGAGCCCGGTGTTTTATTGGAATTCATTTCTTTAAGTGCCTTTAGGCATTCTGCTCTCGTCAAAGAACCCTCGCAGCTATCCTGCTCAATTTGATTTAGTTTCTTTTCTGTAGAAGCCTCGAAGAAGATGTGATCATACTTTTCATTAGGGGGGTCAGTTTTTGAGCTGTAAAGGTTTCTATAAAAGGCTTCACATTGATTTAAAATTTCTATATCCGTTGTAACGAAGTTTTCATCGTCTACTTTTAGCTGGGTGATGGCTCCTTGCTTAAAATGTCGTTTTTCCAAATTTAGAAAGTATTTCGTGTTTTTTCCCCCTTCGTTATACCATCTGCATCTAGACCTTAAAATTGACCCTTTGGTGCGATACTCAATAATCTTTTCCAGTTCACTTTTTCTAGCCTCGAGGATGCCAAAGGTCTTTGTTTTATCATTTGGATTTATTTGGTTGGATTCAATATAATTTTGCAAAGAATTAATTTCTTCCTCAAGTTCTTCTTCTCGCCTTGACATTTTTGCCTTTTTAGCCGTCGCGTACTTTATTGACTGCTCTCTTATTTTAAGTTTCATCATCTCCCATAGTAAGGCTCTGTTACGGTATCATCGTATTGATATTCTTCATGTGTTTTCTTAATAACATCTCGAATTCGATTAACATAGTCGATTTCAGTTAGAAAGGAAGTGTTAAGTTTCCAGAAACCTGGACCTCTAGGGTTTGAGTGAAGAGCTATTCTGATGTCGATTAGCGAGTGATCTGTTTTGTAACCAGCTGAGATATTCGCACTCGTAACGCTACACATAAGACTCTGGCTTACGAGGAAAAAATCAAGGCGGCATGAGATTTCAGGCCTTCTCCGGCGCCAAGTGTATTTACGACTATCTGGGTTTATTATTCTCCACGCGTCTATTAAATCCAATTGGGCAGCGAGGTCGTTAACTATTTCTTGAGACTTACTGTTTGTCCTAGCAAGTCCACCTTTTTTGTCCAGATCTATGTTCAAAACAAGATTAAAGTCTCCGCCTATGATGATTTCGTCACACTCAAAGTCGAGCAGATGTTCAAAGACAATCTCAAAAAAACTTGGATCATGAACATTAGGCGCGTATAATGTAGCTAAAGTAATACATTTCTGTTCTGTTTCGATATCGCAGATAATGAGTCTACCGTTTGGGTCAGAGAAGGATTTTCGGATTTTAAAGCTGAAGGTGTTGTTAAACAAAATGGCGACCCCACACTTACTGCTAGCTTGTCCACTAAAAATAGTCTTATATCCCCATTTTGCAGACCACATGGAATTTGTGTTTTCAGAACAGTGAACTTCTTGCAGCATATAAATTGAGTGTTTTTTCTTTCTAAGCCAGTTGAACAGATACTGAGATTCATTTATGTTTGGGTTTATATTGCCTATTGCAAATTGGGTAGCCACGGTGTGAGAACAAATGCCTAGGGAACGAATTAACGCACACGTAACAAACAAAGATTTAAATATACGCACAGAAGAGCAGCACAGCATACTGAAATAAAAACTCTCTATTGTTGGGCCTTTTCCCCTTGAGGTTTTGTCCATCATCTCACCTAAAAATGGATTTTTCTCGTGCAACTGCAAAATTAGTATGCACAAACCGACCAGGTAAATATGTTAAACAGTTTGTAAAGCATAAGATGGTTCTAAATTTCAGTCTGCGGATGCAATTCTAAAGGGTGACAATTCAAATAAATCCTCCCAAGCAGTATTTCTTCTGTGTTGCCCTTCTTATCAAATATATTTTCACAGTACAGAGACCTTTAAGGCATTTTTTTTAATTTTTAAAATGCTAAAGTCACATCAAACTGTCCGGGATCGATCTACAGTCGAATTTCTCACCGTTTACCACTAGAAATCTGCCTACTACTTTAACGTTGTCTATTCCATCATTTCGAGCTTTCATCATAGCTTTAATTAAGATTTGTCTCTCTTTTTGGATCGCCCGGGCGTAATCCTCCGTTATGTAGGCTTCTTCAAGTTGATGTATTAGTTTAATCTTACCTCGTTTGGACCACACAAGCTCTCTGTCTTCACGACTTACAAAACGCACAATAATCGGCCTGTGTCTTCCTTCCAATTTTTTCCCTACTCGATGCACAGCATGGTTCCGTATTGTAGAGGAATCAATCTCCATTTGCTGAATAATGTTTTGAATAACTGATTTGCAGTCCTCATCCTCTATTTCCAAAATGTTGTTGAAGCGAAGGTTTTTTTCTTCGAGTATACTGTTCGAGTCTGATGTTATCCTCTATCTGCTGCTTGAGTTGGGTTTCGAGCTCCGCAATTTTTGCGTTCAAGGCTTCAGTGACTTCAGGGCTCTTTGAAAACTGCTCGAGCTTCACGATTTTTTCATTCAAAGTGTTGGTGCTCTTTGAAAGATCCTCGGTCACCTTCTTCACCTCCTCCTTTACAACTTCGACTTCTTATTGCGTGCTCTCCAGGCTTTTTTCGATATCCTTATGGTACGTTTAATTCCATCGATTTCGGTCTTTAATTCGAGGCGAAGATTGTCGATGTCACTATGGATGTTTGCGAAGCCGTCTGTCACCACTTTGTTTAGACTATCTATAGAGCTCCGTAGAGATTCGCAATTCGAGGTGGCCATATCTTCTTCATCTACGGATGAGCTCGATCCTTTTTTGTGATTTTTGGCCATGAGGGTATAGAAAAAACTGCTTCTGTCGCAAAGAATGCTCCTTAAGTTTTGTTAGCCAGTTTCTTGGTCTGAAAGTGCTGCTGGACTCACTCATTTGGGCGAGAAAAAAACCATTTTGTGCGGAGCTTCAGAACACACGTCCGCGCGCCATTGTGCCCAGGCCCCGATCACTTTGAGACTTTCTATATGAATGCAATTTCATCCGGGGCGATGCGCAGGACAGTGGATGTGAACGCGCCAGAGAAAAATTGGAGGCTGCTCAATGTCCATGAGAATGGTACCAACTTAGGCCAGTACGACTTCATGGCAGCGAGTCCACCCGGGGCGCGGAGTAAAATTAGTGATTCCGTTTTCAAAAATCCAGGTATATATATATACACACCGGTTTTCAAAAACATTGCTACTTGAAAATATATATATACATATATATACCTTTTGTTTTCATATTTATTCTTTTGTTTTGGCGTTGTGAAGACAAAAGATGTATATATGTATATATATTTTTCAAGTTGCAATGTTTTTGAAAACGGGTGTATATATATATATATATATAATAACTTCACTAGAGTTTAGGCTTCAAGAGTATACATCGTTTTATTGCGACAGTTCTGTTTCGTATAGACCAAAATTATAAGGACCACACGCATCAGGTAACTTTAACGAGTGGCTGTTAAATTGAAAAGCTGGCAGTTAAATGCGAAAATTTGAATGGTTGCTATGGCAGATGCGTTACATGGTTATTTGAAAGTAATCAAATAGTTGCTAGGTAACAGATACATTATTTACAAGGCGAGGGGTTGTATCTTAATTACGTTACTCTAAAGTTCTGAAGTACGTATCGGTTTCTGTGGGGGCATGAACTCGCTAATTCATGGAAAACCTTTTTAAAAACAGCTGTACATATAGCATACCCGTGATACTTAAATGGAAACTCGCTCTGTTGCTAAGGTATGTTTGAACAGCAAGTTCCAAAACAGCATGCTTCCGACAGTTTAAGGTCATTTTTTTAAAGCGGGGATATGTTTTTGTTTTAAGAATTTAATCATGTGAGCAATGTTGCACAAAGGGAGGTAGTAGGGAAACGTGAGGAATAATGGGGCGATTCGATGTCACTCGTCAATTTCCACCGTATGGCCATCCTACGGCAAAAGTAGCCCGCAATGTTGCAACGTTTTGCACTGGAAGTTATTCCATTTTTCGGGCATTTGTTGTATTTTGAAAAGTTATATTCATGTCAAGGCAACGCCTCATTCAACAGACAACAGCTATAAGAAACATTTAATTCTCGGAAGTCGTCTGTAAAAGAGAGATTGATACACTGGTTCCAGCAAAGCCAGTTCTTAGTTGTCCCGCCGGTCTCTCCAAATACATTGAAGAGAATCAAGTCCTAGAAACTCCTTTATGTCACTATCAGTAAAATAGTCATTCACCACTTGCTTTTTGATCAATGCACTCGGAATGCAGTTTGAGGACTTTATACAGGACACGCTCCCTCTCTCCTCTGCAGAGGCCTACTACAACCTCGCCTTGACAACACGCTAGGGAAAAAACGCGCGGAGGCTGGGAAGAAGGAAATATTGAAGAGCGCGGGGAACGCTGGGAAGGGAAAAGAGAGAAATTGAAATCGGCATTGAGTTCACACAGAGTATGCCCATTCAAGCATTTGAAACCTGGCTCATATCTAGGAAAAAAATACTACCATTTATCCAGAATTAACTTTGTCGAATCAAAACATTTAGCAGTAAATTCAAACAAACTTAGATTTGAGCAAAATGCGAAGGAAAAAAAGGGTTTTCGATAGAAACGACAAGTAGTCACGTAAATAGACAGCTAACACAATTTTCTAACACATGCCCTTTATTATTGCATTGGAGAATACTGAAATTGCAAGGTTCGTAGGACGATTTGGTATGAAATTTGTGCGGGTTTTTCATTGTTATGATATGTATTGTTTTGCAATTTCCAAAAAACACCCCGCAAAATTTATTTAGATACGTAATACTAAAAATTACAAAAATATTAGGAATTCATTTATTTCGTGAATTTAGTGGCTTACAACTGTAGGCGTTTAACGCTAGCAGGCAAGACCCCATCTTTGCTAAACGACAGGTTTTCTTGTACAGTAAATGCTGTTGTAACCTTTTTATCCTTTTGAACCTCTTTTTTTCAGGGCATTATGGCGTGGCGTTGGGGTTACAGATACAGTTACAGCTTCCTCTTTTGTCTCTGCTGTAGCGTTGCAATGACATTGATTTATTTCATACTTGTTAACTGGGAATTACGAGACAGCAAATGGGCAGACAGTTGTGGTACAACTTTGAAGGAAATTAACCACAGTAACCAGTCAATAACTGTGTTCATAAGGATGGCGGGCAAATTGAAACTGCACAGGACTCGCTTATACTGCGATTACTTTCGAACTGCAACTCTGTTTTGGCCACCATCATTTGGCAAGACCGTTGTACTCCTTGACGAAGAATCCGAGCAAGACCATGCATTTGCAAAAAATGTAACAACGCAGATCAGAAAGCATTTCCCAGATCGAAAGTTTGAGATGCACTTTGAACCCCTTCCGCAGGATCAAAGTATTTTAATATTTGAGAACAGGCGCCTTGGATATAGCCGGCAGTTATGGAGCAGTTTTTTTATTGATCTATACAGCAATGACAGTATAATTGCATGGATGGATTCAGACGCTGCCTTCATCACACCGGTGACAGAGAAATCAATATTTAACGGAACAAGGTTGCGAATGTTGGGTTGCGAGTGTACTATGCGTCTTCCTATTATGCAGAGTTGGGCGCACGCTACGGAGGCGGTGCTCGGGGTGCCAATGGTTGCAAATTTCATGACATATTTTCCAGTGTATCTTTACCGCACTGCAGAGAACACATTTTAAAACAATTTAACACAAGCAACTTTGAGGAAGCCTTCAAGAAGTTCTATCACGAGCAAAGAAAAGTTATCTCTCCAGTCAACATAATAATCAGTTATGCCTGGTTTTTTGAAAAAGATCGATATGATTGGAATTTTCACATCTGCAGTGACTTGAACTCATACAACAAACGTTTTCCCAGTGGGCACGCCATTGGGAAAGAACATATTGCAAATATTCTTTCAGAGCCACAAACTGCTTTCCATGTTCCTTACACACCATTTCTATCTTCACGTATCCTTGTTAGTTACTGCTTGTCGCACAGGGCAGCGGGCAATTCACCCTCGATATGTTCCAATCATTCTATCGTTTCATTGCGCGACAATTTGGTTCTTTTTAATCACGATATTGAAAGAGTAAAGAATTTACAACAAACTCCATGCACTGGTAACAGTAAAGATGTCTGTTTAAAAGTTCTAGAATGTCATTATAACCAAGTTGGCCGTGAAATCAAGAAAAATGGGCGAAAAATAGACTGGCGAGACGTGGAAGCTGTGGAAAGAATTGCAGGTGAATTTGACATTGTGTGTAACTCTATCAAGTAATTTCAGTGTACCTTCGTTCATGGTCTTTCAATTATTACGAACCACTCACAGATCTATATCTATTCCAAATACGCGAGTCTGAATGGCATTGGTCCAATCAAATCGTATTCTTTTTTTTCCTTTTTTTTGTTTTGTTTTGTAAAGTGACCTAAATATCGCTGTTTTCCCGATTGTGATCATTTAGTTGTCCACATTCACAAATAAAAACGATGCTCGCCCGCGTTTTCTATGAGCGTTAGTCGGCTCAGTTACTTATAAACAAAACTGGGCGTCTAGTGTAATTATTAAAAGTATTACCTACTTAAGGCGAAAATTATCTTTGGGATACTTGAAAGCAAAGTAGTCTTAAGAAAAATTGAAAGACTGGTAAGGCGTAAAATTGTCACCAAGCCTGCAAGTGATCATTAACTTAACATTGTATGTTAACTCTAACAAGCATTACATTTCACTAAAAAATTTATACTACTATGATTGGTTTAAATAGATGACGTGACGTGATAGTGTCATCCACAGAGAGACACCATGAGGCGATAGGGTCATCCCTCGAAATTACCTGGGTGGATAGAACTCGCATACATTTTACTGATTTATCATTTAAAAAAAACAAGTTGCTTTCACTACATATATGTCGCATTTTTTTTAATTGCAACCTTTCACCTAAAAGTTCAAACTGATAAACTAGAAATTCGAATTTAAAGGAGCTATGTCAACGGACAAAGCCTCCTGATACGACCAGATATTCCTGTCAATATGTTAAGAAATTAGAAGTGGGATTTTTAAATCAAAGAAATAATGAAACGCTCGTGAGAGGAGAAAATAGGTTGGTCTGAGCAGATATTTTGTCTTCCACCGCAAGTTGACGGTATCGAGTCTTTCAACCATACAATTCCCAAATCAGGAAACGAACTTAAAAAATCAAGGCAAACAGATCCTTGTGATCCACTAAACTCCTCAGAATTGAATGGATTACGCCCGGCGTTGGCGGAAAACTTGAAAAACATCGGCCCAATTTTTTCAAGATCGTCGGACGATTTGCACTGCTCGTGTGCGTGTGCCGGGAGCTAGCTCCTGGAAATGCTAGTTTCGGTGATTTTGTTTTCTCGGACGAAAACCAAGAGGTGAACCAGTAAAAGCAATGTTCTGTCTCGAGACAATCGGTCTGATCTTTTCCTTTTAGCACTCTATTATTTAAATAGCGCACCTACGTTTTTGGACAAATATCTTTGAGACAGATCATGGAGATTGTGATTCAATGATTAGATTATAGATAGTGGTGCAAATTCAGGTTAAACTTTGAGGGGAGTTTCTCGTACGTTTCCTTTTAGTCACCAGAAATTATGGAAGTCGGTAGTATCTTAGCGAAGTCAAGATAAACAGTTAAGGTACGTAATTTCCTCTCAACGGCAGCGGAGCCGTATTTAGCCTTCTGCTAGTTGATATTTAGCAATTTTATCATGAGTCGTTTTGTTTTTATTCATTCAGTATTATTACAAGGCCAGCAAGAGGGTCCTAAACAAAAGCTTTCTCATTTAATTTGCTATAGTCTGTTGACCCTTACTCATGCACGGCACTGTAATGTGCTAATCAGTTTTTTGGACGTTTAGGTGAGAATAAAAGTAGTCAGCCCTCTGGTTTGCCGCCGAAAAGTAAGCAGTACTTTTGATGTCACTCTGTTCTGGCAAGCAAAGTCAGCAATTCTTTTGTTCTATATTTATTACGACAAATTACTTTCCATGAACAGAAACTTCTAACAATGCAGTGCACGTGAAAGTAAGATGTTTTAATGCTTTTGCTTTCGACACGTACTATTGTCACTTTTGCACTTTTCCAGGCAAAAGAACTTGCTTACTAATAGAAACATTGTAAGTATATAAACACCTTTTTTTAGTTGTAAGTTGGTTATTTCAGTTTTCAGAATAAACTTATGTTGGTGTCAAGTGTGACTGTTCTCTGCTGTCCGACTAATTCAATGAGTTAGCTAGATCACGTGTACCTCCGAAACTGATGACGAGCTTCATTCTACTTCTATTTTTCAACCAGTATAATGAACCAAAGCTGGACTTTACGGCCGCAACACCAACAATTGTATTGGCGCTACTTCATCCAACAAAGCAGAACTTAATCATTTTATAACCTCTGTCAATTCCTTTCACCCCGTATTGAAATATACCTGGGAAATTTCTGAAACGTCAGTCGCTTTTCTTGATATCAAAGTTCCAAGAAAAGCGACTGAAGATCGACCAGTGTGTACTACGAACCTACAGATTCCCACAGTTATTTTTTTTACATTCATTCATCGTCTTATCTTTCCCACGTCAAAAACTCCACCTCGTTCTCTCAATTTTCTTAGACTTCAGCGTTTGTGTCGTGATGACTCCAATTTTTCCAACAAATCAGAGGAAATGCGGCAATTTTTTTATCCTGACTCTGTTGCCAACGCGGCTCAACACCGTGCTCAGCAGATAGATCGACAGTCAGCATTGCAAATGTCACAGGAGGAAAAGAACGAAAGAACTGGTCAAGTCAACAGAAACAATGTTGAAATCGACTTTTTAAAAATTTTACAAACATGTTTCGACGGTAACGTCCGTCATCGTCAGTGTAACGGTTGTTTACAGAAGTGCTGAATTATGTAGCGTGAGCTAGACCCCCGGAAAATTTGGTTTCGTTCAACCCACCCTACAGAAAAGGTTTGACACTGGATTTCTATAGAAGAATAACTGCTCTTTAAGACTAGGTACTATGTAGTCTCAAATTGTGGTACCATTCACGAGATAAATGGGGTACTTTTCCCAAATATGGCACACAGCATGGAAACGAGGCTCAACCAATATTACCCTTGTACATTTAACGTCTTTCATCAAAATAACCCACAAAGTACCAAAAGATGATGACTAGGTCTGTATCTAAATTTTGAGTGCTAACACGATAGCAAATCATGTCACGTGATATGCCACCTGACCGTTTCTTGCCAAAAATCAGTCATTTTTGTTAATTGTGACAAGTTTCAATTCCCGCTTAAGCCATACTAATGGCTAAATCGACGAATTGAGTCTTGGAAGACAACACGTGGATCATATTCTGTCGAATTATACTAAAAAAATCCACCCGTTGAGCAGACTTTGTGGAAATTGGCTTCAACTTTGGTCAGCATGGAAACGAGGCTGCAGCATAACCAGAGCAAAAACGTGTTTATCTTCAAAAAATAACCATGCATAAAAGATTAAAAGAGGTGATAATGTGGAATTAAGACCCTATCAAACAGCTACATATATTGCCCGTATTATCACGTTACCATGGCAACGGTTGTCGTGGAGATCTGGTAAACTCGCAATTTTTCACTTTTTCTTGCATTCAAAGCAAAATTTAAGATTTATTGGCAGTTAAAGTTATTTTTTTTACAAATTCTTACGCAAAATTGATTAAGTTGAGTTATTACAAATTCCTCAACGTGACTGACGTCAAAATTCATACTTATTTTCAAGGGGATCGGATAAATGAATATGTTGGGTCCAAATGGAGACAATGCATAAGTCATCAACTGCTGGTCGGATAATGACTCAATTTGCAGGGATTATGAACTACATGTAGAGCGACAACTTGCATACTTTAAGACAATTAGTTGGTTGATATAACAACTGCTGCTTGGGAAAACCAATGAACTGCAAAAGAGAATGACGTTTTTGCATTGATTTCCAATATGCTTAGTAAGAGGATTAACCTCTTCTTTTAAATGGATAAATTAATATTTTAAGTGTCAAACAACTTGGTAACGCTAAAGATAGTCTTGGTTTAGAACGGAGGGGAAAAAGGCCGGATACGAAGGGAACATAATTAGGTATAGAAGTGATGCTGAAGTTTTGAGAATTTGAAATTGTGGAAATGTGTTCAGTTACTTTGGACATAAAAAGATGACAACTTAAAAGGTGTATAACATCGCTGCAAGTAAACCATCTTTAAGGACTGCCCTAACCTTTGTTACAAACACTGTTTTCGTATAGTGCACCTTTACCGAATGTGCCATTTGTTGGGATCTGTGTCGTACACTTACGCAAAGCTCTATTCAAGCAGCATCTTTACACTAAATATCAATTTCATAACCATCCTTTTTTTACAGATTGCAATATGAAGACTCGTCACTTTGTCGAGTCACTGGAAGCAACAGCTCAACTTTTTCATTGCTTTGTGCTATGTATTTTTTCATAAAGCACAACTATAACCAATTTGTCATATGTCTGGACCTGTATCGCACAAAAATACCATTCATTTAAAACTTGGTAATTGTGTACTTGTTACATGAAGATTTGTCATTCAGCCTCAGAGTCACTGGAATCGTCATAACAAATTACACTTCGTTCAAAGGGTTGCAGCATCCTTCGTCTGCCATACACAAACAGGCCTCCGTGCGCGCAAAGTTATTCACTCTGCAGGAACAATTCTGCTTGCATTCAGAAATTGTACAGTGGCACGTCGTCAGCTGTGATGCCTATTGGTGTCGGACTCTTGGTCATCAGGACTGGGACCAGCTTGTCATTTTCGAACTTCCATTTCCTTCTGCCGAGGGGACGTTCTGAAGTGGCACTAGGGCTCTTTTCCAAATAAATGCTTGAAAGATTGCTCGCTTGATATGATGGGATTGAGGCAATCTGATGTGGGAGGCAGCTCTTCACTCTTCGCACTCCTCTGACAAAACAGAAAATATCGGGCATCGTCTGCACTTGAAAAGATCTTACCAGAAGTGTAAATAGAGCAGACGAAAGATTCGGCTACTTAATGTACTCGATCTTGTATGGCCGGACTACCTCCTAGGCTACTGAGATCCCGCTGTATCTGTTCTTTCCTCAGCATAACCTTCCAGGCTTTCTTCTTTCGTATTCCAGAGAAGGCGCCTGTTGAAGTGCATCCAGTTAGTGCATGGAACGGCAGCAGACACTTACAAAGAGGCGGACCCAAGGAAGACTGGATAGTATGGACTGGTATGTAGCTCTGTCTGTCTTTAATACCGGTTTTGAACCACAACTCTTGGCAGCACAAATCTTCAAAATGTGCTACTGAAAGCACAGCGACATCGGTGTCTGGCGAATGTATCACTATCCGTGGATGGGTGGTTGCAGCATGTTTGGCGTGAAGCAGCAGCCTTGTGTCAGCTTTTTCGTAATCAGAACGTAGATTTGGCTCAACAGCAACACAGCCCTGGACTAGAGACACTACTTTTGACCCATCTCTGAATCCGCCGGCCACGAAGACCTTCTGCATAGGCCCTAAACGTGTTATTCCTCGGGTTTGAGATGAATTTTTTATTGCTTTGGGACAGGCGTGGATCCATTGTGAATATTTACTTCAAGAGAGCTTGATTCTCCTCTCCTGCTGCGCTCTCCTGCCTTGATTGAGACAGAACGATACTGGTCGAAAATTAGCCGTGTACTTGCAACAATATCTTCGTATTTCCGCGACAACTCCCCAAATGTAGCAGACCCTGAAGAAAATACCATCTGAATAAGAGCCATTGCATCAATTAGAAATGCTGCAGGAAGTTGTGAAGTAGGTAGGCTTGACCTGCAAGTGACGTCCTTTTCTAGGAGATGCATCAGGGTGCTTTTTGTCGTCTTTCTGAGGCTACCGTCAGGGTGTGCAAGTGAAATAGGCACATTGCACAGTTCATAGGAAAGGACTTCTTTTAGATTGATATCCCTGTTCTTCACAGCGACGAGAAGGCGACCAAAACGCTCACTATCAGCATTAACAGATACAGTCATATCTTTCTGATTCTTCACTGCAATCTTCTTCGCCGCTGAACTGAAAGATTTGATCTTCAGCTTCTGGATTGGATCCCAGACGTTGATTTCATTGCTCTGGATTCTAGAGGAAATGAAGTTCTCCATGCTTTGTCTGTCTGACTCTGCTGTGCCCAGAAGTCTTGTTGTATCAGCATCGGATAGAACTACACCAGTAGCAAGATTACTTAAAGGTAGTGGCACTTCCTCGTCAGGGATGTGTTCTGGAATCTGAAAAGGGTCACTGAAGAGGCCACTGCCGAAGGTCGCAACTAGATTCTGTACATCTGTCTCATCTCGCATCACTCTTTTTACTCTTGCTTCCTTGTGCGTCCCGATTCGGTCGTAATTCTCAATTCCACACATCTTCTAAAGTGCCTGTGTCATGGCAGCTCGTTCATGGCTGGTTAAAAACCATCGCTCGACCTCGCTCGACTGCATCTTCTCTGGTACTCATGCCCACTATGCCACCCTTTGATTTAAAATCAAAGTTAATTGATTGCTCTAGTGCCATATCAGGCCACACTTGTACAAAAGGTTGCTTCGAGCGGCTGACACTGTACTTTCCGGTGACGAACTCTTGGAAAACTTCGGGATGGCTTGATTCTAACATGTTCATGTCTAAAAGATAAACGGGAAGCCACCTGGCATAGTTAACCCTATCCATACAGAGGAAATGGGGAAAAATTGCAGCTGTGGCGGAGAGGTGGAGCTGCCAGTTCCCTGTTCGCTCAGTTTTGATGAACTGCATGTCAATGTATTCTTCCCAGAACACAAAACACCTGGACTTCTCTCTACTCTTAGACTTGAACGGAGCTAGCAGTGCCTTTAGAGGCTCGAAGCAGCTTTGCCATGCTGGCCAGCCCTCGTTAAAGAAACTTTCCTCTCTCACTGTGTTCCGGCAATCCCTACTTCTGTCAAAAAAAAGCTGCTTGACCCGATCCTCCAGCTCAACTTCTTGCTTTGACAGCCACTCCAGGAAGGCTTGCCACAGTAGCCTGAACAGCGCTTCCATGCAGAGCTTGTGGGTACGGATACCTCTATTGTACGATTTCCCAAGCGTCAACACGGAGGTGGTGCCAGCTGCGTAAACTCCAGATTCATTAACAGGTCTTCCAAGCCCGATTGTGCGTACTTCTTTGCAAGGAGAGATATAAAGTTTAGCGTGATGTGGAAGCCTCCCATTCTGATAACCGTGTTTGTAAACTCTTTTGGGGATTTCATCTGTAGATGCTTGGCTTTCGCCTAGAGGGCCAGATCAAAGGTGATAACACAGTCACGCTGATGGAGTTACAAATATTCTGCCCAAGTTTCATCAAGGTGTAGAGGCTGCTGAAGTTGCTTGCTTCTGCATTGATCATTGGGTGGTAGCCGATGTTGGTCTCTACAGGGATGCTAGGATGTGTGATGGCGTTGAATCCACTCCATCCTCTACTCTTGTGTCTGTTGGTTGCGCAGCACGAACGCATCTGAAAGATGAAGTAGCATCCAGCAGAGGTCATCCATGCAGGCAGAGGGGAACTGTCGGTCGCACTGAAACCAGATGATGACATCATTACCAACATTGCCAGTCAGACCAGGACATCTTCCCCCAAGAATGTTTTTCCCGTCGATTGTTTCTTCATTAATATTGTTGTTATCAGCCGCCATCTGTATGAATGCACCAGGCCTTATGTTGGTTGGAATTAGGACGCCAGCGAGATCAGCTCTCGCTAAATTTTCATTGGCCAAACTGGTTTCTCCTTGTTCAATCTCTTCGTATGAGGAGCAATGACCCATTCTGTTCAAAAGAGTTATCAGCTGTTTTGAGCCAGTTAAGTGCTTAACAGACATGGCGAGGCCTACATGTTTAGGAAGTTTTACTCTTGCATGCGGTGCGCAGTGAACGAGATCTTGCCCGGACATTATGATCTTTCGCTCATCTGTAGTATTACTGGCACTGGACGGTGAACTGTCGCGGTACTGCTCTCCAGTTACAATCCATCTTACAAGCCAGTAGAGGCTCTGTGGAAGAAGCGCTTTAGCAGTATCGAGCTGTAAATCTCTGATATTAAGTGGGTTGATTTCGATGCCCTTACATTTCATTATATCTTGCCTGATTTGGAAAGCTACAGAATAAATGTCGAGGAGATTGAAAGTGGCTGCCTCTATTTGCACCGTGGTCATCGAACTTGCTGTGTCTGGGAGAGGACAGTCGCTGGCCGCGTTTATGACATCAATTAATGATATGGAGCTGCTATATACGATCTCCGGCTGGGATTGTTGAGGTGGCTGATGGAAAACAGGCTGTTCCTTTAAATGAGACATCAATTGCACTGTCAGCTTCTGCTTCGTGTAGCTCTGTGAATCATTGCCCAATTTTTCTAGCTCCCTTTTAAGCATAACCAGAAGACCGTTCACGTCGTAGGCTTTTCCGTTCTTAATTTCAGGGTTATGGTCTTGACTAGCCGATTGAAGGCTTCATCAAAAGTGCTCTATTTTATTATGGAAGCGTCACGCTGTTTGTGCTTGATGTTAACTTTACTGATGTAGGAAGCATGACAGGCCTTGTGGTATTGAATGCAAGAAAAAGTGAAAAATTGCGAGTTTTACCAGATCTCCACGACAACCGTTGCCATGGTAAGGTGAAAATACGGGCAATATATGTAGCTGTTTGATAGGGTCTTAATTTCACATTATCACCTCTTTTAATCTTTTATGCATGGTTATTTTCTGAAGATTAAACACATTATAGCTCTGATTATGCTGGAGCCTAGTTTCCATGCTGACCAAAGATGAAGCCAATTTCCACAAAGTCTGCTGAACCTGTGGATTTTTTTTAGTATAATTGGACAGAATATGACCCACGTGTTGTCTTCCAAGACTCAATTCGTCAATTTAGCCATTAGTATGGTTTAACCAGGAATTGAAACTTGTCAGAATTGACAAAAATGACTGATTTTTGACAAAAAACGGTCATGTGACATGTCACGTGACATGATTTGCTGTCGTGTTAGCACTCAAAATTTAGATACAGACCTAGTCATTATCTTTTGGTACTTTGTGGGTTATTTCGATGAAAGACGTTAAATGTACAAGGGTAATATTCGTTGAGCCTCGTTTCCATGCTGTGTGCCATATTTGGGAAAAGGACCCCATTTATCTCGTTAATGGTACCACAATTTGAAACTACATAGTACCTAGTCTTAAAGAGCAGTTATTCTCCTTTAGAAATCCAGTGTCAAACCTTTTCTGTAGGGTGGGTTGAACCAACTCTTTAAATAAGGCCTTCTCAGAAAATAGCTCCTTGACTGTTAGAGTTCCAATGCATACGTTACGTTACATAGCACACGATACATGCATTTGATTTAAAGTTTTGACGGAATTACAGAGTGCGAGTACACATGACCAAAACGGCATAAGGTCCAGATGCCTCAAGGAAAGCGTCAAATTAATATGTTTGACCTGTTGATTCAGGTCAGACTTTTCCTGAGAGAATTCTATTAATTCACCCACAACAACCTTATAGCCAAAAACATCATTTTAAAGAACTTTAAATTACTTTAAAATGACAACCAAACAGGTAGAATCTTATCACAGCTTCCATTTAAAAGCGACAAAAACATAGGAAACTTTCTAGTTACAACTGTGTGCTTAAATCTGCCGATCAACCCGGTACTTTTAAGGTGTTTCGATACAGTTTTTTTGGGACCATACCTAACTTTTAGAATCAGCTCTTAGACAGTCTTCTCCTTGTCAGATCAACGTGAAATTCTCAATACTTGTTGGTTTTGGATTGAAGTTTAGGGTGGTTCTCATTTTGTGAAAATCGATATTTCCATGACAACGATAAACAAAAATCCTACAGTAAAATTGAAATTTTGCGCGATCCAGCCTTCACTTTGAAAAGCAAATACCAACATCTTAAACTGCAGTGTATGGTAAACAAAATAAACTTGAACAAAAAAATTCTGTATGTTTGTTTTGAAGTAAATCGCAAAAACATTTTTAACCTTTGTTTTTGCTTAGTAATAGTAAATGCACCGAAAAATAATCAATGCTTTGATCAAATGGCTGGAAAATACTGATAAAATGTGTCTTTTATTTACTGTTGTACGCGTAGAAAGTTTTGTTGATACTGATGTTCCCGATCTCGAGAACGAAGTGTTTTTCTTAGATCATTCGCATAATAATTTTGTAGTAATTTTTGAATTTGAGGGCTTTTGCGAAAAACTTAAGAACGGCTCGATAGATTTTTTTAAAACATTAAACACGCGTGCTTAACGATGTGAACAATTTTATTATTGAGTCTTATTAACATTGATTCACTGGAACACTTTTAGATTTAACGTTAAAGAGGACATATGAACCGACGGAAAAGCTTGCGTTACAAATCCACAGTTGGCAAATAAATGCTAATATATTCAAAGTAATGCGTAATTCATTGCTTTGTGATTTGGTTTCTTTGTTCTTTATGGCATTGTAGATTACAACGAAAAGTAAAAATCACGGAGGAATGCATTGCGCATTACTTTGAATATATTAACATTTATTTGCCAACTGTGAATATGGACCGCAAGCTTTCCGACGGTTAATACGTCCTCTTTAACGTTAAATCTGAAAATGTTCCAGTGAATCAATGTTAATAAGACTCAATAATAAAATTGTTCACATCGTCAAGCACGCGTGTTTAGTGTTTTAAGAAAGTCTATCGAGCCGTTCTTAAGTTTTTCGCAAAAGCGCTCAAATTAAAAAATTACCACAAAATTATTATGCCAATGATCTAAGAAAATCACTTCGTTCTCGAAATCGGGAACACCAGTTTCTACAAAACTTTCTTCACGTAACATAGTAAATAAAAGACACATTTTAACAGTATTTTACAGCCATTTGATCAAAGCATTGATTATTGTTTGGTACATTCACTATTACTATGCAAAAACTAAGGTTGAAAATGTTTTTGCAATTTACTTCAAAACAAACATACAGAATTTGTTTATTCTTGTATATTTTGTTTGTCATACACCGCAGTTTAAGATGTTGGTATTTGCCTTTCAAAGTGAAGGCTGGATCACGCAAAATTTCAATTTTATTGTTTTGGAGGATTTTTGTTTATCGCTGTCATGGAAATATCGATTTTCACAAAATGTAAATCACGCAAAAGTTCAATCCAAAACCAACAAGTAATGAAAATTTTACGTTGATCTGACAAGGAGAAGACTAAGGGCCGATTCTAAAAACTAGGTATGGTACCAAAAAAACTGTATCGAAACACCTTAAGGACGTTCGCGCGAAAAACTTCTACAACACAGATTTTTTTAATAGCTTGGCTACAGTCAGTTAATGAGTTTCCTATGTCAGAAATGCAAAAAACATTAGGGGGTCACCGAGTTCGTGTACGAAATAAAGCGCAGGGAAAACTACCCCAATTTTGACACATCAGTCCGTAACTCGACATGGCCTCGGTGCTTGTTAGTCGAAAAATATTAAAATGATTCGCTGTAGACTCACTTTCCTAGTCAAATTTTATTTAAGTGGGTCTGCCAAGTAAATAATTTGAACCGGTGTCATCCTTTTAGTTAAACTGAACCTCTAAGATGGACTTTTACGAACTCGGTGCAGGTACAGTAATAGCAAAAGTCGATGATGCGAGGGCAGAAAAGTTGAAAAAAATCAAACCTCCACAATAAAGATTTCCTTTAATTTTTCACAAAACGTAGATAATCGACAAAGAAAGTGATCTATCAAAAGAAAATATGGGGTCACCGCAGATTTAAGAGAGTTAACCCATGCACAGATATTAAAGTGCCCACTAGCGCTATATATCTCCACATTTCTTCAACAGCGCGCGCGCTCAATTCATGACGTGGCATGACATCGCGAAGTGGATTGCGTGCGCACAGGGGCGGGGGAGAACACTTGACTACGCCTGGGACTTTTTTTGTGGTCGGATGATCCACCGAAAATTGACGTCACATCCGGTCCAAAAATAGCCTTTTTCTTCCGCGGGCGGGAAAATCAAAATTGACGGCGACAGTTTCGTTCAGTTGGTGAGTAAAATGGCCATATTTTTTCATCGGCGATAAATTTTCCTGTTACATTTTCGTGACAATGAAATGAAATATGTACTCTTTCCTTCCATTTGATTAGTGAAGAGATTATTCTAAATAAAGGTTTATAAACTACGTTGTTTTCGAGCGTTCTTTTGTAAGGAAAATGGCGGCTTTGTCTCCCTCGAATTTCACAGGATTCGGAAATCAGTTAAAATGATGACTTCAAGGTGAGTTATTCTTTATTTAAATAGCCTATGTTGTAGAATAAGACTCCTTTTAACAAAACATCGCAAAGACGGCGTTTCTAACAAGTGGGAACCCCATTAACACTCTTTGTTTTTTAGAGAGACTGTTCACAACACAGAATCTGAAACAATACTCCTTGTGGTGCTTTGTCGCTGTTGACCGCCAAGACTTCCCTTTACCTGTTTTCTTTTCTTTTTTTCTCTATTATTAAATTCTCAATATATAATTGATCTACATCACAAGTGACCACATCGTAAGACAAACAATAACGCCTTATTATTATTGTCCTATTAAGTATTTTTATACATTTTGATTACTTAATTGTGCACACTACTAGTAAGAGCTTAGTAATTCCATAATTAAACTGCTACATAAAAGCTGTCTTTATTAAAGCCAGATGCTGACTGAAGTCAATATGTCAGCTTATTCATCGCACAGTCCTTATTTGTAATCATCCACTGATACTGTGGTTGTGGACAGAAGACTTACAAAATCAAGGAATCAACCAGTAACCTTATACAGCAAGGTCAAGTTCAAGCAACCCATCCTGATCATAAGAGTCGTGAATATTTTTTACCAACAGATTTGCCTGACAGATAATCAAGACTAACAATTAAGTGTAGCCCCAACCTACTGTATACATAACTGTACTGGGAATTACAAACTGGTTTCTGTATGGTAATGTCATTTATGGTCACCTACACATAATGGATGATGAGCAATATCTTTCCCTACACTTTCCCCTACCAGCTCCCAGTTGGCTTGTTAGCTCAATTGGTTAGAGCGCTGCACCGGTATCGCAGAGGTCAGGGTTCGAATCCCGGCAAGCCTGATTTTTTCAGGCTTTCTTTTCGCAACTGCATAAGTTGCGTTAATAACTGCGAGGATCGTCTTTACATTTATTACTTTGGATACTGGTTACATGAATGATGTGTAGTTCCAGAAAATATCTTTACTCCCTCCACAGAAGGTTTTTCTGTTTTGCCCCCCCCCCCCCAAGAGATTTCAGCTTAGCTTCATACTTTGCTTCTAAAATTTTGCCTTTTGAGAGCCCCTTTCCCCTAGGAATTTCCAATGACCTTCCATGTGGTGGGTATGGATTTTTTTTCTGGAACTACACAATAACTATGACACAACACCAGATGAGTACTGTTGCTGGTTAACAAATGTTTGAGACTACACATCTGTTGAGTAGAACACAGGAAAAGAGACTGACAAATTTTCAACATCATCATGCATCCGTGGTTATTATTATGGATGACTGTTGACAGTATCTCATCATACCGTACAAGTTGTTATGGTAGCACAACACTGTTTCTGTTGCTGAGTAACAAATTTTATGGACAGCAACTGATATACAGGTATTCATGTGCTACATGTCACTACTACTATAGTGATGGCTAACAATGTTAACAAACACAGTTCAAAAGAATTACATAGATCAGGGCTCAGAAACCAACATCTCTTCCTCCATTGTATGCTGCAGGTCATGTTTCCTTACATGACAGACCCAGCCACTTTATTGAAAGGAAAGCAATAAATCTTTGTGTCCAGCATGCTAATCAAAGGGAAAAATCCTGTCTGCAACCAAAGTACTCATCTCAGTGACAAACCTTTGCAGGCTCAGGAATCTCACAAGAATAGTCCCAAACTATGTGTTGAAAGCAACTTTAGGAGTCTTCGCAGCCATCTAGATCAAAAATGAAACAGTTAAAAAACAAATATTGCTCATTTTCTATTCATTACAAGAACTGCTAGATATTATATCTACATTATTAATCATTTAGCAAATACATGTAAATGTATGTGATAGTACAATGATAATGTACATGATATTAACATAGTTACATACTTGGGCTTACTCAATTTTGTTTTTGTTATATGTTTTTATTCATGAATCTGAACATGCAACTATGTAACTGTATGCAAATAAGCTAAAGATTTGATACTAATTACATGAATGCTATAGATTTTATTAACCCCTTTACTCCGGGAGTCAATTATGGAGACATGTGATGTAGTGCTAACTTTTGAGTCTGTGGATGAAATCCTATGGTGTGACCATTCAAATGAAATCTCTTTGGCAGTACTTTCGCAGGGTACTGTTTGTTTCGGGGGATTTGAAAAAAAAAATGAAATTTAGCATATTCTTGAATTTTAAATTTTGGCCACTACTAGGGGTGAAAGGGTTAAGTAAATGTCTGTGATAGTACATGACAAATATCTACCTGACATTAAAATAGTTACATACTTGGGCTTTTGGTTACTCAATTTTATTTTTGTTATACATTTGTATTCACAAATCTGAACGTGTATGTACCTATACGTAAGATTAATAAGCTAAAGATTTAATACTAATTACATGAATGCAATAGATTTACCTAAAGTTAAGGGTTGGTAGGTTTTCTACATGAAGAGACTTGGTAGAAGTCACTGTGTTGTAACAAAATCAAACAACTACAGCAGGCAAAGTGCAGACAATGTGTAGCCTCAGGTGTAAAAATTCATTGAAAAAAAAATTTTTTTTAAAGAGCAGAAATGGATAGGTCTTAAAATTGGGACTACCAATAGTTGAAAGACAATATTTATGTCCTAGTGTAACAAGACCTTTAGGACAGAATGTCACATGACAAAGTTGACACCAAAGAATATGAAATTCATGACAGCTAGGGTGCACATAGAATGCTTTATACTTGAATGAGCAGCTACAATTGTCCATGTAGATCACATGTGGATGACAAATACCACTGTCTATCCTTGCAGTTGAAAGTACATGTACAAACGTAGTAACCAATGCCAATAAAGACATTGTACAGTACCATTCAAAAGTAAGCTGACAGTTTGTTGTGTCTCAATTCTTGACTAGCTACTCATTACTCAATTCCTGCATGAATTAAGTACCGAAAATTAGATTCGAGACTAACACAACACTATTCCAATTCGCACAAATCCAAAATCGAGTTTGAGTTAATTATGTATAGAGCTGAAACGTTTTGAAATGTGGGGAAAGATAATCTTTTTTGGTTTTGGTTTTGTTTGTTTTGATGTTTTATAATTGAGACACGAGGCAAATACCCGAAACTGAACAAAGGCTGTTCCGGTTGGGTGATTTGTGCAGGAATCAAGTATTGTGAATCAAAAATCAATTATCGAGTCTCAATTCTCAATACTTGATTCATGTGAGGATCAAGTATTGAGTGTCAATTTACTTTTGAATGGTGCTGTATAATTTGTAGAAAAGTGACCAACATGTTGATGCCTTTGTATTTAACTACAAAAACATCAACATCACAAGCAATGTAACACTGGAATTAATTAAAAATTCCAAACAAGCCTGATCAATAAAGGACTATTCCTTTTCTTGTAGTTATATAAAGGGAATACATGTATATTAAAAGGGCAAGATAGCTAGATAATCACGCAATTATGTCGACAATTTGTATTGGTAATCCCAATCTTAAATAATTTACAGTGGAATCCCGATTTTTTGAACCTCCTGGGGAAAAGGGAATTGGTTTGAATTATCTGGGGGTTTGAAAAATCGGGGTAAAATTACAGTGTTTGACTGGGAAAGGGAAGCCAGTTTTCAGAAACCGAGAGCTTGAGAAATCAGGATTCTACTTTATGTTATTACAACGCTGGTTTGTTCGTCTCACCATCCCTACTTCCCCTTCCCCCCCCCCTCCCCCCTACCTAGGAATCGCTCAATCAGATAAAATTCAATCATTAATTATGCAGTTCTCTTTATTCAGACTTCTTTTAAAACAACGAAACACAAAAAATACATTCCCATAGAAAAACAAATTGTGTCTACCCATCATCGTAAAACGGAAACTTCGAAAACACAAGACTACTAACCTCGAGTCTGCTTGAGTACACAGATGTCTGCCACAGCAGGAGTGCTTCTAAACATGTCCGCGGTTGGTTTCGATACTGCTTCCAGCACTTTTCTGCGAGTGTTAATTACCTTCCCAGTGTTAACACAACATACTGTGACCACCGACGTTTTCTTCATTGTATTATACTCGGGATAGACTATTTTAATTGACGATTCCTTTGAATCAAGGGTCACGAGAGGCAAAAGTTTGAGCGGCTCCGTTAGAGACGATATCAGGTATCACTGTGCAGAGTAGTTTCGATAGAGTAGGACTTCCAGCACTTTACGTCGAGTGTTAATTACCTTCCCGATGTTAACAATCCAAACTGTTACTGCTGGCGTTTTCTTCATTATATTTCACGCATCATAGGCTATTTAAATTGACAATTACACTGAATCAGGAGTCACGAGAAGCAAAAGTTTGATCCGCACATGTATTGAAAATTGCGACACACTCGCCATGACATTGCACGAAGCTGCCTGGAAAATGCCATCAAAACTGTACTAAACATTTCTGTTTTGCCAATATATCGGCTAAAATAGATAATCCAGTAACTTTGTAACATCTCTGGTATTCAAGATAAGCAATTGCGTGTCAGTGGTGGTCACAAGAAAGAAGAAACCATAAACTCCCGAGCGTCCATCTTGCAACTCACTCAGCGAGTTGCTCGCGGATTTTTGAAACCGGATGTGACGTCAATTTTCGGTGGATCATCAGGTCACGAAAATTGGCGAAGTTTGCTTCCCCCCCCTGCGTGCGCAGTAAAGATGCGCAGAAACAATTAGCGCAAACGTCCTTAAGGTGATTCCATTCAATTGCATTACGCATCCTTTCTGCGCATCATTTCTTGCGTGATTAGCGCGTGCACGAGCGCGCGCACCTTCGGAACTTGATAGGTTTTCTATCAGATAAATAAATGGTTGTTTTCTCCTAAACGAGCTCAGTGACCCCCATTTTTTAATACATAAATTCAAATGGCACACGGTCTAGTACAATATATTGCGATTTTGAGAAAAGTTAAAAATTCTGCTTTGAGATATTGTTATTTAAATGCCGAAAAGAACACGTCTTTAGGTGTAGCAGGGTATGTGCGCTCGCCGCAAATTTGTAAATTTATTTCATAATCTTGATTCCTGCTCAACTAAAATAGTATATAATACAAGATAAATGTTTGTTTTGGTGAACTGCTCCAATATTTCAATACAAGCAATGACTTTTTAAAGCAATTAGAGTTCTCATTTCTGATTACCAGGGTTTCTCAGGAAAACCTTGCGGGTCGTATAGTTGCTATTAATGGCTATCCATTTTGTGAAAAAACAAGCACGGTGACCCCTATTTTTATTGCATTTTTGAAATGTTCCAAACATAATTACCAACTGGACCAAGTTTTAGAAAATTTTAAATATTCCTTCTGTTTCGATGGAATCACCTTAAGTGCGCGCGCAGGCGATGCAACAGTTGTCCTTTTATTCGCGATGCGGACAAAATAACAGGACCCAAGCAATCTAGTGAAATCACTTTGCAGCACATGCACTTTATGCAAAAAGATATACATTGGCAAAACAGGAAGGAGACCAGGGGCCCTTTTCCGCCAACGCCTACGAGACGTCGAAAGAAATAACAAGGACGCATCCAAACCAGTTGCCCGCCATTTCAATCTCCCTGATCATTCTAGCCAACACACGACGATCTGCGACCTTTCCTTACATCAGGGCAACACGGAAAGCCGTAAAAAATATAGAATAAACATTCATTTTTCTAATCAGCACACTTACTCTCCACGGAATCAACGAACGCTTTTGATTCAACTGATTTATTCTTATGTTTAACGTTGCCATGTTCCTACCAATAGCTTAGTTCCACCGTTCTCCATATAAACCAAGCGCAGCCGACAATTCCTGGATTTGCTCTGACAAAGGGCTACGGCCTTAAACGTTAGCTTTGAACTTCTCTACGGTGGCTGATTTCCCTTATCAGACTAGACTTGTTAGACTGGAGAAAGGTTGTCGACAATTAAAACGACCAGAAAACTATTATTGGTCTATAAGGCTTTTCCACACATTAGCAGCCAAAACTACCTAAAACTTTGTATTTTTATGTGAGAGCTTGGTAACTAACATTCCTGAGCCTGTCAAAAACGATAGTTACCTGGCAACGAACATTGATAATGGCGTATTTGTCGACAACTTTCTCACAGACTAGGAAAAGCAAGTTGTCGACGACAAAACTACCGCGTTTGTTATCGACAACTAAATTTGTTTTCTTTTTGAAAAGGAAAACCTTTTGTTATCGATAACTATTTTTTAGAGTTTCGTATCGATAACTTGCTTCATACAGTGCTTTCTTTTTTGTTATCGACAATTTTTCGTCCGGATCGACAACTAAATAGTTGTCGACAACTATATCTCTCTAGTCTGTCGAGGCCTTTATAGAGGAGCAAAACTGTTGATCTCGCTTTCCCCAGCACTTCGTGGATCTGAGACCCTTTCTATCTTTATTAATAGAATTAAATAATTATCCAGTTTAAAAGATTTCATTTTCGTATGGATTAAAAAGAAACGGAATAGAAACGGAATAATCTACAAGAGTTTAAATCACCGCGTCCTCGTTTGATTTGAATCGCTGAATCTCACGTGCGTTCTAGAAGACTCTTGAAGAGTTGAAACCTGCTCAGATGTCATTACAATCGACGGAAGTTGAAACTCGCTGTCCTTTGGGCTCTAACTCTCGTAAACTCTCATTGACTCTCTTCTCCTCGTAAAGAGATTGAACGTTTGTCGTCTCTCGTTCTTGCATGGTCGGTGCATTACAGACCGTATTCTGTCTCCAGATAGGATTATTGGCAACACAGAGCGTGCTTTGATAATGATTGTCAGTTTAGGATAGCTGACGAAAGATCACTCTGGCCTTTATTAAACGATGACAAATAAGGCGTCAACTGCAAAAGTCAGGACATACAGACAGACTGACTTTTATGGAAAGCCATAACGTTAGTAGTATAGTAAAATGGGGGTTCTGTAACAGCTTTATTACTGGGAGATTTATTTTAAGATTTTAAACCGCTCACAATGAAACAATTTTTCCACATAGGAGAAAGAGAAAAGTTTTATAACTGAGAGTTCTATTTCAGTTTTTACACCGATAGCATAAAAACCGGTTTTATATAGGTGGAAAAGGTGGAAAGAATATTGCATCACTTTTAAAAACCGCAATAATAAATTTTGCAAGTGTTTTGTTGTAAACTGTCACAGAAAATATTTTATATTTAAGAAATGTCTGCACTGGTATATATACAAAGTGTGCCAGGAAACTCCCAATTAAATAAAAGCAAAAAAAAAGAATATCATGGCGCGAGAATTCGTTGGCATTGCTTCCACAAACATTGGTTTTGATTTTGACGAAACAGTCAAAGAGAAAAATGCTGAAGATTTTGAGAAAAATGCTGAAGATTTTTGAATTTGAAAAAGGTGTGAAACCAAAAAAAATAATAACAAGCTTTTTGGACAATTATTTTTCTGATGAAGAAGAAAAAAATGCTTTTTTAAAGGGCGTAAAAAACATTTGTATTGGCGGTGAAAAATGGGAAAAAAATTTTAAAAACTTTACTGGTGCTAATGAAAGAGTTGACATTTGAAAAAGTGTGAAAAAAATGAGCCCGCTGACAATCAGGTAGTATTTGTTAAATCCTTGATATACTACTTAACCGAAATAAACCGCCCAGCATAAAAAAATTAATTAAAGAATTACACATCTTTATTATATAAGTTGTAATGTCTATGCTTAACATAAACATTGAAGAGCTTTTGAAAGAACTAGATCCAGCAACGTTACAAGCTTTAGAGCAATCACTTGCAGAGGACGCTCCTGCTGTGCGAAAAACAGCTAAATGGAAAGAGGTACACAATGAGTTATTAAAACAACCTTTCTGTCATAGCAGGCAGCAACTTGTGCGTATAATTATATGTTTAGATTATATAGACTGTCGCTGGGAAGGGCTTTGTTACCCTTGTTTTGAGCAAGGAATCAAACATTAACTGTTGTACACTCCTCCGACTGAGAATATACCTTTAGTAAAGATTTGCTCTGATACTTACGACTGGCACAGCGCATATAACGACTTTAAGGAATTGGTTGACCTCGGTGTGCTTTTGTGAAGAGTACTAACCACCCAGTTTTTTTTAAAAAAAAACGAATGAAAAAAAAATTTTTTTTATCTGATAGATATTTGTGAGTCAAATTTGATGGCTGCCGGGTTAAACAACTGTCAGATTACGGAAGCAATCCAAAACCTACCACCAGAGTTACGTGAGATAATTTACAAACATTACCTCACCATAAAACTGAAAGAGCGAGAGGCTTTGGGTTGGAACCTGGTTCACAATGAGCTTTTAATACAACCTTTCTGTTCTGAAAGGCAGCAGCTTGTTTATATTCTGGTGTGTGTTGCCTATATGCATTGTTGTTGTGGAGGGTGTTGTTTTCCTTGTTATAAACAAGAAGAAATCTTACATGAAATAACCATTTCTGTCCCCGATATAATTGATTTAACCCTAATTAAGTTTTGTACTGATATATGGGAAGAGGACCACAGCCATTAAGTTGTGTTTACGGTGCGTGACTTCGTGGTTTGGTGAAACCCGCAGACAATGACGTAATTTATATTCTCGTACAAACATTGAAGGGAAACCCCCTAACAACTCAAGCTTGAAAAAACAGACAGGTTACATTAATTTATAATCAAAATGTTCATTACCGTCAGCAGAAGTTTTGAGACCTATTTTGTAGACAAATTGATAATCATCATCTTCCATCAGGTCTTCTGTAAGTCGTTTAGGGGCCCACACACAAAACTCATCGCCATTTTTTGTTTCTAAAGTTAAAATAGCTGAATCCCCATATTTACCTTTTCTATATTTAACTTTTTTAATTTTGTAAATAGCGTCTGAAATATCCCGCCATTTTAAAATTTCTTTTCTTTCAAAACTTTCCTCTGTTGGCCAGTCTTGTGAGATCGTATGTTGATCTGTGCAGATAGCCATAGTAAGAGATGCGTTGAAGATACATTTGTTTAATAGCGTGTACTTTTCTGCTCGAGGGTGAAATTCTGTGAAGCGGAATCGTTGCGTGTCATTTTTAGCCAGTGACGTCACGTTAGTGACGCCATATGGCTACTGTCAGAGCCTAAAAATCAACGATAGACGTCTGGATATAGGATAGACGTTGTACGTACGTGCGACGTCTGTCTTACGATTTGTGAGGCTGGGGGGTATTCTGTGAGACGATGGGTGGGGGTGTGCACCGGGACACTGAAAGTCTTACCTTATCAGCGGCACAAACCCATACAGCTAATGTTATGGGAGTAAGACCCCCGGGCTTTGAAGTGTTTTGCATTCGCAAGTGTGGATCTACTTCGAATGCCTGTTTTGTGTACGTGAGGTCTGGCAGGATTTTATTCGCGTTGTAGTCCTGTGTTTACTGAGCTGAAGTACATTTTTCCACAGCAGCAAATACAAGACGGACTTGCCAATTTGAGATGTTGTATGAACAGAACGTGGAAATTAACGTTACATCGATCCCTAATTAACAGTGAAAGAAACAATATTTAAAGCCCAAGTTTATAACGATAGTGAAAAGAGTAGAGTAAAACAGCATAAAATTTTTCGGGATTATCTCTCGGTAACAGCGAATCTAAAATTTGCAGTGTCATTTTTGTGTGCGTGTTATAAAACATGAACCCAATTAAAACTAAATCGGAAATTGCGCGGCTTGTTGCTAGCTATTCTTAAAACTGAAAAACTTGAATGAAACTAGTATTAAAATCCAAGTCACAGTGGTGATCAAGGAATTAGAGGATGGATGTAGTAAAATCTTAACAAGATACTAAACGTTATTTCGGGTCGTGTCTAAAAGTACACACGAGTGACCACGAGTGACCACGAATGACCACGAGTGACCACGAGTGACAACGAGTGACCACGAGTTGACCATGAGTGACCACGAGTGACCACGAGTGAGAATGCATCAAAAAATTTTGTTGACGTCATGATGACGTCAGCATTACGTCATTTTTATCAAATAATCACTATTTAACAGCAAACGGACCGTTTCTTCAGACCTTAGCAGCGGAAATCGACATTTACGCCATGTCTGAATGGGGAGGGGGCCTAGGGGACAGACAGGGAGGGGGGAGAAACCTCCCGCCACCCGCACCCTTTAATCTCGGTTCCCGCCACTTTTCTCTCACTTTCCGCACACTTAAAGCAACGCTTCCTGTGCTTCCGCCTCCCGTACACTTCCCGCCCTCTTTTCTACCCGGGCTGCAAGCTCTGTCCACCTCCCTTCCCACCCCCACTTCCGAAGGGCGAAAAAAGAAAGAAAGAAAGGTAAAATGAGAAATAATAATATACGAGTGGATATGCATCAAAATAGTTAGCAAAGGTCATTGTGACGTCATCATTACATCATTTTATCAAGCTATTAATGTTTAGCCTCGAATTGATCGTTTGTGGAGAATTAATTAAATAGAAAGAATTCCTTACATTTTCCAAGACCACAAGTGAATGCATGATTGAAAGAAAGAAAGAAAGAAAGAAAGAAAGAAAGAAAGAAAAAAGAAAGAAGATGGAAATTACGAATACAAAAATAAAAATAAAAACGTTTTCTGTGAAAGTACGCAGGAAATATTTTAGCGAGAACTTTTCCACCAAAAAAAAACAAGCATGGAGAAAAACATAGAATTGACAGGGAGTGACAATTTCAACCATCGTTAATGATTATTATATGCCGGAGCCCAGTTGCTCCTGTAATATGACATCAAGTTTTTGGCCTTTAATTGATTAACGAATATATGTAGTGGTTTACAAAACGATATAAATTTCTTATATCAGCATAATAATACCTACAACTACAACAGTCTACAAAGAGGAAAACAAGGAAGTGAGTACGTCCAAATCACTTTCAAGTCGGGCAAATCCCGCGCGACGCTAAACACTGCTACTGGTAGAAAAAAGATGTTATAGCAACTAGGCCGACGATGGGATTTTTCCGCCTATAATTAACTGGAACTGGCAAATTTGTCAAACTGAACTACTTTTTTAGGAGTACTATAGAAACCAAACTGACGCTCGAGTGACAAGTCCTAGACACTGTTAAACACACCTTTGGACAAAAACCTGAGAAATTTGTCGTGGCTGTTAGGATTGTAATTGATGTGAATCTTTTATTTCCATGCAAGATTTTAGCAGAAGCAAAAGTAAAAAGATTTAGAGAAAAGCAGTTAGCATTTTTCTATATTAACAATTTTGTCCGATTTATGTCACTCCCGAAATTGTTTGGATTGCATTGCTTTACGTAACACGAAGAGCCCTCAAAGCATTATTGCTTCCAGGCCAATTTCAACACCATCAGAAGAGGTCTTTAGTTACAAACTACTTAATAAACTACATGTACACCGGTCAACCATAGTGATCATGGGAGTTAAACAATGTTAAGGTTAAAGTCAAAGGAGCTGATTTCAAGCTGCTGGCCATACGTTAGTCTTTCATAAAATGTGCGATCCACCTGCACGGAACCACCAAACACAGGATTTTTCCTGGTAATGTGACTGCTTATAGGGTGGTAGTAGGTATTGGTAAAATCGGGACTGTAGACAAGTTGGCCTTTCTCATCGCGTCCTCTTAGCCTCCTGTCAACATGTTTGACGATAACATTGTTTGGTGGCATACGGTAATTCTGGGAGAATTCTTCACCACATCCATAGCACTTTTTTACTGCTGGTGGTAACTCGCAGAGTGTATACTGGTATGCAGAAAAACCAGAATGCCACTGCAGTGTGATTGGCTGAGGAAGACTCTGGTAGGGGACGGGTGATGGAGTCGTTGAGATGCAAACTTGCGCTTGAGGTGTTCTGAAATTGGCGTCTGTATTCCAAGGTTGCGGGGGTTCTCCAATGTAGTTACGTGCATTGTCGCGTAATCCTACTTACCAAATGCAAGCAGCTACAAATCTCCAGGAAAATGATATTTCGCAAATGCAGTCCATTGTGTTGATGTATAGGCGTGAAATCTTCTGAGAGAATGTTTCTCTTAAAAAGGCTGATCGAGGACATACAACAGCGGCAGCAGCGGCGTGATAAAAAAATATGTGACGAGTAGTAAGAATGTGCCGGCTCGTGCGAAAGAAAAAATTGGTCAATTTCATAGCGTGGGAAATTCCACGGGGGTAGTTCTACCGAGACTCAGAAGACTGTAAGTGCTTATCTCAAACTAGCCTGGTGCCGCCCAGGCGTTCCCTTCCGTATTCGCTGTTACAGCGCGAATATTTATTTCTGTCACAAATTTCTCTTAATCTAGTTTCGCAAAGATTTATCTTCGAGAAATTGAGAGACCGGCATTTGGCATGTTTGGCAAGGCTATATTTTCACGATTTGAGAAAAAAATAGGTGGTCAGTGGCATTGTGTGTTTGTTTGTTTCGTTTGTAATTGAATATGGACCTTGTTTTATTTTTGTAGAAAAATAAGCAGTAAGAACACACGGTTTCGTCGATTTCCTAATTTTTTGTCGCAATTTAATGATATTTTGAACAAATGTAGGAAATCATTCTTTCTTTCATCCATTCACTTGTGGTCTTGGAAAATGTAAGGTATTCTTTGTATTTATTTAATTCTCCACAAACGATCTATTCGAGACTAAACATTAATAACTTGATAAAATGATGTAATGATGACGTCATGATGACGTCTGCTAACTATTTTGATACATATCCACTCCTATATTATTATTTCTCATTTTATCCCTCTTTCTTTCTTTCTTTCTTTCTTTCTTTTTCTCTTTCTTTCTTTTTTCGCCCTTCGGAAGTGGGGGTGGGAAGGGAGGTGGACAGAGCTTGCAGCCCGGGTAGAAAAGAGGGCGGGAAGTGTACGGGAGGCGGAAGCACAGGAAGCGTTGCTTTAAGTGTGCGGAAAGTGAGAGAAAAGTGGCGGGAACCGAGATTAAAGGGTGCGGGTGGCGGGAGGTTTCTCCCCCCTTCCCCCCTCCCCCCCCCTGTCTGTCCCCTAGGCCCCCTCCCCATTCAGACATGGCGTAAATGTCGATTTCCGCTGCTAAGGTCTGAAGAAACGGTCCGTTTGCCGTTAAATAGTGATTATTTGATAAAAATGATGTAAAGCTGACGTCATCATGACGTCAACAAAATTTTTTGATGCATTCTCACTCGTGGTCACTCGTGGTCACTCGTGGTCAACTCGTGGTCACTCGTGGTCACTCGTGGTCATTCGTGGTCACTCGTGGTCACTCGTGGTCACTCGTGTGTACTTTTAGACACGACCGTTATTTCGGGGTTATTCATAGCTCAAAGTGTAAAGCGTATGTTGAGAAATTTGCATAGTTGACAGCTGTAATTTCAGCCTTATAAGGAATGTAACGCAACACTTGAAACATCTCGAACCGACCGAAACAGTACCGAAAGATTAACAACAACAGATCTGTGACAAAGCATTCTAACAGAGACCTGTTGGATCTACTGGAAAGCGAGCTGAATTTGAACATTTTCGTACTGTTCGAAGGTAAAGCAAACGAAATTTATTCGGCTGTAGGTTGAGACTCCAAATAAACACGTGAGCTAAAAATAACTTTGTACCGTGGGAAAGTTACAAATGTAAACATACTTTGGTCGATTTGTGAAGCAAAAAGACATAAATTATTATAGCCGACTTGATTACAAAGCAAGCAACTTCAAATAACAGGGGAAATAAATATAGTTGCAAAACTATTTCAGTCGTGTTTATAAACGCTAGTTCAAACCGATTTCGAACGAAAATATTGTGGATACAAGAAACGCCGTTTGATGGCAGACTCCTGTTTTGACAATACAATGTACTAAGAACGTAAGTGGTTGCCTGAAACGTCTGAAACCTTACAAATTAAAAAAAGTAAAGCGAGTCGCGTGTCACGAGAATCACGCGGAGCGTCAAAACGGCACCCTTTAGAAAGTTGACCGTTTATGAGCACTGAAAAGTATTGGCTATTCGCCGGTAGAAGTAAGAAATTAAAAGGTTCAACTGCAACTTGCATTTATTTCTGAAGTAAAATTGTTAACTTTCCACTGATCTTTGCCTAAATTATGTATGCAATATTTTTCGACGGTGAGTTTAAGTTTAAGTTTACTTGTTTTTGTCTGTGTTCTTTGAAGAACCGTGAAACAAAGAGCTTTCTTCGGTTTTTTTTTTACTCCGCGTAGTCACGCTGCTGAATCATTACCAGGTTTTATAGTGGATAACCACAAGATCTTTTTGATGGTGGTGGTGGGGGGGGGGGGGGGGCTGAGGGGTTAGGGTGGGACTTACCGGAGGTGTAAAGTCCCATAGGTTGTCAGGACAAATTTCACCATATTGTAAAAAAAAACGTCATTGGCTCTGCGTGTATTGCGCGCCTATGTTTTTCAGAAGAGACAGGTTCAATATATTTAACACATTGCCTCAAACAAGCGATGACGTTATGAGGGCAAGTTCAGGCAAGCTTTCTACTGAATGGTTCTGGAACGTTCTTGAGATGCTTTGAAAATGAGACATCAAATAAATAAGGGAAATAACCTGTGTTTTTCTATGGAAACAAACTTATAACGAAAAAGAAAGAGCATTCTACAGATTAAACTTTATAAACTTACTTTAATGCACTCCAGTGAAGTAACCTGAACTTTTGAGCGAGTCGTACAATACTCATAGGTCAGCTGTTAACTGACTTCGTGATATTTCAACAAATAAAGAAATAAACTACAAGAAAAAGTGAAAATTAACCTGTGGCAACTGTCAAATTTTTCAACTGGGATGGCAAAAAGCCGCGACCATCTGCATCATCACATCCAGATTTCATAACACCAAACCACGTTGCGTAAACGCTGATATCTTTCTTCGCATATTGAAAAACACTTGTCTTTCAGAAATTCAAAATAGCTGCAAACTGAAACCATGTCTACAAACTTCCACTGAATAACAGGAATGATTGGTTAGCACTCTTCGATGTGCAGAGCCAGGACTAAAAGAGGTGGTTTTCGTTCTGCAAATATTTGCGAAGCCGCCTTCAAACAAATCCTCTCTTGAGCCATCTTGTTATCGACGAACGTCATCCACGTACCTTTCCATTGACCAAAAGTACTCGAAGGCTCGAAGGCAGAAATAGCACGCCTAAATAAAGAAATGGTATATTTGGAAGCGTACTCCCGACGTGAAAATCTACTGTTTGAAGGTATAAACGAAGCTTCGGCAGAAGAGGGAAATTACGGAGATACAGCAGCGGTGTTGCAAAAGTTTATGGCTAATGTCTTAAAGGTTGAGAATCCTAAAGAAATTGAGTTTCAAAGAGTGCACCGCCTGGGCAAGAGAAATGCTAAAGGCCCTAGAGTGATAATAGCCCGATTTCTTCGATTCAAAGATAGGCAGAGAATCTCAAAGCTTGGAAGATCGCTTCGTCATGAGGTGATACGCATTTATCCAGATTTTCCTAAATCTATTCAAGATTCAAGGCGCCGCCAAATGCCAAAATTCAAAGCCGCCAAAGAGGCAGGTAAGACGGCCTTTTTTCATCCAAGCAAGCCGGATTTACTGTATATTAATGGCGAATTTATTCCAGAATAATATCCTTATGAGACACTGAATTGTCATAACTTTGTGACCGATTTTCATCTCTAATTACATGATATTTTGAGTTGTTTTGAATTAATCCAACATCTCGCTAGCGGGTAAAGAACGGAGCTCCAGTAGAAATGTTAGATGGAGTCTTCTTATTTCCATCTTTCATTCTCAGAGGTGGGTTACATGTATTTTTGTTTGTATGTGTACCTTTATTATTATTCTGTCCGTACCAATGTCGCATGTTCGTATTTAGATCTTACAAAATTTGCTTTCACATCTTCTATAGAAGAACCAAGTATATACTTATTATACGGTTCTTAATTTCTTCGATCCTTGGCTTACTCGGAACGATTAAACTTAACCCGTTTGGAAATCGTTGTTTACGTAAGCTAAATTCTGGTAGGTAATTTGAAAATTGTTTCTCTAAATGTAAGAGGCATCAGTAATTTTAAGAAGAGACGCACAATTTTCACCTGGTGTCGCCGAAAGAATGCAGATGTAATTTTCCTACAAGAAACACACTCGGTTTTAGCGTCTGAAAAACAATGGAAAAATGAATTGGGTGGTAAAATGCTTTTTTCACATGGTAGTCCCAACTCATGTGGGACTGCAACTCTGATAAGTAACAAAGCTAATTTGACGGAACTTTCTACAACTGCAGACCCCTTGGGGCGCTTTATTATCTCAAAAGTTTAAGTTGATGATAAAGTGTATGTACTCGTGAACATTTACGCACCAAACAAAGATAAAGACTCGACCATTTTTTTTAGAAAATTGCACAATTTGCTTCAAATCGAAAATTTAGATTCTGAAGAAAACATTATTCTAGGTGGAGACTTCAATTGTCCTTTAAACCCAATTCTAGACAAGCGAGGTGGAATAATGATCCCAAGGAAATCGGTCGTGGAGAGTATAGAAACCTTACAAAACGAGTTAGATCTTGTTGATATTTGGAGGGTTAAACATCCTCTGACAAAAAGTTACACGTGGAGCCAAAAGTCCCCCACAATATTATGTCGTTTAGATTTCTGGCTAATTTCTAATAATCTCTGCGATTTTGTCGACTCAACCGATATTATTCCTGCAATAAGAACTGATCACGCGGCTATTAGCATAGTCTTTGGTAAAATTGGAAAAGCAAAAGGCCCTGGAATGTGGAAAATGAATGCTTCTCTGTTAGATGATGAAGAATACTTAAATTATTTGGATGCCAATATACCTCGATGGACGTCTGAGGGTGAAAATCAATTATCTGACAAACGCTGGTTTGGGATTGGGTCAAATACAATATCAGAATGCACGCAATTAAATACTCTAAAGAGAAGGCCAAGAAAAGAAACCAAAAAGAAAAGTTGTTTCAACAAGAATACTGAAGAAGCAACCAGGCTTTTTGAAAACAATCCTAATGATTAAAAAAGATCGCGTTTAAATGAAATCAAAGAGAAGTTGGAATTGCTTTATGAAGAGAAAACAAGTGGAATCATCGTACGTGCGAGAGCCCGCTGGCATGAGCACGGTGAACGAAGTATTTTTTAAACTACTTTCTGAATTTGGAAAAGAGAAGCCATGTCAAAAAACATATTAGAAAGTTGTCAATAAGCGGTGTTATAACAACGGATCCATATCGTATACCATCAGAATAAAAGAAATTTTATCAGAACTTATACCAAACAAAAGCAACCGACTCTGATTGTGTAAAGTCGTTTCTAAATGATTTGAACATTCCCCAATTATCTGAAGAACAAAAGCAATCATGTGAAGGCGGAATTACCGCTGAAGAATGTAGCGAGATCTTGGAAACTTTTCAGAATAATAAGTCTCCGGGAAACGATGGAATACCAATTGAATTTTATAAGAAATGCTGGAATCTTATTTGCGAACCGTTTATTAATTACCTCTTATTAACCGAGCAGGAGGTCTGTATGGGAGAATCTTGACCGAGGTCGTGAGTACAGACCGAACGCAGTGAGGACTTTTTATAAGAATATTCAAAGTTGTGTGATTAATAACGGCCTGTCTTCAGAATATTTTATCTCACTCGCGGTGTCAGACAAGGTGACCCTTTGTCACCTTATCTTTTTCTTCTAGCTGTAGAGATATTAGCAATTGCGGTAAGGGATAATGTGGAAATAAAAGGGATTGCAATTGAACAACAGGAAACTAAACTCCTGATGATACAACTGCAGTTCTTTCTAATATAGAATCGGCACATAGACTCTTTCAGCTGTTAGACGAATTTAAAAAGTTGTCAGGTTTGAAAATAAATAGATCAAAGACGGAGGGGATGTGGATAGGCACGTTGAAAGATAGTGAAATAAAACCCCTCCGTATTAAATGGCCTCAAGATCCAATAAAAGCCCTCGGAGTCTTCTTCTCATATGACCAAAAATTGCTCTATCTGAAAAACCTCTCCGACAAACTTGACGACATAAAAAAGTTGATCAATATTTGGTCGTCCAGGGGGCTATCTCTCTACGGAAAAGTTACCATAATTAAAACTCTGCTCCTTCCAAAAATTGTATACCTATCCTCTGTGTTGCCTACACCCAAAAATATTATTAAAGAACTGAACCGTTTGATTTACAAGTTTTTATGGAGCGGTAAAGATAAAGTGACCAGAGTATCTGTAATTAATAATTATGAAGGTGGAGGTCTTAACATGGTTGATGTTGAAAGCATGATTAAATCTCTCCGCCTCTCCTGGCTCAAAAGAATTTTTGGTGAAAACTCGGGAGCATGGAAAAATTACTTAAACTATCTCTTAAAAGAAACAGGTGGCTTGGCTCTTTTCAGTTGTAACTACAACACTAAAGATCTCAATATTAATTCGCAGTTCTACTTAGAACTATTGGAATGGTGGTCTCAGTTTCGCGAAGATAATGCAGTTGACAACAGATGGCAATACATTATTTGGAATAACCAGGAAATCAGAATCAATAATAAACCAGTATTTTATAAAAAGTATTTTCCCTATGGAATCCAAACTACAAGAGACCTTCGATTTGACCTCAATAATATCGATTCTTACAAATTAGTTGAAAAACACTTAGAAAAGACCAACTTTCTGGAATGGACTGGTTTGCGTCATTCAATTCCCCCTAACCTACGAAATCCCAATCTAGATTACGTGTATCCATTCCAATTCCAAAACCCATCTTTTACTTTGGTCAATGACCTTTTTGACGTAACCAAAAGGAAATCAAAAGATCACTATTCTCTGTAAGTACTTAAGAAGGCAAGTCTTCCTAATCTCGCGCAGAAATTGAAAAGTGACCTAAACTTATCAGACGAAGCATTGAAAAATGCTTGTTTACTCCCCCATTCTGCCACTTTTGAGCCCTATGTAAAGGCTTTTCAGTACAAAGTGTTGAATTCCATACTCTACACAAATTCAAAATTACATAAAATTGGTTTCATTTCAGACAATCAGTATGTTCTTTCTGCAAGCAGGAACCAGAAACATTGCAGCATTTCTTTTATGATTGTTCACACTCAAGCTCTTTTTGGAAAGATTTCGGGTTCTATTATCTGTCTTGGACAAGTCAACAAATACATCTTAATTGGAAAGAAGTTTTAATTGGTGTTCTAACACCAGGATGCCTCTTACTTAACTACCTGTTACTCTTAGGAAAAATATATTTATGGGATTGTAGAAGAAATAAAGAACTTCCAAACGTACGTGGCTTTAAATTTAAAGTTAATTTAAAATATGAAACTGAAAAGTACATTTGTACGAAAAATAACAATTTAGATAAATTTAGAGAAAAATGGATATTGTAACTCTATTATAGATCTGTTTATTTTATAAAGATATATTCACCCATTGTAAGGCTAAAACGGATATGCAATAATGTAATGTTTTTTTATGTGTAAGAGTGAGAGTGCGTTAATAGTGTTACTGTGAGAGTGAGAGTGAGAGTGAGAGTGAGAGTAAGTTAATGTTGTGATTGTGAGAGTGAGAGTGAGTTACTGTTACTGAGTGTTAGAGTGAGTTAATATGCTATGTATGTATGTATGTAACTGTATATGTGAAATATGCAAATAAAAAAAAAAAAGTACTCTGTAGCAAACACAAAGACGTTTTAACGTGAAACTGACCTGTGGCAACTGGATCAATTTTGAGCTGTCACACTGTAAACTCAGTCGAAGTCCTTCTCGAACACAAAGTGAATACTTAGTAAAAAGGCCAAATAAGTAGCCTGTCATTCCAAATTCGCAATCCAAAAATAAAACTTAAGCCTCCCAGCAAGAATATCTATACTAGAAGACAATTTTGCCACCACTTCTCAACACAAACATAGTAGAACGAAGTAACACAAGCGTTTTTAGGAGAGCGGAAAACATTCTCACGTGATCGAACGCACAATGCTATTGGGGCCACTCTCAAAACTCGGTAGGTACGTGGTGTAACTGTCATTTAGTGGTTTAACTTAATCCAATATAGGCATAAACATAGGAAGCAATATACATAGCTATAAACAGCTGTACATGGCTATACACAGTCATTCATGGCTATACACAGCCATCCATACTATACACAGCTATACATGGCTATACACTTCTATACACAGCCATATATGATTATACACAACCATACATGGATAAAGAGCCATACATGCCTATACACTGCCATACATGGCTATACACAGCCATACATGACTATACACAACTATACATGGCTATACACAGCCATACATGGCTGTACACCGCTATACATGGCTATACACAGCCATACATCACTCTACATAGCTATACAAAGCTATACATAGCTATACACAGTCATACATGGCTATACACAGCTATACATAGCCATACACAGCTATACACAGCTATACATGGCTACACACAGCCATATATGCCTATAAATAGCCATACATGGCTATACACAGCTATACATGGTTACACACAGTCATATATGCCTATAAATAGCCATACATGGCTATACACGGCTATACATGGCTATACACAACCATCCATGCCTATACACAGCCATACATGGCCATACACAGCTATATATGGCTATACACAGCTATACGTAGCCATACACAGCTATACATGGCTATACACAACTAAACACTGCCATAAATGGCCATATATGGCTATAAATAGCCATACATGGCTATACATGACTTCATGACTTCATCTTGTAATGATTCTTGTATTTGTTTCCATCGTCTGAAAATCAGTAATATAAAAAACAAATTGAAGGCGTGACAACACTTTGACTTCTTGCGCGAATTATAGCGGTAACCTGAAGCTTAACAAAGCAGTTTTGTGTTACTTTCAAATGCCCGTTTACATTTCTTCTTGCCCTTGTATTACTCTATCTGTTTTTCGTTTTCGTTTTTCGTGTCTGGCAGTGTATAGCCATGTATAGCTGTGTATAGTCGTGTATAGTAGTGTATCAATAGTAGTGTATAGCTATGTATAGCTCTGTATAGCCATGCATGTCTGTGTTTAGCCATGTATAGCTGTGTATTGCCATGTATAGCTGTGTATAGCTGTGTATAGCCGAGTATTGCTGTGTAAAGACATGCAGAGCTGTGTGTAGTCATATATAGCTGTGTATAGCTATGTCATCGCGCAGAATGCCTATTGTTCTTGGGACATTTACTTACAGTCGAGTTATAATCATAGGTCTGTAATATTGCCTGTTCTGCTTCAACTAAGCGCATTTGATTGGCTAATGATTACGCGCGCTTTCTTCCACTGGGAATACCTTCTGCTCATCAAAGTGCAGGAGGTGGAGCAAAGAGACAATACATATGCGAGGCATTGTTAAACCTTTTGTTTCGCGATATCACACCTTCAATTGCTTATTTCGCAAAGCGTCCTTCAGATTTTTTTCTTGCTGAGAGAAAGGATTCGTTTTCCTTCTGTCTGCATTTTCGTTAAATATATTTTCACAACTGCATAAGTTGCGTTAATAACTGCAAGGATCTTCTTTACATTGATTTCTTCATTCCGCAGTTCAAATATATGAATTTTCATGTATTCATAATTTCATCTTCATCTTTCCCGGGTATATTACGAACCAATTTAATGACCAGAGCTCCCAGTTGGCTTGTTAGCTCAATTGGTTAGAGCGCTGCACCGGTATCGCAGAGGTCAGGGTTCGAATCCCGGCAAGCCTGATTTTTTCAGGCTTTCTTTTCACAACTGCATAAGTTGCGTTAATAACTGCGAGGATCTTCTTTACATTGATTTCTTCATTCCGCAGTTCAAATATATGAATTTTCATGTACTCATAATTTTTGATCTTGTTATACTAATTTTAATATGTGTTTCGTTGTGGGATTGAAAACTATTGGGGCTTTTCGATCCGGCGGCATTTCCTTGTCTGGTCATTTATTACTGTAAAACCTCCATTCGCCAGCTTCAGTTCATTCAAAGCAATTTGAACTCTTCGATCACCGTCAAACACGTGAAAGATGTCGTGTCTTGCATCTTACGCCGAATCGTCGAATGCTTTCTTCGATTGCGTGCCCAACGCTCTCCCGAGCTGATTCCTCGAATCGTTAACTAAGTGAGTTGATGCTCTCTAGAAGTAGATCAAACACTGTCCTCGGCTTCCCACAAACTTCTCTCTATCTCAACGCTGCGTCTCCATTTAGTTGCAAGTAAAACATCGGTGAATTTTCATCAACAAATGGAGGGTACCATATGGATTTGTAAGGGATGGATCGGGTTTTCGAAGAGCTCTGAAAAGAGCTCCCGCTCACTGACATTTTCTGTTTCCTTGCTCATTGCGCGATTTGGTCGGCACGTGGAATGAATCAGCTGGCGCACTGAGATCAGTTTAAAATTCGCGGCTATTCTGGGCCATTTTCCAATTGAGTTGTTTTCTTGAATGGTTATTGTTAATTTTGACAGCCATTGTTACGTGGTCGTGGGCTTCAAACAATAGCTTGCTTGCCCAAAACGCGCCATTTTCAAACACAACTTCAACTAACAGTTTTCAACCTAAAAAGAACAGTAGTTCCTGTTGGCCGATTTTTAAAATTAAAACGGATTCTGTTCATGAAAAGTTCCATCTTCCATTTGCCGCGCGTGAAAATTTGGAAGGCCGTAAAAAATTTTAGAAAATCGCTCTTGAAAACGGCTTCCATACAAAAAAAGGCCGACTTTTCATGATTTTCAAGTTTAAAGAACAGTCCTTACACTTCTTCAATTTCCTTCGTTTTAGGCTTAAATTGTAGGTACAACATTATTCTTCAAAAAAGCCGTGCGTGAAAGTTTAACTTCTTACTTCTGTATATGAAAAATTATATTTTTACTAGCCCTACTTGGTCGATTTCGGCCCTTTCTTCTCTTATTCTGGGCTTTTCAAAGCGCAATCGACTTCAAATTTGCCGCTTCACTGGTTATGAATAATTAATGATGTCCAGCCATTCTGCGCGATGTATAGCTATGTATAGCTGTGTATAGTCATGTATAGCCATGTATAGCTGTGTATAGACATGTATAGCTGTCTGTAGTCGTGTGTAGCTGTGTATAGCTATGTATAGCTGTGGAAAGTCATGTATAGCTGTGTAGAGATATGTATGGCTATGTATAGCTGTGTATAGCTATGTATAGCTATGTATAGCTGTGTATAGCTATGTATGGCTATGTATAGTCATGTATGGTCATGTATAGCCATGTAAAGCTGTGTAGAGAGACATATATAGCTGTGTATAGTCATGTATAGCTGTGTATAGCTATGTATGGCTATGTATAGCTGTGTATAGGATGTATAGCCATGTACATCGCCCAGAATGCCGCGACACATCCGGGACTTTTATGCACTTTCTCGCGCGAACATTTGAAAGCTCATTAGCGAAAGTACACAAAATAACAAAGAATGTTGGGCAAAACCGGCCAGCACCACTCGGAAGTTCTAATTTTACGGGAAAACGGTTAAGTTTACTAGTTAGCATTCATATGGCTTTTGTAGAAGGGATGTTAATAAAGCAAATGCGACTGTTTTTACGTGTGTAGCTGTTTGGGAAGCATTATCGTTTTCGGCCTCAAATGTAGCTATTTTTTCGCTCCGTCTGTAAGGGACCGACACTTTTAGATTGAAAATCTCGGAAAATAAGATGTAAGAAAGTTAGCATTCATATGGTTATTTATGCTTGACATTTAAAGAATCACTTGCCAAGTTTTTGCGCAAATCTGACGGTTAGAAGTATTATCGATTTCAGTTTTTCTGAAATCAACTCCCGCAAAACTGAACTTACATGCAAATACGTCACACAGAGCCCCCCCACGGGAGTTGATTTGACCGCTTTTGAACTTCCCGCGAGCGATCTAATGAATTCATAACTCCGCCTCCATAAACAATAGAGCGCAAGCCATGGCAATTAAGCATTGTATTGCAGTGTGGGTCAGTAAAGTGTGACAAACTGATAACACCAGAATTCCGGAAAACAGTAAAGCTTGTTTATTTCACTTTTCTCTTTGTCTCCCTGCATTGATAAGATTATTTTGGTAAACTGAAGTCCTGAGGCCTTAGCAGTGCTAAATGAGCGAGCGTAATATACAGTAACAGCGATCCGCTAGTAAGTCATAAAATGACGCGCGTCATAATTTTTCGCGCACCCGGTCTAGTCGCGCGTTGCTAATTCTTCGCGCTTAAGTGATTCGCAATGCGCGATGAAGCTCGCTAAACACAAACAGGCCTGTAGACAAACAGGCCAAATTTATTTTTGCAAAGCGCGAGTCAAATTTTTTTATCGCCCTTTTAAGTCGCGCGTGGCTAACCTTTCGCGCTTCAAGCTAGCTGGTCAACACACATACCGACAGCCCGATATTTTTGCGAATACAATTCTTGCAAAGCGCGATAAATAATTTTTGGCGCTTCTCTTGTGGCGGGCAAGTAATGCTTCGCGCTCGTCTCAACCGCTTTAAAACCGCTTGGTTTGCATAAACTATTTCCGATAACGTTTAGACAGTCCATGGAGTCAGATAAAATTTGCTCGCGAACTCTTTGACGATTCTCTCTATTCACAAAGGTTTGAATAGAGAGCGCAGCTTAATTAGCGCCCAACCGTTCACTTTATCGCACGTTTAAATTTGTTTCACACTTCCAACCGTTTAATTGACAGCAGTGGAACTGCAAAGAGACCTGAGGTATTCCCAAAGCCAAGGTCTTCTGACCAATCACAGCCGACTAGTTCTGAACATGCAAATTATTATGCTGCGCGCTCTGAAATCGGGCGCTGTAAGTACATGTCGCAAAAGACAATAGCATTCTGGGCAATGTATAGCTGTGTATAGCCATGTATAGCTGTGTATAGTCATGTATAGCCATGTATAGCTATGTATGGCTATGTATAGCTGTGTATAGTCATGTATAACTATGTATAGCTGTGTATGGCTATGTATAGCCGTGTATAGTCATGGATAGCCATGTATACCTGTGTATACATGTATAGCTGTGTGTAGCCATGTATAGCTATGTATGGCTATGTATAGCTGTGTATAGTCATGTATAGCTGTGTATAGACATGTATAGCTGTGTATAGTCATGCATAGCTGTGTATAGCTATGTATAGCTGTGTATAGTCATGTATAGCTGTGTATAGCTATGTATGGCTATGTATATCTGTATATAATCATTTATAGTCATGTATAGCTGTGTATAGTCATGTATAGCTGTGTATAGCCATGTATAGTTGTGTGTAGTCATGTATAGCTACGTATATCTATATAGGTAGGTCTATAGCCATGTATACCAATGTATAGCTATGTGTGGACATGTATAGCTGTGTATAGTCATTTATAGCTGTGTATAGACATGTATAGCTGTGTGTAGTCATGTATAGCTGTGTATCGCTATGTATAGCTATGTATAGATATGTATAGCTGTGTATAGTCGTGTTATAGCTGTGTATATCTATGTATAGCTATGTATAGCTGTGTATATCTGTGTATGGCTATGTGTAGCTGTGTATAGTCATGTATAGCCATGTATAGCTATGTATGGCTATGTATAGCTGTGTATATCGGTCAGTACAAAATGCAGACTGCAGACTGCAGACTGCAGACCGGGTACAAAATGCAGACTAGGTACAAAATGCAGACTGCAGACTGGGTACAAAATGCAGACTGACATTTGAAACTGTTTTTTTCGGCTCCTTTTTTATATTATTTCACTTTATAACTTACCGGTTGTCACGCAATCCCTTTTCCGATGTCATATTCCACGAAAACTCGCATTACCGGGGAATGAACTTGCTCCATTACTCGAAATATACTTTTTAAACGAAGTCTCGAACATCAATTCGTTCTTAAACATGATTTAAGCCTTCTCAGTCTTCTTACTTCAAGCGCGAGATCGCATAACATAAAACAACAACACTCGTTGCAACATAATACCGAGAAACCAGCAGACACATGACCTTCCATGCAAGTGGTCGCTTTCTTTGCCTCTTCGCCGGTTCGTCACGGCGGTCTTTCGGAGGTCGGTTAATGCGGTAAGTAGCAGTTAAATCACCTTCCTTTAACCGATGTGTGTTAATATAAAAATACTTATACCTCGTGAGAGAAATTAGATCTTGCATGTGAAATAGGAGCATAGATGTCGTGTTGTATTTTACCATTTCTTTGTAGCTTTTAGATCGGATTGTATTTTTGCAAGTTGGTTTTTGTATTTTCTCTTAGTCTTGTTCTCTTAGTCTTGACCTCACTATGTTGAGTGACAGTGGTGAAGAAGAAGTGCCTTCGTCCCCTTGCTCGTTATGGTTGGTTAGCAAAAATATATTTTGGAGAAAATTAAAGAAAGTTTAAATTTCCTACGTTTGCAATGTGTTTTATCTGTACTTATTAATTAATAAACCAGGAAGATAACAAAGGTCAAATCGGGGGAATTTTTCGAGGACAAGATTCCGTGACTGACCGTTTGTTTACATTTGTTGTGGTTTTATCGCTTCGGATCATGAATGACCACACAATTGCTACACAAAATGAAACCATGACTCAGCGTTTTCGTTTCGAGTAATGGGGCAAGATCATTCCCCGGTAATGCAAGTTTTCGTGGAATATGACATCGGAAAAGGGATTGCGTGACAACCGGTAATAATATGAAAAAAACAAACAGTTTCAAATGTCAGTCTGCATTTTGTACCCAGTCTGCAGTCTGCAGTCTGCATTTTGTACCCGGTCTGCAGTCTGCAGTCTGCATTTTGTATTGACCGCATGTTGAGTAGCCTACTTAGTTTATATAAATATAATAATATTATAAGCTTATGTACAACACTACAGTGCATAACTACGACCAGACTTGCTTCACACACAGAATAATTTACCAGAACTGCTTGTTTTTCGGGAATAAGTTACAGAATTACAGGGTATACCCTACACTGTAAAATATAGTAAAACAAAAAAATATCAACACTCGACAATACCTGCAATTCAGCTGCTCTTTCTGCGCTGCCACTAAACGAACTTTGAAGGGATTGAAATGGCGAACCATCGGCAATGAAGAGCTAAAATTAGATATACTCTAAGCCTAGTATACCCTTTGATGAACCTCCTATTGCTGAGTCTAAACACCTCCAACTTGCTGCGCACTGGCCCTCGAAAGTCTGACCGGTTGATATGACTGCTCGGCAGATTTGCTCGACGATAGAAAGGAATCGTTAAAATTCATCACACTTCTGAATGTTTTATCCAACAAAGGTACCAAATTCTGGATTTCTATTACAATAGGAATCTTATTATCATCAAACGTAATAACATTATTCAACATATCCATGAGAAATTCTACAATTTTATCCGCCTCGTCGACCACGACTTTGGCCGCCATTTTGAATGTCACCGAAGCGAGACGTGACGTCATACTGGCAGTGAGGACTGAACCAGCAGTTACCTTGGAGACGCCCCCCCCCCCCCTCCTGAGAAGGGCACAAAATCCCCACTTGTTGGAGAGCTACCTCGATGATGGCGGAGTTCTCTGCGGTCTTCTTACCTTATTCTTACCTGATCAAAGCACAATTTTAAATCATAAGCGAGAGTAAGCATGCTTCCCAAGTGGACCGCTTACCAGGCTTGCTTGTATACGTACAATAGCCAACATAAATAGATAACTCCACTTAAAAAGGAGATTAGGATAGGAGTTTTGTAGGGCCTGGTTAAGTTACTACACATGTAGTATCCCTTGTTATAATTTTTCAAAGTGGCAGAAGAACCTTGTGCTGCATACAAGCAGTGTTATTAAAAGCATTACCATCTTAACATTTTGGGGAAGTCAGAGATATGTATACTAACTCTCATTCCTTGAGACAACCCCTATGGGTTCTTAGTCCCGGGGGATAGAGGTAATCAATAAAGTTTTATGCGGGGAGGCTCCGCACGGAGGTTCAAACACACACCCTTTAATATACTCATTTTTACCAAAATGGTACCCTTTCATATACCTAAAGCAAAATTGTACCCCTTTCGTATACCTCAAGGATAAGCCAAAACTATATAATTTCCTACAATTGCCACGTTTTTCTCGGACTTTCAGTCATTCTGATCAGTTGCTCAAAGTTTCTGCCAAAATTTGGCACCCTTTTAGCCACCATTTCTTCCACTTTGCAGCCGATTTTGTGAACCTTTCATACACTAAAATGGCCATTTTCCCTACCCCTTAGTATACTGCGAGCTTAAAAAGGCACCACTTTCCGGCCGGGACTCCCCGTGTAGCCCACTATGGGGAGTCCCCCCCTCTCCCCCCCCCCTCCCCCCAGGCCCTAGTTCAAAGTTAAAGAGCCGAAGATAAAGTTCCGGTCAGCGGTACACCAAACAATCGTAAACATTCAATCTTTCAATTCTTGTGTAAGAGTAAGAAGAATGTTATGAAATAATGTGATAGTTAAATACTTTGAACTTCCTTAAAAATTTGAAAGAACAAGCCAGTTGACTTCAAACAGTATTTCTGAGCAGCGTGACAAAAATGGATTCCGGAAAGACTCGAAGTACTCATGTCACGAAATCCAACATGGCGGCGAGAGCAGGATTGGTTGAGTATCGAGTGATGTTTGCTTCTCTGGGAGCTGTTTGTAGTGTTTTGGCTGATCTGTTGGCGGTTGCAGCAAACTGGATAGAAGATCCTTGTAAACGAAACCATTTGCGGCTGCTGCAAGGATGAGAACTGAACTCTTGATCTGGCGATAATAATCGTCGTGACTGAAATGGAACCTTGAAGGATCTCTGAATTCGGCGTTACTTGAGGTTGGCACTAAGGCCGCTCTTGAACTGTTACTTTATAAAATGGTATGTCAGACAACAATTGTTTCTTATAAAGCTTATTTATTTAGTTCAGTTGACTGTCCAGTTTATATTTACAGTTTTCTCAACCGGTTAACTGAGTACTGTTTTCGCATAAATAACAGTCCCCAACGTGAGCGTGATGTTGAAAAAGTAATATTTCTCAATTCGCGTAATATTATCCAACAAAAGGGAAATAATAGCAATCTATAGATGATAAAGAAACAACATGATCAGTGGTATATAACTGCTGTGGCATTCATTGAGTTCTAACGAGTGGCCACTTAAGATAGTAGAAAATTGTCATTTTGCCTAAGGTGCCTGTTTTAAATCACATACCCTGCAAAAACAACTTGAATGCCCGCGCACTTTTAAGCATCAAAAGATTAAGAAAGGATCAAATATTTATTTACAACTTCGAATTTGATCAAACTGTGAATATCAGTTAGATTTTGTTTTAGTCAAAGATGTCTCATTTTCAGTTTTTCAAAAGTAGAGTTCCCCCCTTACAAAGAATGCAGGGCCAGGGATCCCCCCGGGAACAAAGGAAAGATCTAATAACATTTTTGTAAAGTCGAAGGATGATAGGTTGCTAGGATGTGAAAAGAATTTCAACCAGTCTCTTGTGCTTTGATAATATCAGCTATCAAAAAGTCCACTTTCGGGGATTAAAACATCCAAAAAAATTCATTTTTGGGCATGAACTTCCCCCTCTAATACCAAGTTCGGTTTATCACGAGAAATGAAAAAAATACTATCATGATTACTTCCATCCGAAGGACTAACTTCACACAAAAAATGAAGGGAAGTTTATTTTGACCATTTCCAATTTTGCTCAAACATTAGCGACATTTGCTCCTAATAACTTTCCCTGAGCCAGTGTTTTCTCCTAAACTGTTTTGAAAGAAAGCTCCAGAAGAGAGTTGTAAAAATCTCATCTATAAGAAATGACACGTTTTCGGTGGATAATACCTTAATCAAAACACGTGCTTCCCCTTGCATTTGTCAAATTGTTCAGTACTCTAAACTGGAGAAATTTTCTTGTATCAGCGTTTTCATGAACCAGATTTAGCTTAAATACTGTCGACTGCTGGGGAGTCAAACGGTGAATTGTATAAATAGCGATTTTCGAGTCGCTCAGCCTCCCTTGTCTTGTTTGTCACATTCGTTCCTGCTTTGTCGCTAATTGTGACTTTCCACTTGATTGATTCGGTCTGTCCCATTTCGGTTTCCTTGTCCCAGGAGCTGAGCAGAATCAGAAGACTACTTCGTTCATCCGCAAAAAACTTGCTTTGGAATCTTACCAATGATCTTAAATCTACTGGTGGGCGTTCTTTTGCTGTTGCTGCGGCTTCGCTGTGGAATGCCCTACCCCAATCTGTCGAAGATTCAGCATCAGTTGACATTTTTAAATGCAGACTCAAAAAACACCTTTTTAAGAATACTTACCACAGAAGCTGATTATTTCGTTTTGTTAATTTTTTTAAAATAAGGATATTTTCTTTCCTTCTTTTTTTTTCCATTTAGTCGGTTTTTAATAGTTTTAGTATTGTAAAGCGCTGTTGAACCACCGGGAAAGAGCGCTAGATAAAATTATTATTATTATTATTATTATAATTATTATTATTATTATTATTGTTATTATTGTTATTATTATTATTATAACTATTATTATTATTATTATTATTATTATTATTATTATTATTAACTTGCCGGTATGTTTGCGTTATTGTTATAAGTAAGTCAAACCGCGGGTTATTATCCTGACACCTAGGTGCGTTAATCTCATCAGACCGAAAGAAGTTTCCAAGTCTATTTTGTCTAGTTCGCCCTGTTTTCCAAACTAATTTTTCAAGAAATTGAGTGCATGTTTTAAGTTCGCGTTCAGCAAGTTTTCGACCATTTTTGCTCAAATTTGGCAAACAACTTGCGAGATCTTGACACCAAAACCGTGCCTCGATGTGAACGATGTATTTCTGAAAATCGGTGCTACATTTTCGACGCAATTGCCTTTTTTCTTTATCTAAATATGTTTCGTAATCTTCACTTATTAAGCTTTCAGAAAATAAATAGTTTGTCAGGTTTTTTGTGAAACGCCTGACGCTCAAACGGTGATAACGCAGTGTTGTCGTTTGGGGTACCCTGATATCTTAATTGCCAGGTTGAAGGAGATTAACGAATGAAGGAGAATTATGCGATTGTGGAGATCTCGTATATTCTATCGAATACGTTGATCAAATGTTGCAGAGTAATTTTGTCTGAAATACACCGGGAATACACTGAACTGGGCATTGAGAAACATTTCTGAGTGCAAGAATGCACTTAAATTATCGTATACAATGTATTAAAATATTGGAAAATGACAAACAAAGAAGCGCTGTTTATCAAATTGCCTATACTAGGAAAGGTTCAGAGTTTGTGCCAAAAATAGTAGAAATTAACGCTGCGAAAACTAACACTTCTAGAAATTGACGCCACCTAATTTCATTGAGTGTTAATTACCTATACTATGATATATTAGAACACAACATTGGAATAAGTCCAAGAGCAAAATAAAACAAGTATAAGGAGCTATGTATGACATGAACTCTAGGGCTCAACAATTACTAATAAGAGTCGATCTTGAAAACAGTGCCATGCTGCATTTCCGTGGTCACTAGAAAGGGTAGTGCACTGGAAATATTGCAGCTAAAAGTGGGTGTTTGCACCATGAAGAGAAAATTTTCTTGAAGATGTATTTTATGTAAGGATGCGACCCATAAACATAACAGTGTAGCTCGAATAAAGTATATTCGAAGTCGTGAAAGGGCATCGAGAAGAACGATTTTTGAACTCGCGTTTGCTGTAATATTGAAATAAATTCCCGCCGGATGATTCTGACACAAAATATTGATTGTGTCTTGATCGATGACAGCCTGACCAGGAAAATCTTCGGATATCAAAGCAAGCCCTTTTGATTCTCACAAAGACCTATCGTGGCGCTCTAGCAAGGAAAATATCATTAAACTGGTACGATGAACACATCACGCACCACATTACAAAACGATGTAGCAAAGACTGTTGAAGTCTTCTGTTGTCCTGTTTTAGGTTACGATTCCTGGCATATGATGACAAGTAATGAGCGGATTCTCCGCGAATTTAACCCTTTGTGTTCCTGGTATAGGACAGAGCGAAAAGAGTACCCAACAATAAGAGAAACCTCTAAATTTCACGTACTCGGATTATTTCTTTGCTGAAATTATTTTTTGCTTCGCAACGTGATCGCTTTGTTCGCAATTGGTTCAGTGAAAGGTCAGCGTGTTTCCTTTATTGCGTCCTTTCATTGTCGGTTTAGAACTATCCACGCAGTGGATTATTTTCATCGTCAGAGAAGCGGCCCCATGAGCGGCGCACATTCATTAACTAGTGATTTTTTTTGCGACAAAAAGTGTGTTCTTTGATTTCGAAATCGCTATTCTATTTCTCAAGATTTTGACGGGAATATATGATGGAATTAGGAGGCTTTGTTCGTTGATATTGCTGCTTGAAATTCCAATTTCTACAACCCCGGTCACATTGTGTTGGAACACTTCTCTCAATGTCACAATTCACCTGTCTAAATCTGCTGTTCTCCCTCCCCTCAATGTTGAGTGAACCAATTTTGGTCATGTAGCAAGTCATTGTAATCAACATTGGGGGCGGAGAGGGAAAGTGTTCTAACAAATGTGTCCGAAGTTGTAGCTCACCCTCTCACCTTTTGAGTGATATTTTTGCATTATTATCTACTTGAAAATTGAAAATAACCCGAAAATGTCGCTGACCTGTGTTTCGAGCTACCATGAAATTTACCAAATTTCAGCATGTTTTATTTTTAAAGCGAAGCAATATAAATTAATGACATTAAATTTTCCTCGACGATTTGCTTCACTGGTGGCAATAATATATGAAAAAAAAGGAACTTTGTGGTCACCTTTAAATTTTCGGATTTTAGGGACATCACATGAGAAATAACCAATAGAACCACCTAAATAAACTTTGCTTGACTACCCATAAATGGTATAATAATACTGCAAATACTTTCTGAAACCGGGTTAAGTTCTAGCTCCGGCGGCCCCTGTGGTTCAAATGTGGCTTTTTCGTTGGATGGGACAAACAGGAACCAAAAAGTGAGCTGAAATTTGACAAGTAAATGGAATTTCAAAGAAAAGAATCATAAGTCATTAAACATAGAAGAGTTTACTTTGACTTCTTGTTTTCATCATAACAATCTAATTGTTGGGGACTTTGAGCCTTGCAGTTTGATGTGCAACAGTTTGTTTTTTGTCCTTGATGATCCACTGCGTTGCGCACACTCGTAGTGCCAAGTTTCAGATATCTAATTATCTCATGCATCCAATATCGTTCCTCAATTTCTTTCTCATTTTGTCATCTCATACTATCGTCTCAAATTTTCTACTGTACCAGGCCTTACCAGGTGTGTAAAATTCTATTTCAAAACTAAGGCGTGGTGCATGGGGAGAGTAGTGGGGCCAAATTAGACCGCGGTCCATGTGTTGTATAACGTCTTGTTACATATCATCTTTACTTTTATTTCTTATATTTTCCCCCTCTTATCATATCACCTACATCACGTACTATATTCTCACTTCATATTCTATCTCCTAATCTCGATCATTCATTTCATGTTCTATTCTCTCTGAAAATTCATATAGTCTAATATTCTGTTGCATTTTCTCATAACATAAGACACAGCACAACACAACGCGACAACATAACACAACAAACCCTACTTTGAGTTAAGACGTGGTCTCATTATTTTACATCTCATGTGGACTCTGTTTTTCTCTTATTAAACACTTTTTCTCGTAATTTTAAATCTCACGTGTTTCCTTCTTACTTCTTTTCATACTTTATTCTACTCTCGTCATACTTCTGCATTCTCTCATCTACTATTTATCCTCAATTTCCTCTCATTTTGTCATCTCATTCTCTCGTCTTAAATTTTCTAATATACTAATCCTTAGTAGGTAAATGGAAAAAGCACTTCCTCAATTTCATAGCAGTTATCTCATTAATGTCTTATAAGAGGTTTAAGACGTTCAGAGCCATTAACAGAAATATACCCCATCACAAGCATCACTGGCGAACAGATCTTCTTACATTCGTATACGATGCAAGCTTCAAGGCGAAATCTCCAGTGATTGACTTAAACTTCGTAGTTTCTGTTTGTTTCAGTCAGGTTAAAAGATTGTAACACTGTCCTTTTCTTTTTTCGTATTTTATAAATCTCGTGTGCCATATAAGCCGCTGTCGCGGCGAAACTACAGCAGAAGGGAAAGAAGAAACTGTTTCTCGAATTCCATCAAGCCATACTTTCCTGAAACTAGAAAACAATGACACAGTGCAAAGGTTACGTATATGTCTAAGACATAATTATAGGAATTAACGGTTACTTGCATGCAAAGAGGATCGATTTCCCTGATTGTTCGGGCTGTGGGGATAAAATTATATTTCAAAACTAAGGGGCGGTCCATGGGGAAGGTAGTAGGGGCATGGCCCGCGGCCCATGTTTTGTGTACGTCTTCTTAGTGATCATCTCTACCTATTTCGCATATATTCTTTTCCTCTCTTCTCATCTAGTCTACCTCATGATCACATTCTTTATTCTCCCGTCATATTCTGTCTTCTAATCTCGTTCGTATCCATTTTATCCCCTATTCTCTCTCGAAGTTTAAATAATTAATAGTCTCCTACATTTCTCATAACAAATAACGCAGCACAACACAACTCAACTTAATTACTAATGGGTTAAATCTCATGTGGACTCTTTTTTCTCATATTAAATACTTTTGCGTGCTCTCATTTAATATATTTCCTCAATTTTTCTCTCACTTTGTTATCTCATTCTTTCGTTTCAAATTTTGTACTGTACAAATCCCTAGTAGGGAAGTGGTGACGGCATCTTCTGAATGTCAAAGTATTATAAGGGATTGAAAACGCTTAGAGACATTAACAGAAATGTACCCGATCACAAGCATCATCTGTGAACAGATCTTATATTCGTATACGAGGGAAGTGTCAAGGCGAGATCTCCATCGATTGTTTTACTGTTTTGGTTTGAGCTTGGGCCGCCTGTGTTTGGAACTGATCTAAAGAAACTGCATGTGACATTTATCCTTACAAAAACTGTGGCAAATCTAACTTAATTTATCTACCGTAAATTAAGAGTAATTATGCTAAGGAACTACAACCAAGGACTTGCCGAATAGAACAAGCTCGGTAAAGTGCAGCCTCGCTACTATTATTTTGATCAATACCACGCGTAGGGATAACTTTCTCTAACAATTGACCTCTGACAGGTAACATGTAACAGGAGTAGGGTGATCACCGCTGTGCTCGGGTGTGAATTAATAGGAAATGATTTCGAGAGTGTGATTTACAAATTAGAGTGAAAAAAAAAATTAACTCCTAATAACTTTCCACTGAGCCAGTGTTTTCTCCTAAACTGTTTTGAAAGAAAGCTCCAGAAGAGAGTTGTAAAAATCTCATCTATAAGAAATGACACGTTTTCGGTGGATAATATCTTAATCAAAACACGTGCTTCCCCTTGCATTTGTCAAATTATTCAGTACTCTAAACTGGAGAAATTTTCTTGTATCAGCGTTTTCATGAACCACATTTAGCTTAAATACTGACGACTGCTGGGGAGTCAAACGGTGAATTGTATAAATAGCGATTTTCGAGTCGCTCAGCCTCGCTTGTCTTGTTTGTCACATTCGTTCCTGCTTTGTCGCTAATTGTGACTTTCCACTTGATTGATTCGGTCTGTCCCATTTCGGTTTCCTTGTCCCAGGAGCTGAGCAGAATCAGAATAACTTGCGGGACGACCACTAATAATACCCAATATACCCTCCTCGCAATGTTTCTGTAGCATCTCATCGTTCCTGACAATTTAGATAGAGACGGGTATGTAAACATCAAGCGGGCAAAACGTGTAGAAACTTCTATGCACAGCATAACTTGGGGAGGGGTATTTTTTTCCTGCATACCCCAAACTCGAGGTATTTTTCTCTACGCAATCCTTTGGGTGAAATCATTTGCAAATAAATTATCTTCTTCCTCCTCCTCCTCCTCCTCATCATCATGATCATGATCATCATCATCATCATGATCATCATCATCATGATCATCATCATCATCATCATCATCATCATCATCATCATCATCATCATCATCATCATCATCATTATTAGTTATTATTATTCAGATAAGAGCAATACTGAAAAATGCGCATACGTTTAAGCGGCAGCTATAAGCGTATGGTGTACATAAATCCGCCCATGGTTAAACCACTTTATGGTGTAAACTAGGGAATTACCGTACAATACATTTTGTGTGTGTGTGTCGTCAAAAAGGTAGATTTCAAATCATACGCGGATGTAGGTTTTGGATCGCCAAAATGGTTAATACTCGCGAGCTGGCATCGATAGAGTGGAGTCTCCCCTGTACGTATATATGCCGTGTGAGGAGACAAAAAATAACTTCCTTCTGGCAGCCATTGTAAAGGAGGAATTTTGGATAATTTTTTTTATAATTAGAAATCGGAAACAGCGCTAAGGTGACACATCAGATTGCATGAAGTACAGGTATGAAGCAATAAGCTGATATTAAAAACTAGTAATCGAAAAAAATGGATCTTCCATCTGTATAGAGACGATTTACTCACTTCATAGGAGGTGTTATTTGGTTACTCCATCTGGATATGCTCCCACGCTTCGGTTGCGTACACCGGTAACAAGTGTTGGCAAGTTCATTTTCATTCTCTGACGTTTATGTAATCTTTAAAGCCGATAAGATGTATTGTTCAAGGCGTCTCTAGCCAAGGGAGATGTAATCACGAAACTACATTCCCGCAGTACTGTATTCTTCTTGACGAAATAACCTATTTTTAGCATGTGGTTATAAACACTCCAGTGTTAGTTTGCCCGTGTAGGAACAAAATTCTACCTCTGCCCCACCTGTATTAAAATTAAAGTACAGTTTATTATATTTTGTCTACTGTCTATGCTTCATCTAACTTTTCTTTTCTGCTAATATTTTTTAAATTTTTTTACTGCTTTGTCTACTAATTTGCTCAAAACGTTTCTATTTTCTAACCCTCCATCCTGCTTGACACCCTGATCTTGTAATACAAGGGTGGCAGTTTCATGGTATATTAAGAAGTTTAAATTTAGAGCATTTATCTACAAGAAGTTTCAAAATAGAATTTGGAAAGTTTTCCTCCGGCTCTGTCCGCTATATATACGGTGTGAATGTCTTTAAGGCTTTTGCCAATGCAAACAATGCAAACTGTCCTTATTCAAACAGTTTATTTTAACTTGACTTTTTGTCGTCTTAAACTATTCTTAGCGCTCTTTTTGAAAAAGGCTGCAATCCTCTCTTTTCTAGTCCGTTTTTTCGTTTTTAATCTAATATCAAGGGCATACGAGATTAAGGTGGCTGGAAGGAGCTTCAGCTCACCCTAGTTGTTCTGAAAAAGAAGAGCGTTTTGTCTTTATTTGTGATACATTCGAACTCATTTTTATTGCAGAGTGTGCACTATTGTAAATAGGCGGAATTACGCCGGAAGTTGTTTCGTTACCTTGGTGCAGCTGAAAAGCGCAGGCCTACCACGAAAGTGGACGGGTTCGAACCTCAGTTGGGGTGAGAAGTCTTGTCTTTATTTTTACCCCAGCGTTAGGACGGGGTCTAGTAATACCCATTTTTTTCTTTCGTGTTCTTCGTTTTTTTTTTCGCAGCCACTAACCCAAGACCCAGTTTTCGCTCGGCTAAACAAATATTCGTGGCAATTTACTTCCGTTACACGACTTGGGCTTATCTCAGTGCCGTAATGTATTTTGCACCCTGAGGGGAAGGAGAACAACGGCAGGGTCAAATGCCCCTGGAGCCTGGAGCTTTTTTTAATTACTTTTTCCCACGCCTTCCATGACTTGAATACATAAAAAATGTTGTGTTGGAATATGTTGTCTTTGAAAAAAGGGAAACGAAGAGCTTATTTATTTAGCGAGCAATTTTAATGTCACGCTATAATTCACTGTCACGTAGACACGCTGCTCGGTTTTATGATAACTGAATATGTTGATTACTGGCTCTGGCGAAGACATTTTAGAATAACAGCAAGTTGTCGGGGAGGGGAAGGCGTGGGACCGCACTGCAGTGGTGTAAAACCATATTGCGAAACAAAAATAAACGTTCTTGGCTCTGCGCGCATTGCGTGCCTATGTTTCTTGAATGTATTAGGTTACCCACTTGCACATGCGTTATATGTAAGACATGTACCACAAAAAGTACCGCTACGACAAGGTTTACAGCGGTTTGTCTGTGTCATATAAATATGGAACGTTGACGTGCTGAAAGTGATAGTAGGGTTGTTAGCGTGATGTGACATGTTTTAGTTTGTTTTGTTTACCACGCGTGACGTAATCCCGACGTCACGATTGCATGGCGTCATAACTGGAAACGGAAGTTTAAGGGCTGTTTACCATTTAAAGGGGGAAACCGGTTGGTGTACGGTTTATACAAATGGCAAGCAAAACCCCCCCGAATGCGAAATTCCGTTGGATACTAGCATCTACCATTTGTGCAATTCACTCCAATTTACAGATAGTCTGAACCTAGTTTGACTATTGGCGCAGGACCTGGAACTGGTAGAAAAAAGGTGAACGGAACACAATTTTTCTGTTTGGATATTCCGGTTAGGAATTTTAAGTTTTAGGCATCAACAGAAAATTCGTCCTACCAAGCCAGATGGGAAGAGAGCTTCAAAGACTCTACTGTTCGTGTTTTTAGTATTTGCGCTCATTTGCTCACTTAAAACACTCCGCTTTCACTGTAAGTACGCACCAGCCGTTTGAAGCACTCTGCACTAACCCTGAGGGATCTAGCATGAAGGACGGGGAGGGTAAATTCTTGTATACGACCTCCTATCTGCACCAGCTGTACTGCATTTACCTTGTTCTTCTAATTTTCTCGCGTACTTTATTTCACAATTTTCGCGTTTTGGAATAAGTCGTAAAAATTAATACTCACGAAAAAAAAGCGCGAAAATTAAATACACGAAATTCGCTACCACATTATATAAGAAAACAATACGTGAGTCAAAGGCTTGTTGGTAGTTGCTCTGAATTGAAACTGTTACTTTGTGTCCTTGAAAATTTGTGTCTGGTTTTGTTTTTGACTAGCACTGTTCCTCAAATTCACTGTTTTCCGGGCGTTTTAAAATAACTCTTTTCTCTGTAACATCCAGACGTTAAGAACCTTCTAAATTTAATTTCTTTTTATTTTGTATAGTTAATTTGGATTTGGGAGACCAAAGTAACGGCAAAACTGCGAAATTAAGTACACCTTGCTTCACTTTTTCTCCTGAATTAAAAACCACGAATTTTCGCAAACTTAGGTACGCGCGAAAATTAGTAAGAATAAGATATTTGGGGATGATACTGAAACCTTCTTGTCACCGATCGTCTTAGTGGCGACCTTGATTGCGTTCCAAGCTGGCTCAAAACAAAAAGGTTGTCTATTAATTCAAAGAAAACAAGGGTTATGGATTTTACGAAAAGAGAACATTCACTGTCTCAAGTAAGACCCTGATCGAAAAAGGTGTGGTAAAGTGGAGCATACTAGACTTCAGGGTGTTTTTATTGACCAGTTAACAGCACCTAACATGGAAAACTTATATTTATTTTATTTGCACGAAATTCTGACAATCAACTTCAATATTACATAGAGCTAGATGCTTTGGGCCAATTATTTAAAGGAAGGTAAGACAATGTTTAGCAAAACCGTGACTTAACTTAAAATTAAGCTGGTCGTTTTACACGTGTTAGCATCACTTAGCGCAAACAATTTTTAGAAGGCACGCAACCTAGCAACTTAGGATGACCATTTTCTAATAAAGACCTATTTAAAATGCACTTAACAAGGTCCACCCTAGCTCGGCCCTAGGTGTTTCTTAGAGCTATTCTTTGGTTTGCCCACATATGCGCTCTTGATCATATGTACTTGTATTATTGTTATTATTATTATTATTAGTGGGACCGGAAAACAATATTATAATTATTAGTCACTTATTAGTAATACACCTCTCATCAAATTAGAACCTGTTTTATAAATTTTAAGAGTGAATGTCTGTAAGAATCAAACAAAATCGAGAAATAGCGGCAAAAGTGTGAAAATTCAAAATCGCTCAAACTTGGGCTGATGGTAATCCATATTGAGTTATTCATCACTATGTGTTTCATTTCTCGAACACTATTTTCTTTCGGCAGAAATTGACGAGAAGAAAATTCATGGTCAGACAAGGGAAAATTCGGCTTGAAAATAAGCCATTTCAATCAAGCCACTCGCTTTAAATTTAAATCCAGAAGACATCCACTTGTTGTCAACCTATTCTACAACCTTTCCTGGTTTTATTTTATGATTTGCACTACGATTGAGAATAATTGAGACAGTGAGACAGACCTGAAAAATTCCCTCCTGGTTCTCGACAGAAGTGACTACCTAAATTGAAAAAATAATTTACCCTACCACCTTTACCACAAATGAAACGACATTTAGAAACAAAACTGAAGAATAAATGACCCTTCAAATAGTATAAATTTTTTTCTAGGGAAATCAAATGTTATTACTCCTTGAAAGAGCGCTTAAACTGGAGGAAGTAGGACCAAAAACGATACACGTAATCTACGATACACGGGATCTTTTTTAACGTTCAGTAGAGCTTGCTTCAGATCTCTAAACCATATATTCACCTTTTGTGAAACCTGTGAAATATGGTATAAATGATTGTAAGGCTAATAATATTGCCTGAACGTAGTCATTCTGTGAAATCTGTCCTCTTTGACCATCATCTTATATAGTTTTCTTGTTTTTCTAACATTCAGGCTTAGTTAAACAATCTTCCGTGTTGGGAACTAAATAGCATGTCACGTCTCTTATAAGGAGTTACCCAGAAATCAAATGGGATAGAAAGTCATCGTTGCAATGTATAGTTCACCTTCATTTGCCTAATGAGTCTATGATTGCAGCAGCGAAACTGAACATTTGTTGCCAACTGTAAATGTATAAATGAAAATACCGTGGTGGTGGTAGGGGGGGGGGGTGTTAGGGTTAATTAGCTCCTCTTCGGCACCCCTCATCAGGGCGGTTCGCTGCTGGTGTTTTCAGGAGAAATAATTTAACTTCTTTGGCCGGATCTAACCGAACCTTTTTAAAACGTATTTTCAACGTGCTGTACAGTTTTTGACACTGTTCCTCATGTTATACGGCAACATACTCTATACTGCATGAGATTTAAAAATTTATTTCTATAAATCTAACGCAGAGGACGAGGGACATTTTGGTCATTTTCTCTTGCAATGCGGGATATATAGGAAAGAAACCGATCGAGCCTGGGAAAAAGAATTGGCAAATTCAAAATGAAAATGGGAAAATAAGGAATAAAGGCAAACACAAACGTTTGAGGTTAAAGCCCAGTATGCTTTAACTCTAAAATCCTTTTATTTTTTTCTGAAGCATCCCAGTGGTCCGTAATCCTAATTCCTTGAATCTGATTGGCTAATGACGCGAGCTCCAGCGGTCCGGATTTTCCCATCCGGACCCCGCGTACGGACCGCTCCAATCCGCGGGAAAACTTGAAGTGAAATCATTTTACTCCAGCACAACGAAAACGTTGGATTTTTGTTCTTAAATGGAACTTTTCTCTCCTTAACCGTTGTAAAGTGAAAGGAAATATCAGCAATGGAATAAAAGGCTTGGTTATTCTCCGAAAAAGGCGAGCATTCCTGTGTTTTTCTTTAGAAAATTTTACAGGCTTGCTTTTGTCGAGTTGTACTTTTCTTATTGACACGCCGTTTGATTTAACACAGGTTTACTGCAAGATAGACTTTTGACCTCCGTTTCTCGTTTGAAATTTCGTTATTTCCCTTGGAGATCTCTTTTTTAATCTTGTTCCATTTAGCTTCATTCAAGACAATGACAATGATTAATGATTGTTAGCAAAAATAGTCAAACAAAAAACCTCGCATCGCTGCGTCTTCAAAAAGAACTGCTGCATGTCAACAGTTTTTACAGTCGATTTGCGAAAATCTTGACCAGAAACGAACAAAAATGTTTAAAATGCTAAGATGTGCAGCGGAGTTCGCGGAGCGTAAGCCTTAGTTTTCTTTAAAAGTCTTACTTGTTAAATAAAGATCTTTCGGTACTGAAAACCAAATTTGAACGTGTGATTTCATTTTGAACGAGACAAAGCTTATTTCTTTATTCTTGCTATGAGACGTTGGGTTTTGTTCCAGTAACGCTTATTGTTTTATGATATATAATTATTTTAAGTTCTGTTTTATTGTTAGTCTATCCTTTATCCCTACGGTTTGCTAGCGGCTCTTTTTCAGAAGCTTAATAATTTTAACTTGAGCTTAACTTTGATCGTAGGAACTAGCGCACGTAGAAGGTCTGTTTACAAACAGTTCTCAAACCAATTCGCCTCGTTCCACCTCCAAAATTGCAGAAAAAATAAACACGTTATTCACCGGCCTAGGTCGGTCCGTATAGGGAAAAACTGTGCCCTCGGTCTTGAGTACGGCACTCGGGCAGCGGCCTCGGGCCGTATTCAAGACCTCGGGCACAGTTTGTCCCCATATGGACCTCCCGGCCGGGGAATAACATATATATATATGAACTGTTTTGCATTACACAGAAGACGATTTTGTTATCTTCCACACTATTGTCAGAACAAACCAACTTGCTAACTGAGCTCCTTTCTCAGGGAATGATATAGTTTTCTTCTCAATGATCATAAAAAGGCTTAAATGAAACAGACCTTTGCATTTGCACAACAAAATCCCTTGCCATAGTATGGGTCATAGACGGCTACCCCAACCTCCCCCCCCTCTTTTTACATCCGGAAACAAACAAGTCTGAAACCATAGCACACACCAGTAACACGTATTGTCCATGCACATTATGAGTACAGTGTTAGCATTACAACTGCAGCCCTGCAACAGGCTTGAGAGCAAGTCCATGAATGGCTTTTTCCGCCTGACTGTAATTTCAGATGTTTCTTTCAAATCCAAAATCTTCACAGATGCTCCGTAACATTGACACTAAAAAAGAGCTAAGTTTAGAGTTCAGTACAACCTCACAGGTGTTGCAGGAGTCATGGATGATCGGATGTGAATGTTGAATGCTCACTTCAGACAAAACCTTGTCCCTCAGCACACTCTAAATGTCTTCTCCGGGAGTCTCTTTCTCGCTATCAGGATGGTCTTCCTCGACACTTCGCTTAGCAGCAAGGCGAGAGAAGTAACTGCTAACTTGCTGGCTCGTAAGGAAATCGTCATAGCCAAATAGTCTCTCCCCGTTGCTATCTTTTGCTGTCCTCATGGCTTTAGAAACGTCAGTCGGGTCAGCCTTCCTCCCGTTTCTTTCACCAATTTGGAACTTGGCATTTAGGTACTGCCTTTGCTTGTCAGTGAATTTGGTGCGACACAATTGTATCGTTTCAGTGCCCATCCCATCATGAGAGTAGGTGTGGTTGGTAGTGATGGTCCACTTGCCTCTATCACTGTTGGAGCTTTGCTTGCTCCACAGTTTAGTTTAGTCGTGTATTCTATCATGGCCCTATCATACAGTGTTTCGTGCTCTAGCGTACGTTTGTGCGTTCCGCAGTCCAGGTGATGAGTTACGCCTAAACGTCTTGACGTACCCCTCTTTCGGGTATGTAAATAATCGGGAACTGTTGACAGTGGACATGGTATCAATGTCGAAGCTTTCGCCTGTCTCTGTCGCTAGATGCTGATTACTGGTTCGTCTGGGACGTACGGGTACAAAGCTAGTACTGGCCTTCAGGTCGGTGGAGGGCCTGACCTCCATCGTCGGCAGCTCCGATTCTTTTGGTAAGTCGAACTTTGTCAACGGTATTAGTTTCCCAGGGCCAGTGTTGTAGGCTTTCCATGTTCTTATTCCGAAATCGCTGCATAAAAGGTTGCTTACATAGCTCACGTTTTTCCGCTTGTGAATGTTCTTGCTTGATGGATCGCCGGGAGGAATACACACCCTCAATCTCACCCCACGTACCCCCCCAAAAAGATTGGACTTGGGCCTTCCAAAACACTCCTTCTGCAGTCTCGACAAATGCCTAATAGTCCAAATAGAACAAACGTCACTTTCAGACCAAATATACCCCAGCATATCCACAGGACGAAATGGTAGATTTACTTGTCTTCACGAAAAAAATAAAGATCACTTAAAGAATCAAAAAATCTTTAATTTTACAATTAAAGACTCTTACATTACTTAAAGTTAGTATCATGCTTTAATATGTCTTTAAGAGCATTTAAGATAACTTAAATTTAGTTCACCACCTTACTTGAAAAACTGTGTATTTAAGTCTTCCAGTAAAGTTATTTTAAATCGATCAAAACCATTAATAAGCTTTACTTTAGATATTAAAGCTAGGTAAATGTCTTACCAGGATTAAGAGTCGGCACTTAAATTCCTTAAAGAAACATGTTATTATTTTCCCTTGTAAATCCATTTAATAATCCTTTAAGTTTCCACATAAAGGCAAGGAAATAAAAGACAATATTTAAGTGACATCACTTAAATCCCATTTAAAGGAAACATATCTTTTCCTTTTCAATTCACTCAGTTTTAGTCGCGTGGTGTACTTTGTTTCTGTGGCAACAAAATGATCTAAGAAGGTGTCCTAGGGCAAGGCTGTCAACATTACAAGCCGCATGCAATATCACTAAAAGAGTCAACTGAATGTCACCCAAAGACAAGACATATAGATTAATAAAAACTCAACAACAACCACTTTCAAAACTAATAATGATAAACAAATTGCAGTGCAGTGCTTTCGGTTTGTCCTGTTTTGTTCTCGACGCCTCCGCTTCATCCCGTTCATCGTATTTCCTGTGTTTATTCTCGCCATGCTTAACAACGCCAATTTGTTTTGTTTTTCTCGTGAAAATTGTCCACTCATCCATTCTTTGAAGATTCTCTGGCGATTTCTTTGCCTGCTTTGGCGCATTTGGCGCGCTAAATTGCATCCGCTGACTGGTTGTACTGTCGACATGCGAATCGACTGTCTAGGGGTGGGACATTAGTCGACCGTTTAAGTCAGTTATGGCTATTTAATGACTTAATTTGCACACTCTTTCATAGTAAAAACATATCCTGATAATTTCTTATTTAAAAAAGCTGTAACAATAAACATTTTTGCAAGGCGAGTCCTGATAATAGTACGGTGATGGGATGAACAATTTTCCCCTCCCACTCCCGGTGCAGTTAGTATTTTGAGCGCCAAAATACGTTGCATGGATTTAATGCGCGCGCGCATTAAACACATTAAATCGAATTTTCAAACAGCGAAGGACACAGCGAAGTGTTAAGTTCGCCAACGTTTCTTTGGGAGCTTACGGTGGAGAATGCAGACGTTCTGTTCACTGAGGATCGGAAACTTCGAGTGGAGCTAAAATTCATCGAGAGACACGAGGACGAAAACACACATCTTGACTATCTTCCGTACCTTCTGCATCGCAATGTCACGTCCCACCAACATATCGCGATCGGTGAGTATAAGATTCGTTATTTTGACTGACCTTTGGCCTGTTTTACTGTGCATTTAAGCAGACTACCGCCATTTATGGGTAAAATCCACACAGCCGCATACATCAGTTATAATTATATTCAACTGTTTCCATAAACACAGAGAATGCGGTGTGGTGCTTGAGTCAGAAAATGAAAGTTTATGTAAAACCCGTCTAATAGCTCCATCCGGGAATTTTACCTGGCGATGAGTATAAAGCTGCTCTCTTTCCTCTGAATGACAGCAAATATGAGTGGTAGCTGTTTGCAAGAGATTCAGCCAATGAATTTGTACAAGGTCACTGGCTTATATTAAAATAGCCTGACTGAATCTCTTGTAAACAATCATTCATGTGTACTAGCTATTAATTATTTTACAGAAGGCATATTGACAGCCATCAAATAATCAGTCAGAAACCCTTGACTGCATTTTTAAAATTGATTGTTCGGTAGCTGTTGATAAATACATGTACATATAGTTACATGACTTGTATGTGATAACAGCTTCATTGGTCAATTCATTTACCGATCCCAGGGATGCAGAGTTATTTGCAGATACAGTTAACCGGTGTGCAATTGCCAATCAGAGAGTTAGAAATTCAGTGATTACTGAAGAGCAGAATTACAAATGTAACATAATGTGTGAAATGATTTTGGTGTTCTGTGCAGGTAAGTAATGTTATGTTATCAAGAGATACCACCCTTTTTCTCGGGGAGGAAAGCCTTACCCGAGTGAGTGGTAGAAATCAAGGCTGGGCTTAATTGATGAAAATCAGCTGACACACTCAGTGACCTCTGGACTACTTTAAGTTTTGAAATTTAGACATTTAGTGTTACCCCATATTTGGTAAAAATATGTTTCTCACTTTGCAGAGAAAACAAGATGCTACTGGTGATTCCTTTGGAGAGAGGTAAAGATCATTGTCATCCCTTGCACTTTAGTCTCCAATAATTATGTGTTGCATGTAATTCTGTATACATGTACATATTTTTTATTGAATTGAAAACTGATGAACCGGCCGTTACCATCTGCTACTAAAGAAATTGTGGGATCTCACTTTACAGACACTTGCTTTATACGGACACTCATAACAGACAGTAATTGCAATTCTTCTGTCCCCACTAATACAGTATAGCTCACGCATATATATCAGCATGCTCTGTTAGTATGTACAACAGACTGGCCAAAGTGACAATGTTGCCATAAAAATTTTAATGTCACTTGATGGGATTGAACAATATCCAGCCTGTTTGTCTGAACCTCAAGAGAAAATGTCAGTCAAAAGCAACAGTCTTTTTTTTTTTCTTATTTTAAATATGAAAATAATTCATTTTAATTGTGTTCTTTGACTACTGCTATGGATGATTGATATAAGAGAAAACTTAAATTTTCACTTTGGTCAGAGAAAAGTGTCTGTTTTCCTCGCCAGCAGGTGTCCATAGAGCATGGTGACATACGTGTCATGAGCTACTGTAATTAAAAGATACAATGTGTGTAATTAGTGTCCATAGCAGGTGTTCATAAGGTGTATTGTCATTTAAGAACCAGGGAAAGAGCTAAAACAGCCCAGTCCTGTATACGATTTTCACCAGGAATAGTACAAGTCAGTGCTCAACACTAACTTTTTTGGATACTAGGCAATGGGCTAGTGAGTAACGGAAATCACTAGCCCACAAGGAAGAGCCACTAGCCCATACCCCACCCCCCCCAAAAAAAAACAGAAAAAAGTCCACTTAAGGAAATAGGTCTCCTTTCCTTTCTCCTCCTCCCCTGAAACACCCTTCTCTTTCTCCAGTGACACTTAGTAAGAAAAGGCTAATGATATATTAAAAAAATAAAAAATGAACACTTACTCTGTCGTCTTTGTTTTCTTTATTAATATAAAAGTCATCTTGTTACTTTTAGAGATGAGCACAGTCTCAAGTCTAAGACACAATGTTTTCTTTTAAATTTAAATAATCAACAATTCAATGACTTTAGCAGTGACTTCATTGAAGTACTAGAGTTCATGGCAACTGCCAGCATGTTGTGAACACAACAAGAATGATTCGTAAAGTGACATTTTCAAAGTGTTCAGTTGCATGAACAGTGAGTCTACTCTGCATCTCTTCTATTCTGATCCATGTACTCTGGTCTTCTCCTTCTTTCACCTGAAGTTAACCAGTGTGCAACTGCTCTTGTCGCATCATATTCTCCATGGCTTGGGCCATTGATCGCAATGTGCATCAGAGCACTAACTGTTGGGACCTCAAGGCTTGCTCTGTGGTCCGTCATGATTCTGTTTAAGCAGCTGTTGCCTCTTTCAACACAAGCAGTCTGGACTGGAATAATTAAACACAGTTCTACCACCATGAGCATATTTGGAAATTCATTCCCAAAAGCTGTAAATACATGACACCAAAAGTGCTGAATGCTTTGTTCCCTCAACTGAGGCCTTCTGTACACTAACAGTTTTAGTTCAAGCCATTCATCCAGACAGGCTTGTTCATCAAAATTATGCCTTGTGAGAAGAGCTTGGAAATGGTGAATTATGTCAGTTAGCTTGTTCTCACCAAAGATGAGGAGATCTTGTGTCTCTCTTGGCCACAACAGGGGGTTGCTGAGATCTGCTGCTCCACGGAGGACAGGATCCTCCTGGAAATTGGAAAATCTCTTGTGAAAGTATTCCTTGGCAGATGTGATAAGTCCTGATTTGATGGACATAAAGGAAGCATCATCTCCATTCACTCTCTTGAGATGAGTTTCTTTGAACATGTTGTCATCAGTAATCTCCGCACAAAATGATCTAACATGCTCACCAGGCCTGAGGTTCATAGCATCTAAAGCTCCACAGAGGGTGTCAATTTTAAGCTGTACAGCTGAGACAGTCACATCATCTCTTTGAAAAAGTAAAGATACCTTGCTAACTTCTTTGACGACATCCAGCAAAAGGTGCATGAACTTCAAGAATTTAAAACTCTTTAATTTCTTGGAGTAGTTAGTGGCCCTTCCTTGCATTTCAGCACTACTGTCTCTTGCCTGAGAAGCATGTTCAAAATGGAGAACAATGATCTTGTAGTTCTTGCAGAGCAGTACCTCTAGAGCTCGATGCAAGTGGGGCACCCATCTAGAACCATCAGCCTTGGTGCATTTGTAGGCCTTCTCATCCATTGATTCAGCCAAGTCTTTCAACTCTTTTAGTGCCTTGCAGGAATACTTGTAATACTTCCACATGCCTTGCAACATTTCTTTCACTTCTCGGAAGAGGGGGATAGCCTTAAGTGTGTCTTGTAATCCTAGTTCTAAGTTATGTGCAATGCAATGGACACTAATAAGGCTTGGGATATCTCGTTTTAAGATACCAAACACTCCACCATGCTGTCCCACCATCACAGAGGCTCCATCTGTTCCAAGGCAGGCAGTTTTATTCTTCCAATTCTGGTCTTTCTCATCCATGGCTAACGTGATAGCTTCTGTAATCCCTTGAGCTTTGCCATTTGGACATTCTTTCAAGGCAACAAAGGTGTTGACTGCTTTACCATTTTCTAACAACCTAACATAAACATCAAGAACTTCTCTGGTACCAACATCAGTCGCACCATCAGCCATGATACTGATAAATCTTGCACTTGTCAGTGTTTGAGACAAATCACAATTAAACTGCTCTGCAATAGCTCTGATAAAGTTCTTACATGCTTTATCGTTGTGGTAGGTTTGCCCTAATTTCACTCCATGTTTTGCCTCTAAAGAAGCAATATTTTCAAATACAGTGAATGGAAGTTAAAGTTTGGCGACAAAATAGACTATATCGAACAACTTTTCCATCTTCATTTGCACTTCCTCTGATACAGCAGCAAGTGCTCTCGGAAGTGGAGCTTGTTGAGGATTGAGTCGAAACACAGAGGCTTTTGTAGCTTGTACGTGGGGTATGGAACTTTCATGACTTTTTATGGAATCCAAACGGAAATTTTCTGTTCCTGTGACGAAGGCCGAGGTCGGATTTGCTAGTCGCTCAGCACTATTGTTAGAGTCCAAACACGTTCCACAAAACATTTTACCTTCCATGAACTTCACCCACGGGTAAGTTTGTTTCCAACTTGGTTGAAAAATTCTGCATTTTTTTCTCTTCGTGTGGTGTCTTGTCGTCTGTTGAAGAATGCGACTCTGGCTGGGGATTATGAGCCTCGGAAGGACGTTTTCTCGAAGACTGTGGTGTGTTGAAATAGCTTGAAATCTTCTTCATTGCAGAGAGACTGTAACAGGTCGCGCACGAAAAAATCAAAGATGGCGGACCAAGCGCTCTATCCCAGGTCCTTTTTGAGTGACATGGAAGCGAGGATGAAAGGCCTTTGCCAAGATGGCGTCCGGTTTTCAAGTTGAACGTACGATTCCGCATCGATATGGTCCGATATGGATTGCAAGTCCTCTGGTTTAAATTACTCAAGCTATGGAAAATAGCTCCTGATGAAGCTTTCTAAAAGAACTTTGCAAGTTTTAGAGTTTTTGTAAAAAAAAAAAATTTCATAAAACTTACTAGTCTTGGGGCTAGTAGGATCGAATTTTTACTAGCCCAGCCTGAAGTTTTACTAGCCCTGGGCTAGTGTACTAGCGTTAGTGTCGAGCACTGTTCAAGTGTGCATGTTGTGAGAACATTTATACTAATTAAATATTGGATTCAGCTTTGAAATTATTAGTTCTGATTGAAGATGCATTTCAGCTTATTACAAAGGCTCAGTTTATAATATGAGATCTTAGTGCTTATTGTTTGCAGACAAAGGCAAAAACTTGACTGTAATCCTTCCATAATGACAAGGTTTCCTTATTTACAGGTGTACTGGTGACTGAGCCACTCTGTATCTCCAGGATTGGGCTTCATTGTTTACATTGTCCCAACACACAATCATGTAAGAACTTCAAAGAAACACTAGCCTTACCCTCCAGAATTGTAAGTGTTGTAAGTGTTTTGCAGCAGAAAATGCCAGGAGGATTATTGCCTTGGATAAAGCAAAGAAGTGGAGCGCAAATTTAAAAGGAAAGATGGCAGCTTTACACATCCTCAGACGAGACAGAAGAAGAAGATGACAAGTTGGTCTTTGTCATCAAAGAAATTCCTTGGGGGAGCGAGGAGCTTAAGAAAATATAAATTTAACAAAATTTAAAAACTATGCAGTCAAGACACTCCCGAAAAAAGGACAGTGAAGAGAGTAATGAGGGAGGGGCCTTTTTCATGTCTTTCAAAGCTACCAGTAGTATACAAGTGTGTACTTGGGTGACCTGTTTACCTGTACACAGCAGATGCACTGGGGCATTTATGTGCCTGTGTGAACTAACTTTTTAATGATTGTTTGTTTTGAGTGTAAGCGAGATGCTTCGAAAGTTGTAAATATTGTTTTGTTTCTAATCTATGTGTTGTGTACTTGGGTGACCTGTTTACCTGTACACAGCAGATGCACTGGGGCATTTATGTGCCTGTGTGATGTAACTTTTTAATGATTTTTTGTTTTGAGTGTAAGCGAGCTGCTTCGAAAGTTGTGAGTATTGTTTTGTTTCTAATCTATGTGTTGTGTACTTGGGTGACCTGTTTACCTGTACACAGCAGATGCACTGGGGCATTTATGTGCCTGTGTGAACTAACTTTTTAATGATTGTTTGTTTTGAGTGTAAGCGAGCTGCTTCGAAGGTTGTGAGGATTGTTTTGTTTCTAATCTATCTGTTGTGTACTTGGGTGACCTGTTTACCTGTACACAGCAGATGCACTGGGGCATTTATGTGCCTGTGTGATGTAACTTTTTAATGGTTTTTTGTTTTGAGTGTAAGCGAGCTGCTTCGAAAGTTGTGAGTATTGTTTTGTTTCTAATCTATCTGTTGTGTACTTGGGTGACCTGTTTACCTGTACACAGCAAATGCACTGGGGCATTTATGTGCCTGTGTGATGTAACTTTTTAATGATTTTTTGTTTTGAGTGTAAGCGAGCTGCTTCGAAAGTTGTGAGTATTGTTTTGTTTCTAATCTATCTGTTGTGTACTTGGGTGACCTGTTTACCTGTACACAGCAGATGCACTGGGGCATTTATGTGCCTGTGTGAAGTAACTTTTTAATGATTGTTTGTTTTGAGTGTAAGCGAGATGCTTCAAAAGTTGTGAGTATTGTTTTGTTTCTAATCTATGTGTTGTGTACTTGGGTGACCTGTTTACCTGTACACAGCAGATGCACTGGGGCATTTATGTGCCTGTGTGAACTAACTTTTTAATGATTGTTTGTTTTGAGTGTAAGCGAGCTGCTTCGAAGGTTGTGAGGATTGTTTTGTTTCTAATCTATCTGTTGTGTACTTGGGTGACCTGTTTACCTGTACACAGCAGATGCACTGGGGCATTTATGTGCCTGTGTGAACTAACTTTTTAATGATTGTTCGTTTTGAGTGTGAGCGAGCAGCTTCGACAGTTGTGAGTATTGTTTTGTTTCTAATCTATCTGTTGTGTACTTGGGTGACCTGTTTACCTGTACACAGCAGATGCACTGGGGCGTTTATGTGCCTGTGTGAAGTAACTTTTTAATGATTGTTTGTTTTGAGTGTAAGCGAGCTGCTTCGAAGGTTGTGAGGATTGTTTTGTTTCTAATCTATCTGTTGTGTACTTGGGTGACCTGTTTACCTGTACACAGTAGATGCACTGGGGCATTTATGTGCCTGTGTGAACTAACTTTTTAATGATTGTTTGTTTTGAGTGTAAGCGAGTGGCTTCGAAAGTTGTGAGTATTGTTTTGTTTCTAAATTATTTGTTGTGTACTTGGGTGACCTGTTTACCTGTACACAGCAGATGCACTGGGGCATTTATGTGCCTTTGTGAACTACCTTTTTAATGATTCTTTGTTTTGAGTGTAAGCGAGCTGCTTCGAAAGTTGTGAGTATTGTTTTGTTTCTAATCTATCTGTTGTGTACTTGGGTGACCTGTTTACCTGTACACAGCAGATGCACTGGGGCATTTATGTGCCTGAGTGAACTAACTTTTTAATGATCGTTTGTTTTGAGTGTAAGCGAGCTGCTTCGAAGGTTGTGTGTATTGTTTTGTTTGTAATCTATGTGTTGTGTTCTTGGGTGACCTGTTTACCTGTACACAGCAGATGCACTTGGGCATTTTATGTGCCTGTGTGAACTAACTTTTTAATGATTGTTTGTTTTGAGTGTAAGCGAGTGGCTTCGAAAGTTGTGAGTATTGTTTTGTTTCTAATCTATCTGTTGTGTACTTGGGTGACCTGTTTACCTGTACACAGCAAATGCACTGGGGCATTTATGTGCCTGTGTGATGTAACTTTTTAATGATTTTTTGTTTTGAGTGTAAGCGAGCTGCTTCGAAAGTTGTGAGTATTGTTTTGTTTCTAATCTATCTGTTGTGTACTTGGGTGACCTGTTTACCTGTACACAGCAGATGCACTGGCCGGGGCATTTATGTGCCTGTGTGAAGTAACTTTTTAATGATTGTTTGTTTTGAGTGTAAGCGAGCAGCTTCGAAAGTTGTGAGTATTGTTTTGTTTCTAATTTATCTGTTATGTACTTGGGTGACCTGTTTACCTGTACACAGCAGATGCACTGGGGCATTTATGTGCCTGTGTGAAGTAACTTTTTAATGATTGTTTGTTTTGAGTGTAAACGAGCTGCTTCGAAGGTTGTGAGGATTGTTTTGTTTCTAATCTATCTGTTGTGTACTTGGGTGACCTGTTTACCTGTACACAGCAGATGCACTGGGGCGTTTATGTGCCTGTGTGAACTAACTTTTTAATGATCGTTTGTTTTGAGTGTAAGCGAGCTGCTTCGAAAGTTGTGAGTATTGTTTTGTTTCTAATCTATCTGTTGTGTACTTGGGTGACCTGTTTACCTGTACACAGCAGATGCACTGGGGCATTTATGTGCCTGTGTGAACTAACTTTTTAATGATCGTTTGTTTTGAGTGTAAGCATGCAGCTTCGAAGGTTGTGTGTATTGTTTTGTTTCTAATCTATCTGTTGTGTACTTGGGTGACCTGTTTACCTGTACACAGCAGATGCACTGGGGCATTTATGTGCCTGTGTGAAGTAACTTTTTAATGATTGTTTGTTTTGAGTGTAAGCGAGTGGCTTCGAAAGTTGTGAGTATTGTTTTGTTTGTAATCTATCTGTTGTGTACTTGGGTGACCTGTTTACCTGTACACAGCAGATGCACTGGGGCGTTTATGTGCCTGTGTGAACTAACTTTTTAATGATTGTTTGTTTTGAGTGTAAGCAAGCAGCTTCAAAGGGTGTGTGTATTGTTTTGTTTCTAATCAATCTGTTGTTTACTTGGGTGACCTGTTTACCTGTTCACAGCAGATGCACTGGGGCATTTGTTTGCCATGTGCCATTTGGCACTTATATGCCATGACCTTGAGCCAATTGTCGTCCCATCTAGCCCTCCCACTCAGTCAACAAGTGCATAACTTGCAAATTTTAATGTTAAATTTGCAGTATTTGATTATTTGATTATTAGTATTAAGAAAGCTTTTCATTACTTCATCACTGAATTAGAAATTGTTTATAGATTTATATACATCAAAGATAAATCAAAAGGAAATTTTGAATCTGGAATATTTATGAAAGTCCATTTTGAATTTCAATTTTTATCTAAGGAAATTTGAATCTTGAATATTTATTAAAGTCCATTTCGAATTACAATTTTTATCTAAGGAAATTATGAATCTTGAATATTTGTTAAAGTCCATTTTAAATTACAATTTTTATCTTCTAGAGAAAAAGCTACTGTTGATTGTTAAAATGATATATATTTTACAGAACTCTGATTTTAATGTTACTTGTAGAGAATTTATACCACTTTACAGTGTGTTACGTTCCTTTGTAAAACATTAAGTAGCTTGCAAGGAAACAATAAAAAGTTTATGTTTGTAAGTGGAAAGTTGTTTATGTATTTGTTTTTCTCTCATATGTGGGGGTGATAATTCATTTACATCGAATGTGTAGTTAATATACAAATTGGCAGTAATTGCAAAACAAGAACAAGAAAATGATGCAAGAATATGTATTCTGTCCCTTTAATTTGTCACTTAAAGGCGATTAAACGGAATCTCCTGTTCATATAATTTCATTTCCTGTCTTTAATTTGAAATTAAAGATACTTAAAGAATACTTTCCTTAACATTTAGTTAACATTTAAGGTGACATAGCCTCTTAAAGAATTCTATCCTGTCCTTAAAGTTGTCACTTAAAGGGGCTTAAAACACTCTTTACTGGTCCTTTATAATTTCAATTTAAGATGCGAAAAGGACACTTTCCTTACCATTTACTTAACATTTAAGGAAACATTTTCTCTTAAAGGATTATATCCTGTCCTTTAAGTTGTCAATTAAAGGATCTTAAAAAACTCTATACTGACCCTTTAAGAACACTGCTTAAATGGCATGTAAATGGTTCATTAAGTGTTTTAAGTGAATGTCTTAAAGATGAAGGAAATAAACATTTAATGTGTTTAAGATACACTTAAAGAAACAGAAAACCGTTCTTTACTCTATCTTTAAGAAACCTTTAAGTGACATTAAATCTGTCATTTCGTCCTGTGATCCAAACTGAACGTTTGCATTAAAAATTGCAGTCTGTGCACATCGTTTTTGACGGGAGGAAACTTAAAGTAAATGTTTAATTTCAATATAGAAAACGAAAAATACAAATTTTTTATTTTTAGAGGCTTTTGGAATAAAGCCCTTTCTCTAATCAGGGAGATGAGGGCTCAAATAAACTCCCCTCCCAAACAGAGACCGTCCGTGGCCAAATACAGAGAGGCATTTTCTCAAACATTTTAAACGTTTGAGGCAAAACGCAAAACACTTTTATTTCATTCAAATAAGAGGACAAGTTTCTTTTATAAGGAATCAACTCTCTAAAAGAATAGGAACACCCCGAAACTTGACATGTCGGAAACCTTTGTAAAATGGGAAGAATTCGAGAATGCAAATGAACTGCGGGTATTCTGCAATCTAGTCAAGAAATATATTCTGATGTAAAATAAAATGGTTACGTATCAAGTATTAGCGAGAAAACAACGTTGAAAAAGAAAATTGCTGAAATTTTCTGTACGATATCAAATTTCAACCCGGTTATGCAAATTAGTCTGTGTTTCAAAACACTGTTTTTCCTAACCAAAGACACAATAATCCATCGACAAAGAGCTTTCCCTGCCAAAAGTCTTATTCAGATAAACATTACATTTGCTTTCAAGGTAGTTTAAAATAAATGCTTTGTGAATTTACTCGCGAAATATCTTGTCTTTCAATAAAAGTTACGGCATTTAAATTACTCCGAACCATTGTTTATGTAAATGAAGCATGTCTTTCAAGTGGCGTGTTACCCTTTTTGCCTAGCATTTCCTTTGACTGTCATGAAAAAGGTATTCAGTTCTTAAATAAAAATTGTTTTCTTTTGAATCCTAACTCACCTGATCCAACTCGGACAAACTCTCCTGTTGTCTTAAGGATTCGTTCGGATACCATTTTCGAAACACCCCTCTCTTTTTTTCTGTTTGCTCCATGTTTGGAGATGATTTGCGGTACATTGCACTTGGTTGAGTTTCGCCCCCAGCCAAACCCGAGTTCACACCTGTGATATGGGAAGATAGTGTCCACTTTTTGAGATGAAGTCTCCTCGTCGCTAAAAACACCAACTTTAGCCAGTATAAGTTCGCTCTCCGTGGTTATTCCAGAAAATGACAGGTGGGAACAATGACCGGTAATATCCTTTGAGCAGTTGCGTAAACTGATTATTTCAAGACTCTTGTTCTTGTCTAACCTATCATACGAGCAGGACGTTCCAGTTCTACTCTGAAAAGAGCACGAAATGCCATCGTAGTTTTTGCAGAGCCCGAAAGATAGGCCGTGGACAACTGGAGCAAAACTTGTTAATGAAATTAACAACCACAGCAACACGGACAAATAAAATAGTATAATTAAGAATCAAGAAAATAATGAAAAAACTCCTAGTTAAAACAATGAAGACTAAAAACTTTAAAATTTGAATTATCTGTGACTGGTATCTTTCTAAAATATTTGCGTCAGCATGCATTTGATAAATGAACTCCTAAATTAACTGATACATTACATCATCCGAATGAAAGAAACAACAGTATGTACAGTACTGTGCACTGCATAAAACTATCAGGGAAGTGAGGGAAAACTTTGATAAAACAAACTACGTGTTATTTTTTCTTGAAAAATAAAATATAATAAAATTTGACACCAATAACAACAACAGGACCGAGTTAGGGCAAAAATATGCGAAAACCACATTTGTACCATCTGTCACGTCTGTCACGCAATCTGTTGTATTTCGCGATTTTGGGAGATTTTGAGCATTCCGTCACAGACCACGATGTGATTTCCCCAGAAAACGTTCTATATCAGTTTAAAGGCCAACTATTCGCAACTTTAAATTTTGAATTTCCTTTAATTTGTGGTAAAGGTAGTAGGTTAAATTATTTTTTCAATTTGACTAGACATTTCCATATACAAATTGAAGGAATTTTCTCTGGTCAGTCTCAGTGTCTTAATTGTTTTCAATCTTAATGCAAATAACAAAATAAATTCAGGAAAGGTTGTAAAATAAGTTAATAAAAAGTGGATGTCTTCTGGCTTTAAATTTTAAGCCAGCGGTTTGCTTAAAAAAGGCTAATTTTCAAACCGAATTTCCCTTGTCTGACCATGAATGTTATTTTCGTAAAGTTCTGCCGAAAGAAAAAAGTATTCGAAAAATGAAACACATAGCGATGAATAACTCAACATGGACTACTAATAGCCTAAGTTTGAGCGATTTTGAAATTTTAAAGTTTGCCGCTCGATGTTCGATTTTTGTTGACACGCGCTCTTAAATAAGCCCCGGTCTTTTCTCTGCCATAAGTATAAGTCTACAGTTTAATGTGTTTACGTTCTTGTCATTATAGACAACGTACTAAATGAAGAATACACACACCTTATTCAGTGGTTTTACAGACAGTACGCGCGAATATTTTACTAGTTGTGTAGTATGGGGCGCGGAAAAAATGCGAGCAATGAGCGGTAAAATGTCCGCGTGTATTATCAGTAAAAGCATCGAATGATATTTATTATTCCACTACAACATTTGCCTAGCATTTTTTCTTTGAAACCGGAATACTAAAGTGCAATACGCTCCCATATATTGTTATCCTTATATGGTAAAATGTTGCTATAGTTGAATTAATGCCCCGGGATGTTTAATCAAAAATAGGGAGTAGTGCAATCAGAAATCGATCCCTAAAACATTCCAGGGCATTGCTTTCTTTTTTGACTGTCCAATAGTGGTAGTTACTCAGAAGGAGTCGCTTGTTGGAGTAAATATGAAATATAACTACTGTAAAAGCTCTAATAAGCCCTGCTCTCTAATCCGCCCTCTTGTCCATTAGTGGTCAAAACTAAATGAAACTTGCTAATTACAAATAAAGTATTTGTGAATAATTATGTTATGACAGTAGAGCTTGTAAATTATAGATTATGTTTCGACTGATGCTGGGAATTATTATACTGCCAGATGAAGATGTTATCAAGTGCAGCATGATACATGTAATTCAGGTGAATCAATTCATTCATTTATTTAAGTACCAATCAGTCAATCAATCAACTACTCAACCAATCGGTTGATGAATCAGTCATTCAGCCAATTAAAGAATCAATCAGTCATTCAACCAATCTGTGACTAACAGTGCTGCTAACGCTAATTACAAATGGTCCAGTAATCACCAGTGACTTCAATTCGATGCACAGATTATGAGTCACTCTGTTACTACCGCAGACCGTGATTTCAATTTGTTTTTGGTTTGATTATTAGCCTTTACACTGCCTCCCATGTCACCAATAAGCATTGTTACTATTTGCCATAATCTTGTACCAAAGAAAAACAAAAGGAATATTAATCCTCTTCCTAAATCATTTCAGAATAGTCTGAAACCTAACAGGTAATGAACTGACAAGAAGGGATCAGACTGTGGTGAGTCAGTCAATCGAAATAATTTTCCCCATAGAGAGAATTCAATCAAATAGGTCAGAATCTTTATTCCTGGAATGGTGTTGGTGGCGAAGGGGGGGGGGGAGTACTGGCAAATAAACGTTATTGGTGTGTTCATCAGATATTTTGATGTAAAGTCCTAAAAGCCGGTACCAAGGTATTGTTTTCTGGGTGTGGCTCCAAGTTACTTTTACTCCTCAGAGGTGCTCCAGGATTCATTCCATTCTCACACATCGACCACTTAGGGCCCGTTTACATGGAAAGAGGGTACCCCTAGGGGAGAGAGGCGCTCTACCTGCTAGAGTTGAAGATACCGTCGTTCTTCATGTTAAGTTCGAATATGGTAGGGGCGCCCTCCCTAGCGGGTCAAGAGATAGCGTCATTTTACATGAGCTGTATTGTCACTACCTTGGGACAATATCCCTTCAAAATCAATGCCCTTGAAATCACAGTTCGACTTATTTTCTTCTTAGCAGATCTTAGGAAGGTCTAATGGAATCCAAAAAGAAAATTGTAGATAACCATGCATTTTTCAGAGATATTTTAGCAACCATATTCTAAAAAAGCTGTAAATGCATGGCATTTTCTTTCCAAATTTAAAGTCAATTATCTTTGAAAAATGCGAGGTTACCCCCAATTTTCTTTTTAGTTTCCAACACAGCGCAAAATACCTTTGAAACCCGAGTTTCTCATGCCATCCTGAGATACACAGAAAATACGTGCAGTAACAAAAGGAGACACCGTCCTTAACATGGTGGTAAGAACGTTTGTAGGGAGGTTCACGATATCGTCGTTCACCTTAAAATAGACGTTAGATGGATTACGGTGTCAATGTTGAAGCATGTGATAGCAAAATGGTACAATCCCTATCTACATGTATCTGTGAGTCTTTCCTTGTATATAGGAACGTAAGACTTTGTCCTTGAGATTCTGTTCGCATCAACAGAAAAGTTATGTAACTTGTCAAGTGCCTCATTCGTGAATCTTATCATAACAAATAAAACCCTGTCAACATCAACACCATTTTGTCGAAGTTCCCTGCAAATGTAAGAAAGAGGGACAGGAATAAATTCCCATCGACCCCTAAATATGGCGACGTGAACTCAACCGCTTTTTGATTCAATTCTGGTACACGACGTTTTCAACTTTGGCTTCGATTGGAACTTTCTTTGAAGCAGGGCGTGGGACGCATGACAATTCGTTCCTCGTAACTCGAACCGACACATTTTTTTCTTTTTGACCCAGCATTTCAACATGGCTTAGTATACACTTAGACCACATACCACACACACACGAAGCCCTGAACCCTCCTGGAAAATTTAGACTGTGCACCCGTCCGGTCAGTCGCAGTTGTCACGCTGGAGCGGTCGCAAAGTTTGATTTCCAACTGTGCCGTAGTCGAAAAGACAGGAACAAGATGCTCAGGAAAGCTGAAAGCTCCAGCAGTGATGCATAAATCGTTCAAATTGGAGCGGAAAGGATGAAGTTTTTTCCAAGCTGACCAGACGAGGAGAAAAACGAACTTTCCTTCTTTACGTCGGAAGGGAAAATCAAGCCGCGGATTCGAATTTGGGCGAGAAAACGGCCTCGCGGGAAGGCTCGTTCGAAATGGCTCTGTCGAGCCTTGACTTCGTCTTATGAAGGCTACGACAAGAACCTCAAAACCCCCAAAAACGATGAAATAGCCCAAAAAGACAACAGAAATCAAGAAAGGTGAGTACATTTTCTTTATTTTATTGAAAGAAGGTAAAATTTTATTTCGTCGAGCGCTTTTATTCCACGTTATTTTAAACTCCATACAAAGTCTTATAGTAGTCACGTCCCACTCGATACGCTTACATAAATCACTCATACGCTTACATAAATCATTCACACGCTTACATTAATCATTAATTCGATCGATTTCTCGAATCTTGAGTTTGGGACGCCTGTGGTTGAGCGAAATAGATCAAGAAGTCCTGTCTTTATGTGAAGTGGAAGCGATAGACGAAGAAATTGAACGGTCGGAAGAAGTTACAGCTTCAATTCTCCATCTGAAAGGGAAAATCGAGAATGCAAGCAAGGTAAACACGTCAACTCAACAACACGTGGAATCATTTCAAGCGGCGACACAACTAGCCTCCCACGCAGTCGTTTTTACGGGAGTCGTATTACCCTCCTCCCCACAAACGCCTGCTTACCCGAGTTTGACATTCCTTTCCCATTGTTTTACTTGCGAGACAATCTAACCAATCACCATTGAGGCATTGTCTGACGATGTGCAATCAAATTAGTCGTTATAACATACGCTTCTGTATTATATTTCCCACGATTGTTTTTCCTCAGAGACGCGGGTGTTTCTTGTGCGACGCTTTTATTCCGTCATCTTTCGAAAAAGTTCGAATTTTCTGACAAAGCGCTGTTAATCTTGCTTGCCTGATCAAGTTCATCGTCAATGAGGACTTCAGCGCTTCTCAAACCGGATGGAGCAATGTAATGCGAAGGGAAATACGTGACTTCTACGACTTGAAAAGGCAAAGAGTAAGACGGCAAAGGACCGAACGAGATGATAAACCGATAAATGAGATGAAAATATCACACATGGAACAACAACCAAGTGCGTTTCAGCAGCGAAATACTCAAGTTCGCTGGCATATCCGCTAACGTTTCTACGATCTTCGCGTCGAAGGGTCAAGGCGGTTATTACAACGCGCGTTCGCATGCTCTTCTCGCATGACATTTTCTGAGCAGAAGGGACTGTTAGTTTACAATCGCTATTTGTGAATACTCAGAGCTTATATCTTTTACGATGAATTCATCACTCAGTTTAAAATCCCTCGACGGATTTCTGCAGATATCCCTGAATTTCTAAGTTAAATGTACTATTTGAAAGCTCGGAGAATGTAGTTATTCCTGCATTCAATGAATGCTTTTGGAAAAAGTTATTCACATAATGCCACGCATCACGTTATAAGGTTTATTGAATCACCCGGTTGCAACGCGATATCATAAATTTAATGTCTAAACAGAGCAAATCGCGCGCTTAAATGAATTTGTTTCTCCAAAATCTAAGTTCAAGGTGCCATTTGAAAGCTTTGGAAACTTAGTTATCCCTCCCTGCATTCAACGATTTTGAGGTGACGTTCGCTAACATTTTGAAATTTATGTCGCGCGTTATGTTTATCTGCATGTGTTCCCGCGAAAGCGTCCTGCGGTCAAGGTCAACCTACCGGACGTGAGTAGGTACAATGTGATTGGCTAAGCGGCGGAAAGGAATGTTGAGCTCGGGTAAGCAGGCGTTTGTGGGGAGGAGAGTAATACGACTCCCCTAAAAACGACTGCGTGGGAGGCTACGACACAACCGGTCAACCAAAATGTTGTTCGTACTAGATTACCGAAATTAACCCTGCCGAAATTTAGAGGAGATGTTACGAAATGGAATACATTCTGGGACTCATTTCAGTCAGCAGTACACAGGAACGAAGGAATTACGAACATCGACAAATTCAACTATCTTAAATCTGTGCTTGAAGGAAGTAAACTACGGTGCCGCAGTGGAAATAAAGGAACGATTCGGAAGACCCCAACAAACTATAAGCGTTCACATGGATCAGCTGCTTAAAGTGTCACCTTTCACTAGTGATCGCTCTTCAAGCCTTAGATTTGTATACGATCAAATATGTGTCCACACTCGCGGCTTGGCTTCACTCGGCATAACATCGGAGCAATATGGTAGTCTTTTGACACCAATCATTATGTCTAAATTGCCGCCCGAGGTCTGGTTGCAGATCGCTAGGAACTCTAATGACTCAGTATGGAAAATCGAGGAATTGCTGAGTGTGATAAAGATTGAAGTCAAAGCGAGAGAAGCAAGCGAAATGACGAAAACAAGCGAGAACAACAAATTATCCCAAGCATCTGGTAATTCCAGACCGCGTAATCAAACTCCAACCGCAAATTCTCTTGTCTCGCAGCAAGGTGAGAGCTGCAAAATCAAATGTGTTTTCTGTGAAAACGAGCATTATTCTGCCTCATGCGATGCTGTTAAGGATACCGCTCAACGAAAGAACATTTTGGAACGCGATAAAAAATGTTTTAACTGTTTGCGATTTGGTCACGAGGCGAAGGAATGCAGAAATCCGAAAACATGTCGTCACTGCCGTCAGCGGCATCATCAATCGATTTGTCCGTTGCGTGACCAAGGAAAACTGAAACCGAAGGAAGATTCTCCCGAATTAACCGAAGAACCGAAGACGACAACGACAACGACAACAGTGAGCAACAAGAAAAAAGGTACTGTTCTCTTACAAACCGCGAGAGCTACGGCGGTCAACGATGTCAATTCTGAGACCGCATGTGTCAGGATCCTTCTCGATACCGGAATTCAACGCACTTACATCACGAACCGATTGAAAGAGAAACTAAATCTGTCACCTGTCAAGTCAGAAACATTGCATCTCAACACCTTTGGCGACGAAAGATACACGAAGCAACGATGCGATGTGGTTAATCTACGCTTACAAGGATCTCCAGGAGAAATAGAAACATCAGCGCTGTGTTTTCCGAAGATTTGTTCAGCGGTTTCAGCAAAGGTAAACGTCAACAATTACGCACATTTGCAAGGTCTCGAGCTCGCTGACACAAGTATTATTGAGGGAAGTCAACAGAACATGATGTTCTTATTGGATCGGATTTCTACTTTGATGTTGTGTCTGGAGATGTTGTTCGTGGCAACAGCGGTCCGGTAGCGTTAAGCAGTACGTTCGGGTGGATTTTATCCGGTCACGCAATTGTTGAAGAGTCAGAGATAAGTGGACAACTACCAATCTCATCATTAAGAAACCAGAATTGATGTCCTTAAGCCCATTTGACATTCATAGTGAGTACGACGAGTTGAGTCATGCTTTGCACAAATTTTGGGACAGTGAATCATTAGGAGTGCGTGATGAGCCACCTGTGTCTCAGTTAAACGGTGACGAGTTCGTGAAGAACATACACTTCGATGAGAAGGAAGGCAGATACAAGGTACGTTTGCCGTGGAAAGAAGGTCAATTTCCCGCCTCAAACGAGTATGAACTGTGTGTTACTAGACTGAGACAGCTGCATTCGTGATTGAAGAAAAACAAGGAAATGTTAAGAGATTACGACAACGTGATCAAAGATCAAGTCAGTTCAGGGATAATCGAAGCTGTACCAGAAAATGGCGACAGTCAAGCTCCATTACATTTCCTGCCTCATCATGGCGTAATTCGGAAGGACAGGGAAACCACAAAATTACGGGTTGTATTTGATGGATCAGCCAAAAGCGATAAGTCAACCGCCTCTATTAACGAGTGTTTAGAGAAAGGACCGAACTTAGTGCCGCATCTGTTCGATATTGTGGTCAAGTTTCGAAGTTACCCAATTGCTGTAGTAGCGGACATAGAGAAAGCTTTCCATCAGATACAGATCAACTAGTCTTTAGCTTAACACCAAGTCCTGCTATCCTGGCAAGTACCGTAAAGCACCATCTTTCCAATTACAAAGAAAAGGAACCAGCCGTGACGTCTTTGCTAGATTCAAGCCTATATGTTGACGATTTGGCGGGAGAAGTGTTCCACGAGAAAGAAACCATGGACTTGTACGACCAGGTGCAAGGAATCATGAAAGAAGGGGGATTCTCACTTCGCAAGTGGAATTCTAACTGTTAGTCACTTCGCAAAAGAATAAAGCAGGACGAAGAAAGCAAAACCGAATCAACCATGGAGGCTCCTCCTAACGAAAATGAAAGCGCGCAAAATCACGAGGAAGAAGAATCATCTGAAACAGAAGCTACGAAATCGAAAACGGACCAGTTTGTAAAGATACTGGGGATTTACTGCGACGTAATCCGAGACGAGATTCATTTTGACCTCTCTGAGTTAATCGAGTACGCAGAGTCCCTTCCAGTTACTAAACGTTTAGTGTTGAAGCTGTCTGCGAAAGTCTTTGATCCTATTGGTCTGTTGTCTCCGTTTACAGTTAGCATAAAGATCCTCTTCCAAAGTCTTTGTATTGAGAAAGTCAACTGGGATGAGAGCTTAGAAGGAGAAGCCCTTGCAAAATGGGATCCCTTCATTGACGACTTGAAGGCTCTCAAGAACATCCGTGTGCTCCGACGCTATAACAATCATCCCATGACATAGTCGTCCACATGTTCGAATCAACTTCATGGGTTTTCCGATGCCTCCCAAAGAGCTTACTCAGCAGTTGTGTACCTGAGAACCGAATGCAATGGGGAAACGCAACTCAATATTGTGGCATCAAAGGCAAGAGTAGCTCTGAACAAACGTCAGACGATCCCCAGCTTAGAACTGCTGGGAGCCACATTACTGGTCCAACTCGTCCATTCCACGCGACAAGTTCTTCAGTCCATTCTACAAATTCATGAAAAATTTCTATGGACTGATTCGTTCACCGTACTTTGTTGGATTAAAAACGCTAAGACGTGGAAACCTTACGTACAGCCCCGGGTCGGCAAGATACGAGAATTGAATAACGAAGCCCACTGGAATTTCTGTCCCGGGGAGTTAAATCCAGCTGATATGTACCGTGACGAGGATGTAGGGGAGAGCAATTAGCACAAAACCAGACCTGGTGGAATGGACCCAAGTTTCTAACTTTGTCTAGAGATCATTGGCCCAAGTCGCCTCAGACCAACGCATTTATGTATAACGAAGATGTCGTACAAGAAATCGTTAAACACCCAGCAAGTGTAACACTTTCTCTAGTCACAACAAGGTCAGAGGGCCAGTCAGTTGATCTCAACCAAATCATTGACATTGAGAGATACAGCAGGGTAACGAGGTTGTTTCGAGTCACAGCCTATGTCTTGCGATTTATACGTTACGCTAAGAAGAATACACGGTCACCGGGTGGTCAACCTCACAAGATACCGAGAGAGAGGCGAACAAAGGAACTTAGCGCTCAAGAATTGAATCAAGCTGAGACCCAGTGGATCAAGACCGTACAGAAGGCTTCGCTTGCCAAAGAGCTTGACTTTCTGGAAAGTCAAAGAGGAACATTTCCGCCAGCTTGTGTTACTCAATTAGGTCTGTTCCTGGACGATTAAGGAATCATCCGATGCAAGGGAAGAGTAAACAACGCGCCACTCTCACAACCAAGCAAGAACCCAGTCTTACTTCCGTGTAAGTACCATTTGGCTAGACTCATTATCCAGGATGTACATTCCAAGATAAAGCACAGTGGAATCAAGGATACCTTAACAACCATTAGAGAGACATTCTGGATACCAAGAGGTCGCGAAGCCGTGAAACGAATTTTGAGAAAGTGTGTCATATGCAAAAGAGTAGAAGGGGTTCCCTACACACCACTGCCAGCTCCAGATTTACCGATGGAACGAGTGTCCTTATACCCACCATTTGCCCACACCGGGTTAGATTTCATAGGCCCATTGTACATACGAGAGGGAAAGTCTCAGTCAGAGAAGAGTTCAAACAAAGTGTACATCTGCTTACTCACGTGCTCCTGTACAAGAGCGATCCATCTGGAATTAACACCATCTCTGAGCGTCGAATCATTTCTGCTGGCCTTCCGGAGGTTCGCAAGTCGAAGGGGAGTACCAGTCACCCTGATGTCTGACAAGGCAACCGCCTTCAAATCCGCATCCAAGGACATCAGAAAGATCACGAAATCAGAAGAAGTTCTTCGCTACTTAACGGACAATCGTATCACGTGGAATTTTATTGTAGAGAAGGCCCCGTGGTGGGGGGGGGGGGGGTGGGGCTATTGGGAGCAAATGGTCAAAGGCGTGAAGCAACCCTTGAAGAAAACAGTGGGATGCTCGACACTAGACTATGAAGAGCTACAAACCGCAGTGGTGGAGATCGAAGCAATAGTGAACGCTAGACCGTTAACGTATGTTTATGATGACGAAGATTCTGTTTCCACTCCACTTACCCCGTCACGTCTGATCAATGGCAGACGAGTTACAGTCACACCAAAGGACCAGCATTTCGAAGTCGTTAGTGTTAACAAGGCCTTGACAAAGGGAGCGAAGCATCAGCAAAGGTTGCTACAGCAGTTTACTAAGCGATGGCAACACAAGTACCTTTTGAGCCTGCGAGAACGATCAAGCGAGAAATGCAAGAGACAGAACAAGGAGTGTCCAATTTCAGTAGGCGACATCGTGATAGTGAAGTCTGATCAAACCACAAGAAACTTTTGGAAACTAGCAAAAGTTGAGGAAATGTTGCCTGGTAGAGATGGTCAGATTCGGTCAGCAAGGTTGAAGGTTGCAAGCAGCGACGGTCGAAAGCCACAAGTACTACGTAGGGTAATACAACACTTGATTCCTGTTGAAGTTTCGGAGTAAGAAAGGGACACGCGCGCAGTGAAATTCTTTGTGAAATGCGTGGTAGAAACATTGAACATTTAAGTTTGCAGTTTGCAAGTTGAACATTGAACATTTTAGTTTGTTACGTTGAAGCGTTTTATCACATGTCGTGATGCAACCCTGGGGAGTGTTGTGAACATTTTATTGTGATTTTTATTTACTGATCCTTATATGGTAATCACGTGATTTGCATGCGGCCCGACACGCGGGAACAAAAATGAGTTTTCTTGTAGTCGTTGTTCGAATGGAAGAAATAAAGTGAAGTCGATTTGTATTTTTGAAAAAGCTGTTTTCAGCATGAGGCTATTTTATGAAAAAAGAGACCCGAAAACTGCCCCAAAACAGTTTTGTGTGTTCCCTATTCCCCATTCCCCGTTTTAGTAACATCCCTCACGGAAGGTTGTAAAGTTAAAAAGATTTTAATTCACAAGAAGAGGACTTATTCTCGGTAAGCTAGCATTTTTTTTACTTTGTCTTGTCATTTCCGAATGTGAGTTTGTAAATAAGTCTTTTTAAGTGAACGATAGAAGCTTCGATTTCTTGAAGTTTTGTTTTGGTGTTTATTATGTGTTGCTAGCTTTTCCACGTTTTTATCATAGAATCATAGTTTTTCTTGTTCTTTTCTTGTTTTCTTGTTTTTCTGTTCTGTGGAATAATAAAACAGTTGTCCTGCTGAATCTTGCGGAACGTCCCCTGATTTAGCCAACTCAGCCTACGGCCTCGTCGGCTAAGTATCAGGTGATATTCCGAGCGATTTCGCAGGATAATTGTTAATTATAGCCCACCGATTAATTTTCACGCGTGCTCAATGGATGAAACACATCAAGTGGTATAAAAATCGGACGGTGGGTATCATACCCGTCGTCCGATTTGATATCCGTCGTCCGATTTTGTTGATGAGAGAATAAAATGTACAAGAAAGGAAGTCACTTTTTCAGGTTTTAACTTTTCACATCTAATCACAGTGTAATAAATCGAGTAAACTAACCAACTTGGTTTTGATTAGCTGCAAATTTGATTAGCTGCAAGTGCTGTGACACCCTCACTGTCTGATATCTCTTCACCGCAATAAAGCGCTTGCGTTGTAGAAATAATCGGGAGGGTTATAAAATAAATAAACCACTTTCTGGCTTTCTGGTATATTGTAAGATGATGCCCTTGGCTGAAAGATTGTTCTCAAACTTTCGTAGTTGGCCGAGAAGCGAACTGTTCATTTTTCGGACAATCCTTCAGCCTTGGGCATTATCCTCGGATATGAAGATGTCGGAAGGGGTCCATTTACTAAATATTCTTCAGCCCGATCAAAGTTACAGTAGAATGCATGGAACAGAAACCGATATAATCAACTTTTCTGATCTGATCACAGTGTAATGAAATCGGATAAACTAACCAAATTTGACTTGTTTAGCCGCAAATACGCTGTGATCCGCACTGACTTTTTTCTCTTTACCACAACAAAGTACGTGCGTTGTAGAAATTAATCGGAGGGTTATAAAATAAATAAACCCCTTCCTGGCTTGCTGGTATATCGGAGGATGATGCCCTTTGCTGGGATTGTCCTCAAAAATTTCCCAGTTGTCCTGGAAGATTTGCTTCTTGGCCAACCGTTCATTTTTCGGACAATCTTTTAGCCTCGGGCATTTTCCTCCGATATACCAGCCACCGGACGGGGATTATTTACTAAATATCCAGTGCGTGGAATAAATTTACATCATAGTTAAATTTTTTTTTCGTTTTTCCCTTTTCTCTCCCTGGAGCATTGTCAGAGTACCAAATAACCTTCCTGATAGAAAATTTTTTGATGCTTGGCTGGATTCGTCTCCGGTGAAGCTGTTTATTTAACTCCTAATCAGCATTTAATTTTTCCAGACGGTGTAACCTAATACCTGAAGGAGTAAGCTGGGACAGGCGACGACAATGACCAAACACCAAGTTAACGGCCCATTAACGTATTTTCTGATTCGTTTAGTTTCGTGTAATTTCCTTATGATTTGTGGTGTATGAGCTATTTCATGGGTTTGATCTTTTTTCACCCTGACCCAACATTCGACGTCAATGACCACGCCGGCCGACAATCTCGTGACTAGTGAAGGAAAAGTCTATATGTTTTTATATTAATTTTTTAGCTTGTTGTATTTACACTGGCTGAGTGATCTTTATTATGTTTCTATCTATAAGTACATCATCAGAAAAATTCCTAATGTTAATGCATGGCCATGTTGCTATCCAAAGCAAGAAAAATGGCCGCTATTAGACTCCTCTTAGGCCAAAAAATTTTATTTCTATTTCAGGCCAAAGCGGCTCATGAAAACAACATTTTTTTTGAGGGGGGGCACAAGCTAACTAGAGTGATGATCATAATAATCCAGGGATAACAACAGGTTTTGGAACTTTTTCCACTTTAAAGCAGCTGAAATGTTTGTCTCTTTCATAATTTCTCTCAATGTTTTTCAAAGTTAACTATCTCGTTCAAGCCGTGCAACGAAACTCCTGATTTCCATGGAGAGTATGGCTCTGATGGCTGCTTCAGTTTCAAACAGTACGAATATTACCAGTGTGGTAACTTCCAATGTCGGTATGTCAGTATCACCACTGTAGCTGTGATATTAGTGTCGGTTCAGAATGATAAAGATAAAACAAAAGAGGATTAAGAGAGAAAGACGATCAATTTGGATTTCGGTCATGGAAACTGTGTTCAGTTTGTGAGGAGCACGTGACTACAAAAACCTGAGTTCCCGAATGGAGTCGAAGCCACAACCTTCCAACCACAGTCGACTGCTCCAACAAATGGGTGACAGGGAGACGTGTGACTTGCATACTGCTAGTATCAGTGACTTTGGCTCACTGGTTAGAACATCCAACTGGTGCATGTCTTAATACAACTTTCATTCATATATGCAAAAAGTTAATTAGAACTTGACGCTTCCCTCGAGGGCGAAGGGGGTTAACCAAGTTTACCGAACTTCAGTCCCTTCTCTTTAAATAATCCCATGACCTCGTGCACGACATTTAAATGTTTTATCTTTGTTAAATGTGTTTCAGTTTAAAAGTTCCGCTCACTTGGGAGGGACAATTTCCCGCCAGAAATTCGGTCTTTTGCCGCTAAGGATGACGGGTTTAGAAATGAATTACAGATGACGACATCACAGTTTTACAAGGATTTCGCTAACAGTACAGCTTCAGGTTTGATACTGAAACGGGAGTTATATACTCCGTAAAGAATGAACAGAATATTTGGATGAATTTTCTCAATTACTCATTTCTCATTTACTTTGGCATGTACAACTTTCCGGCTTTCCGGCCCTGTTTGGGTGTTTGCTGCTCCGCTATCCATGAGCCATTGGCTGGGCATATTCAAGGACATCCGTCTTTTAAAATTCCTCACCCGTTTACACAAAATCATCTGTCAAATTATTTGTGAACGAAAACTTGTCATACAAATTTCGCATGCATTTTGTCAAATACACCTCCCATACACAGGATAGTTTTGTCCTGAGCATCTATTGTGCAAGTCTTCCAATGAAAAGAGTTCAAAAATTGGCATTCGCGAACAGTTCGTCAAACGGATGGTTCGATATGGTGGAGAGATTGAAAATTGCAATTTTGATAAGGGAAAGGACACAAATGTGGGTCTTTTTTGGTATTTATTTGTTGTCACGATATAAAGCTATTGGCGTCTTGAAGAATTTTGAAGAGAGGTGCCAAAATTCGAGATTGACACGAAATAAATATCTTTGAATCGGTCACGTGACGGCTTGAAGTGTGTCTTCGTGTGAAATGTCTAGTCTCTTCCCTGTTTCACCAATGTAAATCTTTTTGCATAAAGTGCATGTTATGCACGCTATGGGTACCAAAATGGGACCTAGCTACGCCAATCTTTTCGTAGGTTATATCGAAAATCAATTTTTCAACCTATTCAATGGCACCAAACCTGAACTATACGGCCGGTACATCGACGATTGTATTGGCGCTACGTCATCTAGCAGAGAAGTCATCTAGCAACTCCTTTCACCCGGCACTGAAATACACCTGGGACATTTCCGAAACTTCAATCGCTTTTCTTGACATCAAAGTTTCAATCAATGGCAAAGGCCTATCTACCAGTGTGCACTACAAACCTACAGTTTCCCACAGTTATTTGTTGCATTCATCCTCTCATCCTTCCCACGTCAAAAATTCCATCGCGTTCTCTCAATTTTTTAGACTTCGACGTTTATGTAGTGATGACTCCGATTTTTCCAACAAATCAGAGGAAATGTGCCATTTCTTAGAATTTAAAAATAGTAAACCATTGTTGCGTCACTAAATGCAGTTCGAAGTCTACAAGGGTTAAAGAGCTGTCCTCCCACAGGTTCACTAGGGGCAAATTAAAAAAAAGCAATTTGGATTGGGAAAATTCGGTGAGATTAGGGAAAGAAATTCATAATTTCCAAGCACGCTCGAATATGCTCACGGCACTTCGCTGATGACGACCATCGGACAACACTTGGCGGTCGGAAAGTGCTAAAAAATGGTGCAGTCCCTCAGTGTTTATCTCGACTAAACCTAACAAGATACGTTCTTCGAGGACAAGCTTAAGGGGAATTAATATCCCAAACAAAGTCCGAGGGGAAAACAAAGTGCGAGGACTGCAAGACAAAGGACAAGGAAATCGAGTGGCTCCAGTGTTGACCTCGTGAAAACGAGCAATAACTACACACTTGCCAGAAAAATGTCCAGTCTCTTAAAGCCAACATTGATAGAATGGGTTTCTAGTTTAAGAAATTTCAAGACAGTGATAAAGACATTCACTTCTACACCTGGTTTATTAATTCTGCGAGGTTTCGGGAATATGGAACTGAAGCAGATGACAGTGCAGGGAGAGATGATGTATCCGACAGTTACCTTGACTGAGCCTTATCCTAGGAGGATTAACTATTTCTGACAATCACAAGAATTCATCTTAGTGTTCCATTGCTCCATATGGCAAATTTGTTCAGCATTTCAGTCCCTACAACTTCAAGAGTATTAATTTGTTGTTTTTTGCTTTGGCATCCCTACATTGCTGGTTACCTAAAGAGAAAATACAGGAAACAACACCTGACAGTTTCAAGAAGTTTCCCTCCTCAAGAGTGATACTGGATGCGTCTGAATTTAAGGTGCAGACCCCATCTTCTCTGTTGAGGCAACCTCAAGCTTTCTCACAATACAAGAGTACCACTACAGCCAAAGCACTGGTTGGCATTGCAACCCCTCACCTTTGCATTTCAGTTATACATTGGAGGTATGTTTGGTAAGGAGATCACAAGGCAGTCCAAAGCTCTCACACTACTTGAAAGAGGGAACAATGTTATGGCAGATAGAAGCTTTGTGATAGAGGATCTTCGGCTGCAAGCACTCTTAACACATCCCTCCATTTCTTAATTACATAAGGTAGTTTTCTGAGGATCAAGTTAAACAGAATCAGGAAATTGCAAATGTATGCATCCATGTTGTGAGGGCAATCAGCAGAATGAAGTCATTTAAGATCCTCCAGAATGTATTTGCCATCAAACAAACTGGGTTACTGAATCAGATTTGGACTGTCTGTGCTTTGTTGGTCAATTTCCAGTCACCATTATTGCCCGACACTCTTGATGAATATGCACAAGATAACCTTGTTTAATAATAAAGCCTTCCTCTGTCTGTTTTAAACAAAACTGTTTGTTGTCTCGAACAATAGAGCTGATGTCCTTATGTGATCCACTGAAAGTGATGCACTTCGTGGAGTCTTTTTGTCCAGCAATGGTTTTGCAAAAGATACTGCATGCAAGGTTGTGGGTTAATTTTGGAACTTCTTGGGACATGCCACTGTTGTGGTTTCGACGTGCCCGCCCTGTCACTGTCCTCCACAGAACTCACAACTGCGTACGCTAGTACGGACAGATGGCGACAGTGTCCTAGTTCAACCTTACAAGTACACGTTGTGAAGACTATATTGGGTCCTGGAGCACTATTTTCTATTATTATCTTCATCTCGTGGGGTATTTCGGACTCTGACATGAAGCGGAAGCACTTTCCTTTCACAACACAACATTCGGCGGCCTCGTCAAATGTAACCGTGAGATCGGGCACGTAATTTTCTAGAACGAACGCCTGCGCTTTACTGTCAGTTTTCTTGGCCTTAAAAAAGTCTTCAAGGCACTTTTTAGTGGAGGCTTTGAGTGTCTTCACTATGATCCTGGCTCGTAAAGCTCGAAGATTGCTACAGTCAATCAAAGGATGGCGGAGGCCTTGCAATAGAAGTATACCTCCAGTGCCGAGTCCCCTCACGGTTTGAAAAAGGTTTATTGATCTGAAAGATGCGTATTTTACGATTCCGATACATCCAGAGCATTACAAATTCTTGAAATTTGAGTGGAGCTCAACTCTTTATGAACTTATTTACTTGCCCTTTGGGCTTTCTTCGACCAATAGGGTCTTCACTAAGGTCATAAAGCCTTTCGTGTCAGCAGTTGACTCTGTGTCGGGGGAAATGATTGTTTCTCTTCCAGAAAGGACGATAAACGAGCTAAGAGAGCAATCAGCTTCTCTGTGGGAAAATCCCCAGCGTTCTATTCGAGAGTAAGCAAATCTTATTGGTTTGATTGTCTCTTCTTTTCCGGCAATCAGGCCTGCAGGCCTTTATTATTATCAAGACCTTGAAGTTTGCAAACTAGAAGCTTTAAGTGCTAATGATGGGGACTATAATTCAATGATTTGCTTATCAGAGACTGCCAAAGCAGCTCTACAATGGTTTATTTCAAGTTGTCATTTACATAATGGGACTAGTCTTAAGAAACCCTGAACAATCATTTCTTTGACTACTGATGCCTCGCAATCAGGTTGAGGAGTGGTCTGCAATGGAGTTTCAACTAGCGGTCTGTGGTCCTTAGAGGAGCAGACTATGCACATTAATTGGTTAGAACTTACTGCTATTCTTTTTGGTGTGAAATGCTTTTTCAATCACATAATTGCCTTGTTAAAGTTTTTTTGTGATAACAGTACTGCTATAGCATATGTCAGCAATTTGAGGGGAATGGTTCCTACCCTACATGCAAATCTATTTGGGAGTGGTGCTTTGCACATCACTGTTTCTGTCTCGAAACCGTAATCAAAATATCGAGCGGAAGCTGCATTCTGCAGTGCCTGTTTGTCTCTGATATAGATTTGTTTGCTTCACGTCTTAAATTTCAGATAAAGACTTGTGTTTCATGGACTCCAGTCCCAGGTGCCTGGGCTGTTGATACCTTTTCATTTTGTTGGAAGGACTTTAAACCTTATATTTTCCCTCCTTTCAGTCTACTAGGGAGAGTTCTTCGCAAGCTCAAACTGGAGGAAGTCTCAGATGCTATACTCATAGCACCTTGGTGGCCAACTGCACCCTGGTACCCTTAATCTCTTCTGCTGCTGGCTCTACGACCTGTCCTTTTACCTCAATGGGACACGCTCCTAACTTTGCCTCAGGAGGACACTCTTCATCCTCTCAAAGATGTCACGCGCCAAGCCGCGCGGCATGTATCCAGGATAGTTTGGAAGTCAGAGGAATTTCTCCGCGGGCTGCCAACTGTGTGCTCAAGTCCTGGAGGCCCAAACAGAAAAGCAGTACTCGGCAGCATGGAAATGTTTCTGTTGCTGGTGTAAGAAGAAACAGAGAAACCCTCTTCAAGCAGATCTAGTGACATCTTGTGACTTTCTCACTAAACAGTTTAAAGATCTCAAGAAGTCGCATAGTACTATTAACTCCTATAGGTCTGCTTTGTCCTCTATCTTATTGCCTGCAGGTGGATATGCTTTAGGTGAACATCCTATTATTGTTCATTTGCTGAAAGGTATGTTTCATGTTCGTCCCTGAACCAAGGTATAGTGTTTTACTTGGGATGCTAAAGTTTTGTTAAGATTCCTAGAGCCATGGTTTTCTCTTTTTGCTTTAGACCTTAAGCAGTTAACTCTCAAAACGGCTGCCTTGGTAGCACTAGTTTCTGCTCAGAGAAGTCAAACTTTGACAGCCTTAAGTATTGATTTAATGAATTCAGCCGAGAGTGGTAGTGAGTTAATTGTCAACAGTCTTTTGAAATCGTTTAGACCTGGAAGGCCTTCTATAATTGTACTTACGTTGCCAGCTTTTTCTGAAATGAAAAACTTTGTGTTTTTATACATTGTCACAATATATAAATAGAACTACAAGTGTAAGACGGCCACTTACTACATCAAAACTTTTTATTTCATATGGCAAACCTTACAAAGATGGCTTAAAAATATGTTGTCAATGGCAGGAATTGATACTAGTATATTTAAAGGTCATAGTTTTAGAGGAGCATCTACCTTAAAAGCAGTCAGTCTGGGTGTTTCCCTAGCTGATGTTTTAAAAACAGCTGACTGGAGGAATGCAGGCGCCTTTGCTAAGTTCTATAAAAGGAGTACCTCAGTCTAAACTCATTCGCTCAGGCTGTTGTAACTTACGATTTAGTTGTCACGCCTGATTCAGTGTTACGACGATTTTTTTCCTGTGATTAAAGTATTTATTGGTTACGTTCACAGTTTGATGTGTTCTGTTGCACTCAGGTGTCTGCTTTGAATTGCGCAATCTGAATCCTGCAGGGCGAAGCATTATACGAAGGAGAATATAAAATTAGACACAGGTTACTTACCTGTAAGATAATTGTGATTCTCCAAGTATCATGCGTAGCACCAGGGATTCAGATCCCTCCTTTTTTTATTCCTAGCGCACCCTTCATATTATTCCTTCACGCATACTGGAAATAGTCTTTGCCCGCTCAAAAGACAATTTGTGAAGACCGCATGGCGCCTTTTAAAAGGATGGGATTTGCATAACAAAGATCTTTGAACCGTGATGACCTGGCGAAATAATGCAATCTGAATCCCTGGTGCTACGCATTATACTTAGAGAATCACAATTATCCTACAGGTAAGTAACCTTTGTCTAATTTTATATTTTTGGAAGATTATGAACGTTCAAAGTACCTTAGTGTAATGGCGATCTTTGGAGATCTGGGGGAACTTGAAAAGACAAGATGTCATTAATTAAATGGAGTATGGATCTGAGAAATATAATGGTACATTTTTGTTTAAAATGGCTTGGGAGTGTGTTTGGCTACCGATGGAAAGTATGGAAATGGATTATTATTTGAAAAGGTCGGGCTGCCTTGCTTTTTATATCTCGTTCTTCTCCGATCCAGTTCATCTGATTTGTTAATTTTGCTGACTTTCATTAAAAGTGATAAGGGAACTACTAAACACAGAAAAGGGATGACCAGAATGACCTGGAATATACTCCCAATGAAGTCGCGAAGAACCAGAATAACAACGGCATGATCCGGTAAATTCCGGGTCATTCCGATTCATTGCAGTGCATTCCGATGCAGCGCTTCTCGTTCCCTTACTTAATAACACTCAATAGTCTTTGGAGGTTTGATGATTGGTCCCAGGTAGCTTCCCCAGCCTGGAGGACCGGGACCGGGATTCTTCCCGGCCTAGTAGGTTTATCTTTGAAGTTTTGTCAATGGAGAGTGAGACCTGGCAAGGGATTGCCTCTATAGAAAGAAAAATAAGGCTGTTAAAAATTATAAAAAATAGTTTGACACTGGCTAAAAAACGTTAAAATTACAAGACGTTTCGATAAAAAATCTTCGATCTTCATCAGGGACAAACCATTTTTTATAATCCTTATCATAATTCCTGGCTGCAATTTTTATTAGTATTTTTCGAAAAATAAAACTGCCTTTATTCTAACCAATAAGAGTTCAGTAATTCTGCCCTCTATGTTTTTAGTACATGTAATTTGTCCTAATGGTGTAGTACAGAAACTGCATTTTTTCTCCTTTCTTCCTCTTCGTGATTTACGGTTTTATAACTCGATCGCCTTATCTTGATTCTGAGATCCCTCGCCTAGCGGCTCCAAGAGCCCCACAACTTACGCATACTCCTATGCATATCAAACTTAACAAGAAAGTATCGCTTTCAATTAATTTACCGCATACACATTCAACTAGAGGTAACTCCTCATCCACAGCTCTTATTACAACTCCTCCCTCAGGGGGGAGGGGGTAGATGAACTTGTCAATCGCTCCTACAGGAATTGTGCGGCGGATGATCATGGCCATAGTGACGTCACAGGCAGGTCAAGCCGGGAAACCGATGTCGTCTTTGTCGGTTTTTACGAGATGGTTTAGCGACAGTAACAAATTCGTATTGCCCATTATTAACTTCGAGCCCTGCATATGACTTGACAGTAAAAGTTTCTCTACATTGAAGCATTCTTCTTCGCATTTTAAAGATGTGAGCTATCTTTTTGCGAGTGAACATATTACCCAGTCAGCTTCAAGAATGCAGGGCTCGAAGTTAATAATGAGCAATACGAATTGGTTACTTGTCGCTAAACCGACAAAGATGACATCTTTTTTCCCGCTGCGAAGCCAAACAGCCGACAGATTGGCAAAATTTGTGCTGATGTCTGATTCTACTCTTTTTGAATAATAATAATAATAATAAAAACACTCTATCAATACACCAATTTTTCAGTCCTCTATGTACTATCGAATGGTTCTCAGTTCGACTGTTTTAAAAATCAACCTTTGAAAATCAAGTGGAATACGGCCGATTCATTTTGTTTTCTAAACAAATCTAATCTTGATCGTCAGTTGTGGAATATGTAGATGGCCAAACTCTTTCTAAACAAGGTGCACTTTGGAAGGAAGTCTAGAAGAAACTGAAGATATTGAGAATAAGTTAGACAAGATCACTGGTCCAGATGGTACATATACTCTAATATATCTAAACGTTTCCATAAAAATGACACTATCGGGTTGGCGTAAAACCAGGGCGTCCGCATGATTTGCGACCTGATTTACACAGATTAAATGAGGTGGCAAAACTTTAATAAGGTTGATTCCTCATTCCCTAGCAGTTAGCGATCATTCTTCTTCCCTATAAAGAAGATGGAAGCAAATAATTTAAGAAAAGTTCAAGTGCTTATCATACACTTCTAGGTTCGAGTTCTATTCCACTCAGCGAAACAAATGGACTAATCATTATTTTAGGTTAACTCTATACAAGTGTTTTCAATTGGAGTATTTTTCTCAAATCATCGGCTAGTCCGTAGCCAAGTTTCAAGTTTTTTCTGTGGTATATGAGTGAAACTTGTAAACACACTTTTTTGGACCCGTACGACGCCTTTCCCACATGATTTTTTGCTCGCGAAGATTAAACGTAACTCTTTAAACATATTTTTCAGTAGGATTTAAACGTTAAGATAAGTAACATCTTAACTATATCGGAAGAGAGATGACTAAAATTCTATTCCACAAAAAAAGCCAACCACAACTGAAGGCTTACTAGCACTGAAAATGAGTTTGTTTTCTGAGCATCCAACAACCTTGCCAGCGCCATTTTTGAAAACTCAGCAAAGTCGCGCACTTCGCTCGTCGTAACGTCACCATGGCCAAAATCATCCGGACCAAAAAAAATGACGAGTTCACCCCCCTGTCCTTCCACGTAGTTAAAAAATGGGAGTATCAGCTGCAATAGGCCGCGGGTGCAGGCAACACAATTTACATCACAGATAAAATGATGCTTGTCGACCAAGCCTTCTGGTTGTATGGAAGGGCAATGAGACTGCTTAAGTTCCTTAGGTACCAAGCACATTTTTCTTGACGTTGCGTAACTGAAAGAAGTAATGTAAAGAGGAACTTTTTTCAGTTCAATACAGTTACAAGCTGTGAAACTAAAGAAACAATTCTGTTTTGTTTTAGACTGGTTTTGGCAAAGAAAATCTGTGTTCATGTCAGAGTGGTTCCAGCTGCTGAGAAAATAACTCAACTGTATAGGCCCATTGCAGCTGTTAGTCACGTGATCTGGCTTCCCCTACTGAAATGGGCTGCAGTTTATACAATACCAGAAAGGCAAACAGCGCGATAAAATTAGGGCATCCAAGTAAGTAAGTAAGTAAGTAAGTAAGTAAGTAGGTAAGTAAGTAAGTAGGTAAGTAAAACTTTATTTAAACACGGAAAATCATCAGTTAATTAAGCTTAATTAAGTAAATAACTAAAACTAATTACAACTGGTTTACATGATTGCCGCGTGGGAATCCGATATATCAGCTATCTTCTTAATAATTTGCTTAAAATTATTAACAGATACAGCATTTTTTTTTTTGCATTTGGGCAAGTTATTCCATAACATAGCCCCCCTGTAAGAGAAGCTTCGTTTCAAATAATTGGTGTTTGGTTTGGGTAGCGTCAGCTTTCCCTCAGAGTCTTTCAAGTTATAAACAGAGTGACGCTGAGAGAAAAGACTTTGAAGATAATCTGGGGCAAGTCCATTCATAGTTTTAAACATCATCAAGGCCTTCTGTTTCTTTCGGCGAAGAAATAGCCTCTCCCAGTCGAGGGTGAACAGAAGGTGGTTTGAGCTTGTATCAAGGGGTGATTTAGTAGTAACTCTGGCTGCACGATTCTGTAATATTTGGAGCTTATCACTCAAGTAACCACTCAAACAGTCCCAGACAGGGCTGCAGCAATCAAAATGTGGTATAATTAAAGCGTTATAAATTTGAATTGCAGTTTCTTTCGATATAAAGGGCCGCACTCGTTTAAGGGCACCTATAGCCGAAGAGACTTTCTTGCAAATCTCTTGGACGTGTTTACACCAAGAGAGATGAGCATCAATGATAAGACCCAAAGATTTAGTATGATCAACTCTCTCGATAATTTGGTCATCAATTCTGATTTCTACGTCGTCACATTGAACAGATAGTCTTTGCCTTGATCCAATAATCCGGCATTAACTCTGTTTTGGCAACATTTAAACTGCGCTTGTTAGCTTTCAGCCAATAACTAAGGTTATTTAATTCAAGGGCTAAAGCCAGCTTAAGCTCTGCTAACGTCTTAGCAGATAACGTAAGATTGGTATCATCGGCAAACATTCTTGGTACAGCGTTCTGCAGGGAGTTCGGGAGATCGTTAATGTAAATTAAAAATAGCAAAGGACCCAATATGCTGCCCTGAGGCACGCCGCAACTGAGGGGACGAGCAGTTGATAGTTTGCCGTTGACACTACATCTTTGGGTTCGGCCACTTAAGTACGATGAGAACCACTTTATAGCTGCCTGATCGACACCCAAGTATGACATCTTACGCAAGATAATCTCATGATCAATGGTGTCGAATGCCTTAGTAAGGTCAATAAAGACAACGCCATTTAGAAGGCCATTGTCGATGTTTACTGACCAAGCACCTGTTGCCTCAAGCAAAGCCGTGAGCGTACTATATAGGGAACGGAACCCGGATTGGCAACCTAATAACAATTTATTGTCATCTAGATAATGGTAAAGTTGATTGTAAACAGATATTGGCCTATAAGGCCAGATATTGGCCTATAGAGGGAGTGGGGCTTACTAAATTTAGCAGACGTGATGCAGCTGAAGATCAAGAACAAATTATTGTTGTAACTGTGGTCCATCATTACGTGCATGACATGTACATTAGCCGGGCTTCCAGGAAGCGAATAAACCGTATTTCTATCAATAAAATGCTACGCTTGTAAATCGTTACTTAAATACAATTTAAAAGCGTTAAAGCTTGCGTGAACCAAAGGAGTATTCGTGCCCTGATCAGAAACAATATACCCGTCATTCTCTCGATAACTTTGTAAGTTTTGAAGAACGAGAGACAGGCGGTGGGATGGGGGGCCTAAGAGAGGATTTAAGATAACTATTTATCCAGGTATAGAATGAAAAAAAGGTTTCCTGTTATGTTTCTTTTTTTTCTTCCAGAATTTTGAATGCAAACTGCTGACAAGAGCTGCGGTAGGCGATTAAGGCAAAAAGAGTTCGACCTAATTTTTACCGACTGTGTTGGCTCTTGGCTTTTACGAGAAAATCTGGGTCCAACGTCTTCTCATTACCAGTGAGCGTCAAAATAAATTAATATTAATATTAAATCATCGCGTCCGTTTCAGTGGACTGTCAAAGTAAAAGGAAACGTTCTTGTTAAAAACCGGCTAGACGGGCTCTGCACTGGAACGATTTGCGAGACTGATGTTAGGTGGCGAGAATACTGGGTGAACGTGGATCTCTACACAGAGCGTCCACCGATTCCTCACTAAACCAGGTAGCGCGAAGCGCGTAAGCCACACAGTACAGTAAGGACCGACAATATGAAGCTACTAAGAGGCATATACATACATTCAAACAATATAAACTTAAGAAGTAACTTTTACGGGAACTTGGTTGTGACAAAAGTCAAATATTCCGACCCCTTTCTTGCGGATTTTAGACTCGTTTGGTACAGATCCAGAATTCAACTATGCCGAGTACAGGGAAGCAAAAAAATTCAGCACTGGTTAAGGAAAAGCTGACGTACATCTGCGGCAGATGATGACTATGTTTCGTAAGTACACGTGAAAATAGCAATCAGAAATTTAACAAATTTGTCAGACAAATATAGAGTGTGTTCACAGCGGCCGTGCTGGAGGAGGAAAACAATAGAATTCCTTTCCATTGGAAAAAAGTTTTATTTTTTATGCAAATAACTTTTATTGTTTTGTTCCTTTAATATGGCCGCCGTGAACACACTCTATAGTCCACGATGTAGCTTGGAAGGGTATGGCTTACTTAGAAACTTATTCAAGTGGTACTTCGTTCAACACTGCTTATTGAAACTGCAATTTTCCGATTTAATGGTCGGCCATGAAAAGGATACAACGGCGTCCTTTACTCATCACGAGCTTAATAATGAAGTGTGTGAACACAGCCTACTAAAATGACGATTTTGTGCAAAACACGAGTTTGAGAGCCTGAAAGCTCAAAAGGACGCGAGTAAAGGACGTCACTAGCTGTATCCTTTCTGGTATAATAATGATGGACCATTAAATCTGAAAATTGCAGTTTTAATAAACAGTCTTTTCTCAAAATTAGGGCTTAAAATTTCGTTTGGGGAAATCCGAAGAAAAAATAAAAGCGATTCAGTTTTTGATCGGAGTGCCACATTAAGAGAATATATGACTTATAAAATGCCCGTAGCTATACAAAATGTTTGTTTATATTTTCTTGACTCAGATTCAACGCATAAGGAAAGGCTCTTTTTCTGGTGTCTGGTGCTGGTGTAAGCAATGGTCAAGATACTAAAAAGTGTTAACCTTCAAATAGCTTACAGCGGTTTTGGGTGTTTTGTGCATAGCAGAAAAATATTTATATTTCGATATGCCACTTAAACAGCTGACAAACTGGCAGTTATTCAGGTTGTTGGAAAAAGAAACGACAAATCTTTCTGAACTAAAACTCCGTTGCACAGCTCTCTATTTACGGAATAATTCAAACGATCTAAACACGTTTGATTGGCTCTTGTCTGTGAATGTATGATCTGAATGGATTTAGCTGATACCGTGAAGGATCTTGAGTTTGTAAATTTGGCCGTCATCGTCAGCCATCCCATGAAGGTCCCCTGTTATTGATTTTCATGGTATATCATGTTAAATCGCGGCCTTCATTTTCGTGAAATATTTCAGGGGAATAATTAACCCTTTAAGCCCTGACATAAAAATGCGTAGTTCTCTTTACTATTCTCCACACATTTCGTAGGGAACTAGTAAAAAGAATTCGTCTAAATATCAAGACATCTTATCCTTGGTGATCACTTTCCACATTCTTATCACTTGATTGTTTGAAAAAGTAGTGATCGATGTAAAGAGAAATTTCAGTTTCGTCACTGTTAGGGCTTAAAGGGTTAACAATTATTTCACAAGCAAGCGTTGGATATGGGCGATAAATAACCAAAGAGCGACGAGTTGAATATAATCACCTCATATCCAACTAGCGTGAGTGGAATGATTGTTTATTAAACTCTCAACTGCGGTGAATATTGCTGAATTTTGTGGGCATATTTTTCGACAAATCTTTTGCATTCTTGCCAAACTTTTTGAACGCCGTGGCAGTTGACAAGGCATCAAATTTCCTTATAAGGCAAAAGCAGTTAACAGTATAATAGTAATCTCCAGGTTTTAATTATATATGAGCTTAACGCATAGGTGAAAAAAAAAGAACTTGATCCACACGGTTAAGAATCGTTTCGCCTTATGGATTGCATTTTTTCGTAAACAGTCGGAGGGGCCCTGAAAACTTTTAGCAGGGCGATTGATAGCTATTGATAAGCTCTAGATGAAAAATAAATCTAAAAAAGTAGCTTGCGAAGCTAAGATCTTCGCTTTACCCTTGAAAGTTTCTTCACTATGCTCAGTTTCATTTTCCTTGAAAGGTTCTGTCATCGATGAGCTGCGAACCTTAAATTTCTATTTTTTTGGTCTTGTTTGACAATAATGGAGAGTTCTCCCATCTTTTTCAGGTCAGCTGTTGTTCTCTCTTATAAATTAGGAAAAATGAATGACATTATAAATTAACGATTAGGCGAAAGTACGTCCACTCACAGCTGAATTCATGTAGTTTCAAGTGCATGTTTTTCGTTGAAAGCAAGCTTCCCAGAATCTAAAAGTTCTGCAAATGTGAACAAAAACATGACTGCGAGATTATTTAACAAACGACAAGTCTTTCGTTCACATGAGTTTTGTTTGAGTTTATCTGAAACTAGACAATTGTGTGATGACACTAAGAATAAAACACAAACAGCGCGGATAGACATGGTAAATAAAAGCATTTTGATAATAAACTGGACGTTCCGTATGCTAGACAACAGACGTTTTCAAAAGTAACCGTTACAGTGTTTGAAAATCTGTGTTCTAGACTTTAGGAAATGGAAAATTTTTGCTGAATATCTGTTCGTTAAATCCACTTTTGTGTCTGGTCATATGAGGTAAAGGTTGAAATTTAAAACACTGTAATTTAATAGCTCACCAGTGGAGAGCATGTTTTGTTCTCTACAAGATAAGGTAGAAATTGAGGGCTAATATTGTCGTTATGTAACGTAACTGACGTCATTAATAAAACGTCTACTTCATTCCATCTGCCAAATTTGGTTTTTGAAGCTTTAGGAAACCACTTTCACCTATAAAACGCATACTTAAAACGGAAAATTAATTTTGGACGAACATTTCGACGAACGCACTTACGCTGCGGTATATTAAAGAGCACGGTTGTTAAGTATGGGAGTTTCATGCATCACGCTTAATGTTCACATGAAAATGTATACAAAATTTTAATAAACATCTCCAAAATAGCTGAAGTGAAATTGATGAGCTTGTTGTATTCTTTTAGTCTCATGTTAAAAAAGTTGGTAAACTATTTCACTTGTCAACATTTGTGAAGACTTTGTTCAAGTACTTACAACCAAATCAAACCAAACGTACTGTTAACGAGTTCCTTTACGTCATCTGCGCAAAATGGCGTCGGTTGAACAAGATAGTTGAACGACTTTTATCACACAATTTCATAATAATCTTTAAAGTGGTACTACGATCAAAAAATCACTTTTATTTTTTCTTCGAATTTCGAAACTTTGTTTACTAAACACTCCCCAAGCGAAATTTTAAGCCTTAATTTCGACAAGAAGACTGTTTATTTAAACTGCAATTTTCCGATTTAATAGTCCGCCATTATTACACCAGAAAGGACAGAATGACATCATTCACACACGAGTTTTAGAATGCAGTGTGTGTGAAAGTGCCTTATTTAGTATGCAGCACGGGAGTTTTGAGCTTTCACACTCTCAAACTTGTGTTTTGCATAATTTGTAAGCCGCGTTCACACACTACATTCTACAGCTCTTGAGTGTATGACGTCATTGTATCCTTTCTGGTGTAATAATGGCGGACTATTAAAACGGAAAAGTGCAGTTTAAATTAACGGTCTTCTTCTCAAAATTAAGGCTTATAATTTCGCTTGGGGAGTGTTTAACAAACATAGTTTCGAAATCCGAAGAAAAAATTAAAGTGATTTTTTGATCATAGTACCACTTTAAACATTAGGGCAAGAAAGTTAATCATAAGATTACCAAACTTAATTGAAGCAGCGATTGTAGAAGTTAGTTGTAAGAAAACACAAGTTTCCAAACTTCTCGAAGTTCGTAAACAATAATGAAGGTTTCATCAGACCATTGTTTGCCGTGTGAGGTTGCGGAATAAGTTCAATGTTCGAATAACAGTTGCAGAAAAAATTGCAATGTTGATTGTAACAATATTGCATACGTTAGTTTTAGGCCTCGGTCAAACGGATTGAACATCATTCAACGTCTTGAATGCAACTTTGTTGTGCGAATGTTTGATGGCAATCAAACTTTGGTCAGCTCCTTTCACCATCACTCAACATCCTTCATCTAAACAATTATACGACAGAGTACCTTAAAGGAACAATGTCATGGATTGGCATGTGCGATAAATATAAACTTCCGGACGCGGCAATCGACTTCGAAACATGTGACTACTCTTTTTATGCTTTTTTTGGAGGAATTGAATATTCGTTTTCACGCAGAGTTTCTGCGTTTTCCGCTGTGGCCGTATCCACGCCATTTTGCAATCAGTTGGCACTTCAAACTTGAAAAATTCAGCCTGAATCTTTCAAGCTTCGATTCGAGTAACTGGTGCATGCGCTTATGTGATAGTGTCCCTTACATGGGCTTTACATGAATGGTGTTGAATGGTGTTGAATGGAAATATTCGTCATGGCCGGGATCTTTTAGTCACAGATTCAAGCATCGGCGTGTACTAACTGAATTGATTGATTTGTCTTGTCTAGGATTGGAATGCCTTGCTCGAGACGTGCCAGAGAGGAAAGTCTAGTTACGCCTTCATACATTCCTACAGACCAGCCCTGTACTTTACAGGCGGTGTCACTTTTATTCAGTTGTGTAGCAAAGGACCCAGCACGCATACGCCTCTGTCCCTGCCGTGACTATCAACCTCAACAAGTGGCGCTCTGTAGAAACTGCAGATGATAGTTAATTAGCCCATTAGTGAATTAACCCATTGTTATAAAGATTTTGAATTATCATGGTAAATGAAATGATGGGGAGAATTTTTATACAAAAAGAATAACTCGTACTTAGCAAGTTCTTTTAGATCTATTTTTAACTTTAACTAAGATTTTAAACTTTAAAATAAGTCCCGTATGATAATTATGTTTTGTAATTTATTTTTGTCTTTTGCATCTTAAGAATTTTTTCTTGTTTTTAAGTTTATTCTATTTTCTTTAGGCCGACAGAAGCTTTTTGTATTTTTTGACGCTGTCAGCTTGCCGTCAGCGCTAGCCTTTTACAATTTAGGCTCCAAACTGGATTTGTTAGAAGACAAAGTTACTTATTCAATCAACTTTTTATTAACTAATTACAAAATAACATAACAGTTACCGACTAACAAAAGATGAAGGTATAATAATTATTATTAAAAACTGGACTAGGTATATTGGATTTCTAAAATTTTGATTGGCTGAACGGAGCTAGGCTATCAGCTCATATACCTGCTGCGACCAAATATGGTCAATGAACACTCAACAACAAAATGAACAAAGTGAGCTGAAAGTTTTTTCCTCGCGAGCAACCCGGCGACAAAAATGGACGAGAAGAATTACTTGGCTGCGAATTTAAATTAAGCAGAAATTCTAACTGCGTCACCAACAAGCATCCCCCAACAGCGTGGTCTAACTGTCAGGTTAAAAATGTCGGAAGAAACTGTGCAGAAATAGAAATTTAAGCATCAAGCTTTGTGTTTACAATTAATTTCTTTCATCGATCGTCACGTCGGTCATAAAAATTGAACAAACGGTAGGTCTTATCAGGAAGGCTTTCCACTTCAAAATATCAAGACAAGACAAAACAAAACACAGTGAAATAAGGCAGGAACATTTAATAAAAACTACCACACATTCATGGGGAGTTGGTGCGAAAATCATGAAGCAGTCTAAACATGCAAGTGCTAAACAAACTACAGCTGAAAACTACCAAGAAGGAAGGAAGGGCGAGATTTTTTTCGGCTTTAACAGGCAGAATTGACATTGGTTTACCTGCACTCTTGTAGCTCTGTGTTCCAACAGGTCCAAATGCTAGTCAGATAGAAATCGGATGTCATGTAAACGGAGTTGAATCACTTTTCCAGTTGCTAGAATGCTGTTTTTACCATTCCGTCCGCAAACTCTAAACCGAGAACTGCATCTTGTGGTTTGCTTTTGACAGACTATGATGGAGAATTCTAATGTTCCTCACTACAGTAATCTTGCTTCTAAGCTGCATAAAAATTACCTCTTCAAGTTCAAATTAGTTCTGTCCTCAGTTAGATCAAACACGCATATGATAGCTCCGTTGTGCCAACAGATTACAAACTTGTTCCGTTTCAACTCCAGCAGCTAATATGGTGAAATTGTACAGCTTCAATCCGTTTTGAACGATGATTACAACAATGTTTCAGGAAAAATCAAACATGTACCATATTTCAGAGCCAATAATTAGAAAAAATTTTTCCCAAAACTTGTGCCACTGTTCACTTTCGAGCAGTTTCATTGATTCATTCAGCTTTGCAATGAAACGCTGCAACACTTCGCAAGGTTTTGGCGCCTTTTTCGTTCAGTCATGTGATCGATTCTTTCTCCCTTTTTAATCTCTTTTCTCATTCTTCCCGTTATTTCTTGACTTTTTAATAGTGGTTCAGTTTTTAATAAAACAATTATTCTACTCGGGCTTGCTGGATATAAAATGATTATAACCAACTCGGCGCTACGCGCCGAGTAGAATAATTGTTAATTATTATCCATGGGAATTTATATATCGGAGAGAAACCACCTTAGCGTGTAGGGTTCGTGGCTTAACGCTGGGATGGCTTTTTGTAGCCTTTTCATGCTGTCAACCTGCAGTATTTAAAAAGCCTTTCAAATTAGAAGACAAATTTACCTATTTAATCAATTAATTACAAAATAAAATTAGAATTACCGGCTACGATTAGCCCATGAATATTTTCGAAGATAGCTCAAGTTAGACGAGAGGTAGGAATTTATTCAGCTAGAGTATTTTAAGGCTAACAGGCATTTGTAATTGTCTAAGTGTTGCCAGTGCAGGCCAAGTAAAGCGTAACTGGTGCAAAAATGCGGCGCTAACAGAAGGGCTGTATCCAGCAAGGTTGAAGTTTTGCTACCTCCCCTATGAGAAGTTGCTGAAAATACGAGAATTATCTTACTTTGCAATCTCCACGCGCAAATTATTTCTGAGAGATTACCTCTCTCAGGTAATCTCTCATAAGTGATCCTCTTCTTCCCTCCTCTCTTAGTCCTGGGTCCAACTTTGGACCAGAGGGGTAGTAAATTTTCCTGAGCTGCATATTGTCTTTATTGCGCGATAGAAGTCATTACAATCACCTTTTTGTCTTTGCAAAATGTGATTTGTTCAATCTGTAACTTACAATTGTAACTTCCCACATTGAGATTAAGCATCGTGGGAAAGTATGACATGTAAACAACATGTGCTTGTAGATTGGCTTTCAGAATTACATAAGGGGCATATGTCACTGCCTTTGTGGGTATGTCACTGTGGGTAAGATGTTATGAATGATTTTAAACTGGAAAATTATTGACTTTGGCTCCTTCAAAATTTGAAATTTAAACATATAGACATTTTGGATGTTGTCTGTAGTGAAGCCGTAATTTAAAATCTTGCTCTCAGCTGTTGGTACAGAGTAGCTTGTGCCAAGTATGGTCGAATAAGTTATTTTGGTAGAGGGAAGTAGGAGAGACGGTTCGACTTCAGATGGGGCAACTCTTGAGACATCCGTATTTTGGATGTTTCCTTTCCAAATTGCTGGGATAGCATGTAATAGGCCATAATAGACAGTGAAAGGTACTTCTAAGTCGAATTTTGCTTTAAGATCGGTTAGGGAAAGAAAATTTGAGTCTTTGTTGAATAAATCCTTTATATGAATTATTCCTTTTTTGAGCCATGTTTTATACAAAATTGATTTTCCACCAACGAGAATGTTATGATTGTTCCAGATTATTTTTCATCATCAGTTAAGAGCTTAAAATTTTACCAGTAACTCAGAATGGTTCGGTAAAATTCAGGCAGATTTTGAAGGTCACAAAAACTAATATCGTACTGGTAGTGAGTGAAAAAACGCAAATCCACCGTATTGGCTCAATGCCTGTTCTGGAATTATTTTCCACCCAACGTGGTTGTTGTTTTTTTTTTTGTTTTTTTTTTGTTTTTTTTTTGTTTTTATTAGTGCAATTACAAATCTACACGCTACTATACAATGAAAATTATACACTAACGTACAATACTTAATTACATGTTATAAAAGTACTGTACACTGTTTTACAACGCTACAGACTTAGAAGGTTACAAGCGAAACTTACCATGAAATACTTAACATAAACGTATAATACTTAATTGCTAAACAGTAACTTATGATACTAAAATTACAAAATAATAGCATATCCTACACTACTCCACAAGCAACAGCACAGCGACGGACGCACAGAGAAGTACACACACATACCTCTAGCCCTATAACACAGCGGCCCAAGTTTCTGTAAATTGCTCCAGATTGTTATTTGTAAATGCAATTGTTCGTAGAATAGTCAGCTCGCTTTTCAGGCGTGAGAGAAAACCTTCAAAATCCAGGTTGCCATTGCCTACACTTGTGGTGAAAATGTGGTATTTTGCAATAATAAGCGTGTAATTGAGCACTAGCCAGGTGTTTGATTTTTTGTGCCAGCCATACAAAATCACGCTTTCGGGTAAATTTATTTGTTCCTGAAAGCTTTTTTGCCACCATTGTTTGAACTGGTTCCAAAACGATGAGGAAGTATCACATGTAATCAACATGTGACTTAAAGATTGGCTTTCAGAATTACAAAAGGGCCATATGTCACTGTCTTTTATACCCGCACGGAACAAGCTAGATTGCGTGGGTAGGATGTTATGAATGATTTTAAACTGGAAAATTATTAACTTTGGCTCCTTCAAAATTTGAAATGGAAGCATATAGACCTTTTGGATGTTGTCTGTAGTGAAGCCATAATTTAAAATCTTACTCTCAGCTGTTGGTACAGAGTAGCTTTTGCCAAGTATGGTCGAGTAAGCTATTTTGGTAGAGGGAAGTAGGAGAGACGGTACGACTTCTGATGGGGCAACATCCGTATTTTGGATGTTTTCTTTCCATCTTGCTGGGATAGCCTTTACTAGGCCATAATAGGCAGTGAAAGGTACTTCTAAGTTGAATTTTGCTTTAAGCTCGGTTAGAGAAAGAAACTTTGAGTCTTCGTTGATTAAATCCTTGATATGAATTATTCCTTTTTTGAGCCACGCTTTATACATAACTGGTTTTCCGTCTACGACAATGTTGCGATTGTTCCAAATTATTTGGTTCTGTGCTGCTTTTTCAACACCAGTTAAGAGCTTAAAATTTTGCCAGTAACTCAGAATGGTTCGGTAAAATTCCGGTAAATTTTGAAGGTCACAAAAATTAGTATCATACTGGCATTGAGAGAAAAACGCGAAACCACCGTATTGGCTCAATGCCTGTTCTGGAATTATTTTCCACGCAGCGAGGTTGTTTACTGCAATTCTTTTAATCCAAGCTAATTTGAGTGACCGTTCCATAATTTCAAAGTCAATCATTTTTAGTCCGCCATGCTTTTTTTCGGCAATAATAGTTTTTTCTTTATTTTGGCAGGTTTGCCATCCCAGAGGAAGTTAAAAATGATTTTGTTAATTCTCTCTACAGTATGTTTCGGCATTGCCAATACCGAAGCGCTGTAAATAAGTTTGGACAAGCCTAATGTTTTCACAATATGTATTTTTCCAAGAAGAGTGAGTTTTCTTCGCTTCCAGTTATTGAGAGTTTTTTCCAATGTGGCTATCTTATCTTCCAAATTAAGCTTCTTGGCACGTTCAGAATCATAAGAAAAGTGCACTCCAAGAGCGAGAACAGGATCATGTGGCCACTTGAATCCGAAGGGTTTCTCCTTGCGGCTTTTCCATGTACCTAACCACATGGCTTCTGTTTTGCTGGTGTTAATTTGTAGGCCACTGACTTTTTTGAATTCTTCTAAAAGTTTTAATAATCTTGGCACTGAGTCGCAGTCACGTACCAGGACCGTGGTGTCATCCGCATATTGTGTGATTTTTATTTCCTTTTGGCCTACATTAATACCTTTGATATTCGGGTCGTTTTTTACCGCCCTAGCGAAAAGTTCGATTCCGATAACAAAAAGGAGGCCCGACAAGGGACAACCTTGCCTGACTCCTCGCTCTAAAAGAAAGAATTCAGATGCATGGCCGTTGTGCAAGACGCAGCTGGATACTTGGTTGTAAATTATTTGAAACCAATTTAGAATATCAGGGCCGAAGTTAAACATTTGTAAGGCAGCCTTGAGATAAGGCCATTCTATTGTGTCGAATGTTTTTCTAAAATCGAGGAATATAGCAATCCCGGGTGTTTTCGTGTATGCAGTGAAAAACATGACATCTTGTATTAGTCTAACATTTTCACCTATGAAGCGGCCTTTGACGTAACCGGTTTGATCGGAGTTTATGATTTTTGGGAGCACTTTTTCTAGCCTTTTTGCGATAGTTTTAGTCAGGATTTTGTAGTCTGTATTAAGCAGAGAGACTGGCCTTTAATTTTCAAGCAAAGTTTTATCTTTGTTCTTTTTAGGAATTAACGAAATGATTCCACGTCTTTGACTAATAGAAAGAGTTCCAGTCCGAAAGCCATAATTAAAAAGTATCTAGTATTGCGTTCGCCTTGTTCCCGCCACCGAGCTTTGCTTCTAATAATAACTCCTTTTGTCTTTTGTCGCATTATTGTTTCTAAGCGCGATTTTGTCGCGTAAAGCTCGTTTAAGAGTTGTTTATCGCTGGGATTCTTTGCGGATTTTTGCAGTAGCTTGTTAGCTTTATGCTGGAGTATAACCTCTTCGGTTTTTCTTTTTTTGGCCTTGATTTTAGAATATTTGATTGTAAAACCGCGAATCTCCTTTTTAAGTAGGTCCCACTTCAAGCTTAAATCTTCAACATCAGCGTACTTGTTTTTGAAAAGGGTTATATTTTCTCGAAGTCTGTTGGAGTATTCATGTTCTTCAAGTAAGGAGTTATTGAATTTCCAGAAGCCAGGACCTCTGGGCTGCCTTGCTTCTTCGGATTTAAGATATAACGTGATAACAGAGTGGTCAGTTTCGGGAGCGTTCAAAATTTCACAAGTAAATACTTCGTTGAAGAGTATTTTGGAAATAAGAAAGAAGTCTAAGCGGCATTGAATTTTGGCAGATTTATTTCTCCAAGTGAAACCTTCCCCATGGGGGTTACGGTCACGCCAAATGTCTGTTAAGTTGTAAAGACTGGCAAGATGCTCGATTTCTTTGATTACAAGGGCTTTCCTCGAAACTGAGTTTCCACCTTTTTTGTCCTTGTCTGTCAAGGCGCAATTAAAGTCGCCAGCAATTATGAGGTTTTCTTGTGCGAATTCGGTTAGATGGTTTTGAAGTTCTTTGAAGAACCCTATTTGCTGTTTTGCATCGTTTGGGGCGTAAATATTTACAAGTATGAGATGAGTGTCTTCTTTTCCACTTTGAAGTCTAGTATTGGATTAATAAGCGTCATGACACCTTTACTATGTGATGTGCCATGACTAAAAAATACTTTTCCACCCCATTCGGCTTCCCAGATGCGAGCATGTTCGATGGAACTGTAAGTTTCTTGCAGGAACGTGAAGTGATATCTTCGATTGTGTAGCCATCTGAAGATCGAGCGCCTTTTGATTGATTTATTCAGCCCATTCACGTTTAAAGATTGGAATTTAAAATTAAAGTTGAAGTGCGAGTTCATAATGTGAAACAAAGGATATTTTACGTGTAATTGCAATGGCAAGGGACTTTGACAGGTGTCTTTTGGTCGAAAGACAAAGTGGTGTGCTTTGCATAATTGGGCCAGTAACGAGCTGGAGCAAACAAGAATTAAACAAAGTATAAACAAATAGAAGAACAGCTAGACTAAGCACACATAGAGCGAACATTTACCTACTTTTTTCAGGTTCGAAAGGCTGTTACCGAGCCTGAACTGCCGCGCTACATCCGGCGAAGAATTAATTCCATTGTCAGCAATAAATGTTTATATATAAATACCGTTTATATATCCTTTAAGTCTTCTTCTGTAAGAATTCTTACAGGAGATCCTTCTGGTGTGCATTTTACATATATTTCCGTCCAAGGACCAGACACTGTAAAGTGATCCATCCTTTCTTCTCTTGTTTGCGGCTTCTATCAAGGATCGCCTGAAAGCCGTTAAGTTTTCGTTAACAAATATACGATGTCGGGCTGTAGAAGGATAGCCAGGGAATAAATCCACGATTTTAACATGTCTCAGCTTTGTGCGTTCTTTGTAAATTTTTGCTTTCGTCTTGTGGCTGCAGAACTTTACTAAGATGCTTCTGCCTTGATTGATTTTATGCGATATTTCAATCTCCTCGGGTTCCACGGTAATATTGAGGGCTTCAGCCACTTTAATCACTACTTGTTCTGTGGATGTGTACGCGTCTTGCGGAACGCCATGAATTTCCAGAGAATTTTTGCGCGAATACTGCTCTAAATGGTCGAGGTTTTCCCACAATTGCTCGCATTCTGCGCTTTGATTCTGCAGCTCCTTCTCTGTTGCTGTAAGCCGGGTCTTCAACGCCGCTAAGGAGATCTTTAAGGCTTTATTCTCATCTTTCGTCTTCTTGAGAGACGCTTTTAAATCTTTTAACTCTTCTCCGTTAAAGGTCACCGAGCTTTTGAGATCTTCAATTTCTTTTCTGATCGCTTGATTATCGGCAATGACTGAAGCAATAGAAATTTGTATGTCGATTAACATCTCTTTAATTTCAAGAAGGCTTGGTTCTGCTTGGTCTTCGTCTAACGCGTTGCAGTCATCTTCGAGCACTTCTTTAGAGTTGGACGCCATGTTGGACTTTTTGGAGCGTCTGTTGTCTTCGTCAGTCGACCCGCGCTCTCCGCGTTTGTTCTTTTTCGTAAGAACATTTACGCTGGACAAATAAAGATCATTACTTTAAAATGCTGGTCTACCACATTTCTCAGGATATTGGGTGCCAGAGAGGCGTCAGTTAGAGCGGTTCAAGCGGACTTCGAGTCTACACGTGTGACCGCCATCATGCCTCCACGTGGTTGTTTTCTGCAATTCTTTTAATCCAAGCTATTTTGAGTGACCGTTCCATAATTTCAAAGTCAATCAGTTTTAGTCAACCATGCTTTTTTCGGCAATAATTTTTTTTCTTTATTTTGGGAGGTTTGCCATCCCAAAATGATTTTCATTGTTAATTTTTGCCAATACAGAAGCACTGTAAATGAGTTTGGACATGCCTATGTTTTCACAATGTGTATTTTTCTAATATAAAAGAGTGAGTTTTCTTCGCTTCCAGCTATTGAGAGTTTTTTTCCAATGTGGCTATCTTATCTTCCAAATGAAACTTCTTGGCACGTTCAGAATCATAAGAAAAGTACACTCCAAGGGCGAGAACAGGATCATGTGGCCACTTATAACCGAAGGGTTTCTCCGTGCGGCTTTTCCATGCACCTTACCACCTGGCTTCTGTTTTGCTGGTGTTAATTTCTTGGCCACTAACTTTTTTGAATTCTTCTAAAAGTTTTAATAATGTTGGCACTGAGTCGCAGTCACGTACCAGGACCGTGGTGTCATCCGCATAGTGTGTGATTTTTATATCTTTTTGGCCTACATTAATACGTCTAATATTCCGGTCGTTTTTTAACGCCCAAGCGAAAAGTTCGATTCCGATAACGAAAAGGAGGTCCGACAAGGGACAACCTTGCCTAACTCCTAGCTCAAGATGAAAGAATTCGGATGCATGGCCGTTATGCAAGACGCAACTGGATACTACTTGGTCGTAAATTATTTTAAACCAATTTGAAATATCAGGGCCGAAATTAGACATTTTGTAAGGCAGCCTTGAGATAAGGCCATTCTATTGTGTCGAATGCTTTTCTAAAATCGAGGAATATAGCAATCCCGGGTGTTTTTGTGTATTCAGTGAAAACCATGACATCTTGTATTAGTCTAACATTTTCATCTATGAAGCGGCCTTTGACGTAACCGGTTTGGTCAGAGTTTATGATTTTTGGGAGCACCTTTTCTAGCCTTTTTGCGATAGTTTTTGTCAAGATTTTGTAGTCTATGTTAAGCAGAGAGACTGGCCTTAAATTTTCAAGCAAAGTCTTATCTTTGTTCTTTTTAGGAATTAACGAAATGATTCCACGTCTTTGACTAACAGAAAGAGTTCCAGTCCGAAAGGCATAATTAAAACTGGAAACCATTTCAGGACTCAGCTCAGGCCAAAACAATTTATAAAACTCCGCAGAGAAACCATCGGTACCAGGAGGTTTAGCGTTTTTAAATTACGAGACGAGACCTTCGCATAGCTTGTTTTCTTCTTGTTTTAACGGAGATATATTCTCGGGTTTGAAAAAAAGTGGATCCAGACAGACTCTGCTCGTCAATGTTCTCTGACCTGTATAGTGTGTCGTAAAAGCGTCAGTTTTTCCTCTTCTAATATCTCAAACTGGTCGAAAGTGTATTTATCATTGCCAATTCAGTTTAATTTTGTGACCACTTTCCTGCTTTGATTACGCTTTTCTAGATTAAAAAAGTATCTAGTATTGCGTTCGCCTTATTCTCTCCACCGAGCTTTGCTTCTAATAATTGCTCCTTTTGTCTTTTGTCGCATTATTGTTTCTAAGCGCAATTTTGTCGCGTGGAGCTCGTTTAAGAGTTGTTTATCGCTGGGATTCTTTCGAATCCTGCTAAGAAAGTTCTCTTCGATATTTTTATTTTGATTGTACGATAGAAACGTGCCCAGAACTTTAACAGGGTTCTTTGTGCTTTTAAATTCTAATGTATTCGAGTTACTGTGTTTCATTGTACCCAGCCACATTGCTTTAGTCTTTTTCTTACTTAACTTTAAGCCTGAGACGGTGCCGAACCATTCAATTGTTTGGAGATGCGATTTAAGAGAGTCCGTGTTGTTAGTTATTATAGTTGTGTCGTCTGCAAATTGTGAAATTTTTACTTCTTGATTGTTTGGTAAATACATGCCCTCGCAGGCTGTTTTGGCGTATCTTAAGGGCTAACAACTCGACCGCAAGAACAAATAAGGAGGGGCTGAGTGGACAGCCTTGGCGAACTCCTCTTGTTATTTCGAAATAGTTTGTCATAAATCCGCCATTTTATACGACGGAGCTCTGTACGCCGTTGTATAGGACAGTAAACCATTTTTTGAACTTATTTCCAAAATTAAAAACTTCTATTAAAAGGTTTTTGATATGAAGCTCCATTCCAAGGTGTCGAATGCCTTTTCGAAGTCTATATTGGACAGTAACCTTTCTATGAATCAGCATATCGATTATGTAAAGAAGAAAGTTTCTAAGATGCTGGGGATTTTCTCAAGAGCACGACCATCTTTAACAATTGAATCAGCGAACAGATTGTTTAAATCGATGATTCTTCCTATTTTGGATTATTGTGGTGCTGTTTTCCATGGATGTGGTAAAGGGAATGAAGAAATTCTGGAACGCCTACAAAGGCGTGGTGGTAGAATAGTTTTGAATACTGCCCATTTGTCCACGGAACAGATGGTTACAAGTCTTGGCTGGGACACTCTTACGAGAAGAAGAGAAAATCACATTGTTAACTTGGTTGAAAAGTGCCTCAAGGGAACGGCCCCAAGTTATTTCTCTGAATATTTTCAACTAAAAAGACATACTATTCATGATTATGACATTAGGAATAAGAACAAATTAGTTATTGAAAGGGTTAAACTAGAATCGACCAAAAGAGCGTTTTTTAATAAAGGGGCCGATATTTTTAATAATTGTATATGAACCTAGTTTTAGTCTTTTTATCGCTTTTTATATGTCTTTTCTTAGATTTCTTATATAGCTTTTTAACTGTTTTTAATATTTTTTTTATTAACTATTCATTTATTTATTTTTAACGCAGGACCCATGTTGATAGCAGTTTTTATAACTGAAATGGTCATCCTGCATAAATATGTTTATTTATTATTATTATTATTATTATTACGAACAAAAGTATTCCCTGGAAGTTTTTGCTATCTGAAAACTCCCTTTTGTCACTGAGTAGTCTTATATTTTGGCCTATATATCTTCCATTGACAAACCCTGTTTGATCAGAATGAATTAATTTAGGTAAGTGTTGCTCCATTCTCTTGGCCGATACTTTAGAAAGAATCTTGTAGTCGATATTAAGTAAAGATATAGGCCGCCGATTCTTTAAATCAGACAGATTTTCATCACCTTTCGGAATGAGTGTTATTGTTCCTCTCTTCTGGGAAGCTGATAATGATCCTTTGTTAAATGCATCGTTATAGGAATTTAAAAGGTCTTTCCAAAGGAGATCAAAGAATGCTTCATAGAATTCGTTTGTTTAAGCTAGTGGTAATTAACGAGAACACAACGAGAATTCCACTATAACATGCACAACAGCCACTAAATTGAACATAGCTGACTCCACGTCATAATTAATTTACAAAGTGATCAGGAAAAAAAACATTCTTGACTTTCTTTCATGCTACTCCATCTTTTAAACATATGATTAAATTTTTAAATGGTTTCCAAGGAACAGCTGTTGCCATTGCAACGATAACACGTGGGTCCTCATTTTAAATAATGCCGATTAACTCGAGATCTACCCGGACACTTTGTAACGAAACTTCGAGCATTTGAATTATTTAACCTGCAAAACGTGTGAGCAAATGGAAAGCAATTAATAATCTGTAAGACTGTCTTCAAGCAAATCATAAATTATGAAGTTTTATGGGCTGATTTTGGTTATCAAACAGGCATTTCTGTTTAATATCTAAACGACAAAAATTAATTAAAAAATATTTTTAATGATAACAAACAATATTGATAACCATCCCACGGACGAGATCTGGTGGTTGTTGCAGACGGGCTCCCAGGCACACGAGCGGACCACTTTAGCCGTCAAAGTATAAGGATCTGGAACTTGATCGCTAGTTTAGTCAGGAAACTTGAAATGACGTCAATGATTGAGAACAATATTATAACTACAATAAGAACCTTCCCAGAAACCTTTACACCTGAAAAATTTGCATTGCCAAATAACTTAATTATCAAGTTTAAGCGAAGTAGAATTCTGTTTCATGTGATATTTATACAAACCATGAAATACCTCTGATTTATTATATAGACACCAATGAAATACTAAAATTTTTCCAGTGACGAAAATTTCGTATCCAGTGAAGATATGATTTTTATCAGATATCACGGTTGTCATGGCTACTTCACTCTCAGCCAATGAAATGTATAAACGTTTTATGCCTTATTGCTAAAATATTCAGAATGCATATAAACGCTACTTATTTTCTCTATTTTTCGACCAAACTTCGAATGTGCGTAAGATCTATATTTTATTAGATTGATTCAGCGAATAAAGAATTAGTCCAAGAAATCGTTCTCCTGGTATTTCATCGGTGTCTTTATAATAAACAGAAAATTACATGGACGGTTGGAGATACGGCATTTATCTTCTCGTGTTGAAAAATAGGTCACGTGTTGCTGCGCTCACTCGTGAAATATTTTACAACACTCGAAGATAAATGTCGTATTTCCGCGCGACCATGCAATATCCTCGGTGACGGTGATATATATATCTTATTAGACGGTTTAGTGTGTAGTATCGTGGGATATTTTTACGAGTCGCGCCCTATTTTGGCGAGCCCGTAGGGCGAGTCAAAATACAAGAGACGAGTAAAAATATCCCACGATACTACACACTAAACCGTCTAATAAGGGATTTATTATTCAACTTAGCTACAAAATGGAAAAGTGGTTTATAAACTATCTGAGTTGCGTGACAAACTAACGTGACTTCTGAGCAGCGAGTGAGCGCGCCAGCGGGGTCAGGTTTCGCGCGCTTGACGTGAGGTTGTTGATTGGTCAAAAACGAAAACTTGTCAAACCTGTCAATCGAGCGAAGCGTCGGGATTTTATTTCAAACTTGCAAGGAAAACAAAGATGGAACAAGGCAAAAGTGAATTATTTTCGGGTTTACAGTTAGATGAACAACAATGTTCTTGGTCACCGAGTAAAACTACGAAAAGAAAGAACTCGACAGAACAAACAGAACTCGAAAGTCAAGTCATACAAAGTTAAACAGCACTTGACTTCAAGCTCAGTCATCTTCGTCCGAATCACTAGAGATAGCGGTGGAGATTTCTGACCGACAACAATTGTGCATTTGTTGAAGACAGCTCCTGAGGAAAGATGGGTTCCGTTTCCTGACTTTGACAAACAAATGACATAAAAGATTGTTAAGTTCCTCGGCGGGAATTTCTTCAATGGCCCTTGTTTCTTTAACGGACTTGAGGTCAGTTTTTGTCTTTTCTGTTGTATTTTAGTACGTTTCGATTTTCTTCAATAAATAAAGAAATTTCACTGTCGTCTAGGTCATTGCTTGTCTCTAGGATCTCGTTTTCGTTAAAAACCTCAAAATTTGGTAAGCATTCATTGTTTTCTTCCGGAAAACGACCGTTTCGGCCATTTTTCATCGTTCACCTTGTAAGCGATTGTAAGCCTAATGCCTGACGTGGCATTTGTAGAAAACCTGTCAAACCGGTCTTCTGGAGTACAAATACCGTGGGATATTTGTACTCGTTTTGGGTGTTATTTGTACTCTACTGAATGCAGTTGAATAATAATATGGGATATAAAAACTGTGCTGGCTAGAAACGAGAAAAAAATAGAGGATTAAGTCCTAGTTTCAATATCTTTGACAGTTTGAAGTGCAACTCTACAAAATTCTGCATGTTGATAGAAAATATAGAACAATTTCCACGTCAGCTTCATTGTGTGACGTCATAGGTCACATGACCCTAGCGGACGGGATACATCATATTGACATTAAAGTACATAAAGTTTACTTAATGAGCCATTTATTCCGTATTCCACTGGGTTATTTGAAGAGGGCCAGTAATGTTAAAAATTGGATTGTATCCTGTTTAGCTACTTTTATTGTTTAAACTAAATGAGAACTTTCGCCAGAGGATTGGATATATGGTCTTTCTAACCACGTTGAAACTTTTTCTCAGTTTTTTCTCTTTTAAGGTGATAATGCATGTAATCTTTCAGAAACCGTGAGGGACTGAGAACCAAACAGAAACCTGAGAAGCCCGGTGCAAGTCCGTTAAACCAGAACGAGGGTGCATGTTTTCGCACTTTTTCGCGGCTTGCACACTGATGTGACGTCAACTGTTGTCGTCTTCTAGCGGCGAAAGGAACGTGGTTCGCAAATTTGTTTTGTTTCCTGCTTTTTTTGTGGTTTATTTCTTTACAATGGTTACAGAACCATCGGACAATCGACGAAACTACATCTGTGACTGTCCAGATCACTTTCCTGGACAGGTTTCACTAAGAGCTTTCAGCGCAGCACTGGATTCGGTTGACGACGGTGACTCGCTTTCTCTAGCTTTCAACTCTAAAGGATTCAGGAACACAAATGGATAAGCATAGGTTATGTCAGGTCAGAAACTATAAAAAAATGGATGAACATAGAATCAACAGATAGGTTTAGCGATACAAGCTTAGCGCTAACAAGTTGAAATTAAGTGAGACAACTGCAGCATAAAAAGCCAATAAATTTAACTCGTAATTTTTCATGATCAGGTCCGATAGATTTCTTTCATCTAAAGAGGATCCAGGGACGGGATATTGCCCTCGGCAAGAACAAAACCACATACCTTGCCTTCGGCAACTATCCTAAAACGCCTCGATTCCATGCTCAGCCGCTCACTCGCCCCAGGTCAGCCGCCATTTGTGAATTCGGTGTTATGTAACATCTTAATTTCCCAGGTAAATGAAAACCCCAGCTATTTTACCACGGGAAAGTTGTACTTGGAAAATCATGTTTACTTAGAGTGGTGTAACCACAGCTAATTGTGACACCATATTCAAGGATAAACTTGAGAGTCTTTCTTTGACAATTTCATTGCACGTATACTAAAAACCTATTAAGGGATTGTAAATAGATTCGCGTGAACCGGGACCTTTACCCTTGAAAAAAAAAATAACATAAAGAAGATTATAAGTATTTTCAATGGTCTGATTGGAGAGTGAGTGACATTATTTACACCACAAGTATGCTAATTCTAAATTTGACTAAAAAAACCGCAAGCGAGTGACTGATGTTTTTAGAAATTGCGTGATTGCAAATATATTCTTTCTTTCATGTTCCTCGCTTTAGGTGCGGGAAAAGGAACCGACAAACAATTGAGAATGAACGGCAAATTCGTGCTCATTTTAAGGTTATCCCTGAATGATAGCAAAAGGAGATGTTCTTTTTTTCACACTCAATAAGAAAAGCCTTTTACTTAATTAAAGAACCCAAGAAACAGAAAAAACACAAAAGTTGTGTGATTGTAAATAAACTCTTTTGTTTATGTTCCACGCTTGATTACGGGAAAAGGACACCGACAAACAGTTGAGAGTGAACGGGAAACTCCTGCTAAATTAAGGGTTATCCCTGAATGATGAATGATGGCATAAGATTCTTTTTTTCACACTCGACACAAAACCAGCTAACTTTTGGCGAACCCGAGAAATAGAAAAAAAAAAAAGCTGCGTGATCGCAAATAAATTCTTTTGTCTTAATTATGTTCCACCCTGAAATGCAGGATGTCAATGGTGTAATGGTCTAGTGGGCATCTTTAGCTAAACTGTCAATCAATATGCGAGCCAAAGTTTGAATACCTGTTGCGAATTAACATCAATGTACAAATTTCAACATCTACCAACAGTATGGGTTGCAATTTAGAACTATGAACTATATGGATGTATCAATTATAGTACCTACGGTTGTATTGAACGTCTGACTTTGGACCTATAAACAACAGTGCAATGGCGGCTTTGGCATCGTATCAATCGTTTTCTTCTTGCTATTATCTTTAAGAGAGCGTCATTAACAATATGAGACAGGTTCATGGAGCCCCCAGAATAGAACTGAATGAGTTTAAGCGCCGAGTTTCCGGTCTTAACAATATTTGTTTGGCGCTCCATGGATACTCAGTGGAATGTCGTAGTCTTAATTGTTTCCTAATGAACAAAAGACTTGGGGGATTCAGATGGTTGGTTTCCTTTTCACATGAAGCGCGTGGTCTCGCTATGGTTCCACAAAGCACTTTGAAGTATGTAAATAAGGTGACCGAGTGCTCCAAGAGAAATCGCATTCAAGAAAATTGCCTACGCGCGCCAAGATTTCCCTGCTCTTCCTTCGACGTGTTGTCAATTTTATAATACAAGACTGCGACCGGGGAAGTAATGCCCTTTTTCTTGGTCTCTAAGATACTATTTTAGTAGAGGGCCTTAGGATAAATTGAAACCTGCTCTTGTCCCAGACTATGGGGAAATGGCACTTTATTCCCAAAAGAAAAAAATATCACCATGAAAATAATCAGAACATTAAATACAATAAACTGAAAAACAGTAATAACATGCTTTCGAGAGAAGCTGGGGTAACTGCATATGTTTCTCAAGCTTCTACGACTAGAGCTGCTTTTATTGTTTTTGTGGCAGCGAAATAGTGAAAAGAAAACGGGTCAAATTTGCCAAAAATTTACCACAAAAAGGCCGATCATACACGCTTAACAGCTAAACGTACTCAAGCATTTGATTGATTTCTTAGTCTAAGGATGGAACGATAGGATAGGATCACTTATCACTTAAAGGTTAGAATTACTTATTTCCCACACAGACAGACGTACTTCTAGGGGCTTCATCAACACCACAAATTTGACGGTTCTGTGCCGTAATTGTAATTTGTTTTGTAATTTGTTTACCCACGAAACACTTAGGAGCTCGGAAGCTCGTTAAGACGTGTTCGTGCGCTCCAGATCTAATTGGAATTTGGAAGTGTTGGTTTTTGAGGAGACGGGAAAACCGAAGTACCCGGAGAAAAACCTCTCGGAGCAAGGACGAGAACCAACTTCAAACTCAACCCACATAAGACACCGGGACCAGGAGTCGAACCCGGGCCACATTGGTGGGAGGCGAGCGCTCTCACCGCTGGACCATCCCTGCCGGGTGCAGCAGGGTGATATCAACGCGGTACGCTCAATAATGAACACTCTTTTCTTAAAAAAAAAATAGTCAGCTTATTTTACACTTTTCTACTTTTATATTGTTCCTTTTCTTGTTTAGTCTCACCTTCTTTTTTCGGCTATAGGTCGACACCCGAAAGCTCTATTTTATGTATTTTTCATAGCCAGTGAGCGTTTTTATTGATCTTAATAATTAATATAATAAATCAAAATTTCGAGAAAGCTTTTCAATCATTACATTAGTTGAGCACTACTAAGTCAAAACCACCAAACAGTAAATAAATATAATTTCTTATAATTATATTATAAATGCAACTATTTCCAATTAATCTTTAAAGAGAAAAAATGATTATACAAAGAGAATCAATCTTTTCGTGGGAAAAACCAACTTCCATACCTTAAGGTAAATTGTTAAAAGTTCTATTGAAAAAACAAAACACAAGTTTCAGTTCTCTTTTGTTGACAATTATTCCGCGTTCAATTTCTCCGGACCACTCGCAGTCCACAAATACAATTTTCTTTTCCTTAATTTGATTCCTCTTCACTGGGTTAGTTAAAAACTGTCTTAAGGAGCTTGTTCCCGATTTATTCAAGGGCTATTTTAACATTAGACGCTGTGATATCCATTCACATAACACTAGATTCAACAAGAACCTTTTTATTGATAAAATTAAGTTAGAAATTTCTAAGCGTGCTTTTTATTATAAAGGTGCAGTTATTTTAACTCACAATTTTTAGCATTTTTAGCCTTTTTTAACTTCCTACTGTTTTTAGAATCGACCACACCAATGTCAGTTTTCTATCTTTATATCTTATTATGCTCTTATGAATTCATTTGTTATTTTACAGGGCCAACACTGATAGCAGTTGCATAACTGAAGTGGTTACCCTGTATAAATATTTTTAAGTATCATTATTATTAGGTGCTGATACAGGCCTAATAGAGTGCCGATAAGATTCAGTGCTTCATGAAATTTACAGGTCTCCTTCGCGAAGCGCGGTGGTGCAGTGGTTAGCGCGTTGGGCTTCAGATCTGAAGGTCGGTGGACAAGAAACTTTACCCCACATCTCTCTCTACCCAGATGTACAATATGGGTACCGACAACACACTGCTGGGGGGGGTACCCTGAGAAGGACTAGCATCCCATCCAGGGGGAGTAGCAACACTCTCACATGCTTCATGCTACAGAAACCGGGTTAAGCTCTAGCTCAGGTCGGCCACCTTGGCTAGTATATAGTGAGCGACCTTACCTACTACACTTCGTCCGAATCCAAGGGAAACGTGCCATGGTTCGAAAAATCGGAAGGTTCGGTAAATCGAAATTCTACTGTAAAATTATATATTGCATTCCGCCTTGACGGTGGCTCTTTTGCCCCAATCTATATTGAATTGGGCTTTGGTAGTCGTGTTAGATAGCTGTTCCGTGTTTTATAGCCATGTTTTATGCTTACACTATTTTTGAGCCTTTCACAATGCTGTGGGATCTATCCTTTGATGGCATTCTGCACCACAATACAGCGATTGGCAAAGCCTCTAGATGCAGAACTAATGGTGTCCAGCATAAGGATGCCAGAGATTCAGCTAAGGACAGTTTCTTTCCTTGTATTTTCTTTGCAAATCGGCTCTGGAAGACCTGTAGCTGATCCATCTCCGTTTTCAACCCTGATTGATCCCCCAGACAGTATCCGCATAATCAAGATGTGGCAAAACAAGGCCATTGAAATATGCGCCTTCTGTTCTTCAGCATGTGAGCGGTGGGATTAATAAAAACTTACAATAAATAATCAATTAGTGTACATACTACTACTTTCTGACTGTTTCGAAGTCGCTCAACTCCATTTCATTTAGTCTTTAGGTTTCCGAAACCTTTAACCTTCCATTATCACACTCAACAAGCGACTTCGAATTACATGAAATAAAATAACAAAATGTGACCCCTTCTCGTCTCTTCTTAAAGAGCAAATTATCCCATTCATGTTCCCTATTTTCTCTTGTTAAAGCAATCCTTTCTAAGTATCTCTTGAATAACCATCCTTAATGGACCTTAGACGCAAAAAGTGAATTGAATGTTTCAACACATAATTCCATTTTGATCACATCAGCAAAATTAGACATTGTACCATACAAAAGTATTATAGAATCAAAGTGGAAATCAACTGTTCTCATTGACTGTGTATGCTTCACAATCAACACAGGTGTAATCACGATATGCACCTGCGACGAAAACGTATTCTACGAACACACCGCTGTCACCGTGATCTGCCGCTATTTCTCATGCTTAAATTGTATTCCAACATTTTGAATATTACTGAACGTGAAATCATTGATAAAAGACACAAGTGATAACCAGACATTCCAGTTATCTGATGCATGGCCGGCTAGAAGTAACGAAATATCTCCGAATACACAGCGAAGTTACTCTCTTGGGAATACTGAACATCACACGAACAACACCGAATCTGCACGAAAGCTCACCGAAAAATAACCAACTCCATCACAGTATCTCGTAGTTACCCCGCCGTCAGGACGGGGTCTAGTAATACCCGTTTTTTTTATTTTCCATTTTTTTGGTGGTCACTTGCCCCAGACCTCCGGTTTTTGCTCGGCCAAACATACTCGTCGCGTCTTTTGCTACACAGGCTGTCGTCGCGTCTTTTGCTACACAGGCTAGAGCGTGTATCTTGAGTGACCATAATATCTTTTACACCCCGAGGGGAGGGGGGAACGGCGGGGTAATGCCCCTGGGGCTTTTCTTGTTGTTACTGCAACCACTAAAAAAAAAATTAAATACGTGATCATTTGATCAGTTCTTGCTCCGTGGGGAACGTACTAATCTGTGTTTAATGAATCAAACATACGGCATTAAAAGGTACAGACTAAAGTGGCAATGTCTGTAAAAGCGGCCCGCTGCATTTGGGGCCCAAAAAAGTTTTCCCTCAAAGTTTCCCCAATAAACCAGTTTGGATCATAACGAACTGAAACGACTTTTTTTGGAAATACGTTAAAACATTATTTTTAGAATAAAGATGTGAAAGATCATCGTAGTTATGTTCGTTTAAGCAGTTGTGAAGTCAGTTTGGTCCTTTTGCTAGTTCGTAATAAGCCCGTGAGTGATGAATACATGAATGTGAATATTTAACAATTAGATTATGAGCTCGAGATTTCTATCGCGTGATAGTTGATGAGGCCGAAGGCCGAATCAACTATCACGCAGAGAAATCGAGAGCGAATAATCTAATTGTTTTAGTATAAATCTCGATTAATATTCCACTAAAGTGAAAAGTTTTACATCATTGCACTGTTATTTTGAAGTATAAGACTGTGCCTGCCACTCACCTTTTCGCTACTCACTATCTATCAAGGAATAGATAGCGAGTAGGGTAGCCAATCAGATTGCAGCATTTATGATAGAACGCTAGTAGATTTATACTAATTAACAATTATTCTACGAGGGCGCGCTGGATATCAAATGATAGATAACCAACGAGGCGCGTTCTTAAGAGCGGTTATCTGTAACTTTCACCTAAGACCATGCAAGATAGAAAAATCGAAAATTGCCAAACTTTGTCACAATAAAGGTCTTCCCAAACCATTTATAACAATATAAGTTTCAGTTTATTTCGGTAGATATTTTACCGTTACGACGACTTTATCATTCCGATGGCTCGGGAGCGAGTAAAAACGACTTGAAAGTGTCACTTAAATCAACCGCTCGTCTTGAATTGTGAAGACAGAAATATCAATATCAAAGCCATGTAGTATAAGTAGGATATTCCCTTGTCATGTTTTCTTTGTCAAATTTGAATTCGATCGAGACCAGAATTTTTAACAGATTTTTAAAATTTAACCGTTTCGAGCGGCATAGTCGCACGCTAAAAAATGGCGAAATTCAGGACCAAAAAAAGCCCTCTGGTATATGGCTTTCGCTGCTGAGACTACACTTGTTGGAATAAGCAATCTTTCCTCTACGATTTGATGAAAAAAAATTTTTGGGTAAATGAAATGGTAAATTTTGGGAGCGCTTTATCTACACCCTATTTTCCAGGCGAAGACGACCTTTTGACCTTGACAAGCAGGGAAGTAATGACCAGCGTTTTCAAATAACACGCGCTAATTCCATTTTTTAAAGAAATTTTTCACAATGTTTGGTACTTACTAATTAATAGAACCTCAAATAAAGTCATAAGTCGAAAACAGGACATGTTTTCACTAGGAAATACGTTTTTTTGGCCAAGGGAAACTTTGGTTGTTAGTGATTAACATCGGCAAATTTGCATAAATTTGAAACATTTGTTTTTCACAAGAAACTCGTTTTACCTTACTTTTTTCTAAAGTAAAAATACTAACGAAAACCAGTAAAGCATTACCTAACTATCTATGTAGCAAATCGTACCTTAATAACCATCTTCTGTGAAGAAATGACGAGATTTCTACTAGCCGCCCATGACAACTGATGACAACCGTCGAACATTTTTGCGTAAGTGATGGATGTACTGTCACGCAATACACAGTGGTCTTAGATTACAAGACCACATGGCCAGGCAAATGCCAAACAGCTGTCAGCAGCCAATCTCCAATCCGCAGGAATGGACGAGAAACAAAAGAGATGTCTAAAACTTTGCTGTTAGTGCAATGAATTCTTTTAAAATTCAAACCAGTCTTTTTGCATTAGTACTGTAGAATGTAAAATTATCCCAAAGTTCTTAACCAAAGAAAAATAAGAGCCAAATAATGTTACCGGTCATTATACCTGAAGTTGCGAAATACTTCCACAATCATGATGTAATAAACATGCCTCGTGTCAAAAAATCCCGACACAAATCTTGCACGTGGGTTGAACTGCTTGTAACGCCACCAATCTGTCAAACCTCACAAACTACCATGGCTTTGTGTGGGTATTCGGAAATAGTTGGAGGAAGTTGTGGGGCTAGTTCAGACAACCCAGCGAACTGGTCCAGTGTGTTACTTACTTCTTATTAACTGAGCGCGAGGGCCATACTGGTAGAATATTACCCGAGGTCGTACAAGAACGACTGAGGGCAATATTCACCTAGTAAGGTCCCGAGCTAGCGAGAGATAATAACAGGGTGGTAACGAGGTATGTTTTTCATCGCTGATCCCATTTTTGTACGCAAATTTCTGTTCCTTGATTCCAAAACCGTGACCAATTTTCTTCCCTGATCCCACAAATGTGGTACAACCTGATCCTGATCCCCATAAGAAACTGCTGATCCCGATCCCATGGTCTGTGATTCCTGATCCCAGGGCTGTGGTCCTAGATCCCACCCTTCTGATCCCCGCTCCCACCCCTTTGATCCCTGATCCCACATACCTCGTTACGACCCTGTAATAAGAAGTTTATTATATGGCTATGCCTAACACTTTATTACTTGAAAAGTGAGCCGTGGCGGATTGGGATGAATGAAACAGTTTACCGGAAAGCATACAAAACTCAGCAGTTTTATTCCACACAAGAAATTTATAGCGCACCCGGGGGAGGGGGGTACTCCCTTACATAAGCTATATAGGTATGTGCGACGCCAAAGGGTATGGTTTTTGAGCCTTTTTGGTCTGAAATAGGACATAGAGTTTGACCATTTTGGTCTGAAATAGGGTGAGGTTTGTGCCCGGGGGGGGGTACTCCCTTATATAAGCTATATTGGTATGTGCGGCGCCAAAGGGTATGGTTTTTGAGCCTTTATGGTCTGATATAGGGAATAGATTTTGACCATTTTGGTCTGAAATAGCGTGAGGTTTGTGCAGTCTGATATGGGATCTGGTAAGGTTCTTACAAGGAGCTATCTTTTTATTAATTTTCTTCTCCAAAGAACTGAGTTTTGATTAACATTGGGAATTTGAAACCCTTCTCAACTGTTTACGCAAACGAAATAGGGTTAGGGTCTCGTCTGAAATAGGGTCTCAAATTTTAAGTCAGGTCTGAAATAGAGTAGGGAAAATCACATATCTTGGTCTGAACTAAGGTAAGGGTTTCCAGAAGCGCGCTGCACACCGCCACCCAAATCTTCGGGAAGTACCCCCCGGGGATATCGCACAAGAAAAAGTAAAAACTTCCAAAGAAACTGTCTCTTTTCATTTAGCTTCAAATCATTCCAACTATTTGAATCAAATGTACTTTTATAAATTTCTATATTTCCACTTTACTAGCCGGGCATTAACATCGCTCATAGTGCCCGTGGGCATTACGGGAAAATCTGGCCCCGAGTATTGGCCAATCACAGCGCGCGTTATATATTTACAAGCTCTAGCCATATAATAAAATTGGGGAATGCAGAAAAAACATCAAAGGACATCTGAGAAGTTACAAGGTGTCGGATGCCTCACTAGATTCAGAAGCAAAGCTTTTGTTGGCAAGAGCAGGTAACTGTAGTAGCTTGTACTGTTGAAAAATTTGGGTACTTATTGCTGTAGACTGCAAAATACTTTCTGCTGTTCGCTCTCTTTCTCTGCCTCAAAATAAGAAAAGAAAAGACAAGAAGAAGAAAACTCGCGGGGGCACGAATCTTCCGAAAAAGGTTAACTCGCTTGGCGCGAAGTGCCGAAAGCGTGGATTTTCCCGCGCGAGCTACACACGTCCCGCGCGTTCGTATGATGCACCAAGAAATATGTAATGCTCTTTAGCTTGGATACAACTGTACATGCCGTCACCAGGAGTTGTAAAATCTTGCCTTAAAAGGCCAAATAACAAGGAAAACATTCGTGCAATTATTCGCGCAACGATGTTGCGCTTATTATCACCTCCCCGTCGCGTGTTCAGGTTGCAGAAAGTTAGTTGCTTCTACTTTTCAAAAAATAAAGATTTGTTGCGTGTATAGGTGAGAACACTCTCAACTTGTAACGCATCCTTGTTGCGTAACACGTTGCACGAAAATCTTGCCGGTATTACTGAAGCGAAATAATGAAATTACTCATGGTATCCACATTTGTTATCACCTGGGGCGCAACACCCCTCTCTCCATCTTGGGGTACATCCATAGATAATTGAGGGGTAAACGAAGTTATGCACTGCCCAAATTAAAAATTCTGTTAAGATACCCGCCTGTTACAATGAGACATATTTGGCAGCTAGGGTGGGTGAATACTTCCACGGGATATATTCCTTTTGACTTAAATGAAGACAGGAAAACTGAGTGTACCTTGGCACAGATTCTGACGTTTGACGATACTCGGAACTGTTTTTTTTTTTCTAATTTTTAAAGGAATTTTTTAATTCAATGAAGTTCGTTTGGGTTTAACAATATGCCCGCGACACCGGGAAAGGTTTAGAATCCGCTCCGCTGGAGATCCTACAAGAAAAACTGCAGCTGTCCAAGTGAAGTGTCCGTTAAATATTTAGGTCCAATTTGCAGTAAATTATGTGGTAGGCCAGATAGTAGAGAATTACAGTAATCGATCCGAGGAGTTGCAAAGGTGTGTGTTAGTATTTCGCAGTTTTTGTGTGACAGGAACTTTCTGGTAGTAACTAGATTACGTAGATGATAGAAAGCTGTTTTGTACAGTTAGTTCACTTGCTTGTTTATAGAAAGGGCACTTTCAAACCATACGCCAGTGTTCTTGGCTGACTATCTATATAGCAGCCGTTTATATATATGTAGTCGTCGGTAGTATCGTGGAAGCCATTGAAGCACACCCGCAAGATAGTTTTTCATTACCTAGGGTGGACCGGAATATCTACGTTTGTTTATCAAGAAATGTTTTTAGGGCAAGGGGCGCCCAGCATACCCCTATGAATGATATTTTTTTCTGCTTAGAATGGTTAAAAGTAAAACCATCAGCATTAAATTTATCACAGGCACTTCTATTTAGAAAAAATGGCAACCCAAAAAAAAAAAACCACACAAACAAACAAAAAACAAGTCATGCCCAGAGATTGTAGCCAGACAGCATTCCAGGAGACAAGAACATGAAAAAACATCAGACAGATTCTGCCGCAGGCTAGCAATAAAAAAATTTAAATCCAGGCATTTTATCTTATGAGGTCCCTTTAACATGTCCGATGATCAATCCCGTCGCTTTTATATGCCCTTCCCCTCATCCCCTCCCCTCTCCAGCTCTATGCTTTGCAAGTTGTTGAATACTTTCAATAGCATCTGAGCCTTTTCTGCTGCCTTGTCTTTCTGTGAACTGCCCACACTTTTAAATTGAGGATCGTATGTGCGGCTCCAAAATAACACGGTAAAAGCCAGGATGGGACCTCTCTGGTTTGTAATTTAAGACCAGTGTGTATATTGCGTGACAGCAACGTTAAAATGTTCGACGGTTGTCTCGCGCGGCCAGAAGAAATCTCGACGTTTCTTCATCAGAAAAGAGTCATTAAGGTAAGATTTTCTTTATAAATAGTTGGGTCACACTTTATTGGTCTTCTTTACCATTGTTTTGGAAAAAAACTGAAGGAAGAAAACCGACTTTGTTGTGAAAGAAAAATGTTTCAAATGTATGCAAATTTGCCTATGTTAATCACCAACAACCGAAGTTTGCCCTTTGCCAAAAAAACGTATTTGCGAGTGAAAACCTGTCCTGTTTTCGGCTGATGACTTTATTTGAGGTTCTGTTAATTAGTAAGTACCAAACATTGTGAAACTTTTCTTTAAAAAATGGAATTAGCGCGTGTTATTTGAAAACGCTGGTCATTACTTCCCCGCTTGTCAACGTCAAAAGGTCGTCTTCGCTTGCAAAAAAGGGTGTAGATAAAGCGCTCCCAAAATTTACCATTTCATTTACCCAAAAAATTTTTTTCAGCAAATCGTAGAGGAAAGATTGCTTATTCTAACAAGTGTAGTCTCAGCAGCGAAAGCCATATACCAGAGTGCTTTTTTTGGTCCTGAATTTCGCCATTTTTTAGCGTGTGACTATGCCGCTCGAAACGGTTAAATTTTAAAAATCTGTTAAAAATTCTGGTTTCCATCGATTTCAAATTTGACAAAGCAAACATGACAAGGAAATATCCTACTTATACTACATGGCTTTGATATTGATATTTCTGTCTTCACAATTCAAGACGAGTGATTGATTTAAGTGACACTTTCAAGTCGTTTTTACTCGCTCCCGAGCCATCGGAATGATAAAGTCGTCGTAACGGTAAAATATCTACCGAAATAAACTGAAACTTATATTTTTATAAATGGTTTGGGAAGACCTTTATTGTGACAAAGTTTGGCAATTTTCGATTTTTCTATCTTGCATGGTCCTAGGTGAAAGTTACGGATAGCCGCTCTTAAGTTCGTTCTTAAGGAGAGAAGTCCTTCTGGATTTGTATTTTATTTTAAGGTCATCCTGCCGGCAGTTCTTTATGGTCTTGTCGCCTGGGGCGGTTGTGTTAACGAGAGCAACTAAATTCTTTGGAAGTGCTCCATTGTAGGGCGGCCAGAGTGATTTACAACTTGCCCCGCGATATGCCATCCGCTGAAGTCTACCAGTATACGAAATGGAGCACACTAAACTACTTATACAAACTCCGGATAATTAAACTATTTTACAGGGTGGTAAACGGTGAAGCACCAGCTGCATTGTCACACTTAGCGAAAAAAGCCAGGACTTCTTACAGCCTCAGAAGAAACAATAACATCGTGGTCCCTAGATTTAATTCATACTTTATAAAAAATTCAATTGGACATAGGGGGGCCATCCTATGGAATGCTGTTTCGTCGTATAATACAGGATCCCAATTTTCGGTTTCTATCGAAAAGTGAAAAATGATAATTATATTAAGGAGCTTAATTTCAGTGCTCAGTCGGTTCAGTCGCTCCCTAGGCATTAACAATGACTTTAAATGTTACTGATTGTTGTGTAATTAATTATTTTTAAAGTAGTTACAATCCAATTTAGTATATAAGTATTTAGTAGTAATTTAGAATTATATTAGTTTGTTAGTATTTAGTAATGTTCAGTTAATACACGACCCCACAAGCATTGTGCTTTAACTTTCTATCGTGTTTAAATAAAGGTTATTCATTCATTCATTCATGCCGAGTTGGTTATAATCAGTTGATATCCAGCAAGCCCGAGTAGAATAATTGTTTTCTTTAAAACTTAACCACTATTAAAAAAATCAAGGAAAGAAAGGGGAAAATGAGAAAAGAGATAAAAAGGGAACAAGAATCGATCACATGACTGAACGAAAAAGGTGCCAAAACCTTGCGAAGTGTTGCAGCGTTTCATTGCAATGCTGAATGAATCAACGAAAATGCTCGAAAGTGAAGAAAGTGGCCAAAGGTTTGGAAAAAAAATCCTCTAATTATTGGCTCTGAAGTATGGTACATGTTTGATTTTCCTGAAACATCGATGTAATCATCGTTCAAAGCGGATTGAAGCCATACAATTTCACCATATTAGCTGCTGGAGGTGAAACGGAAAAAGTTTGTAATCTGTTCGCACAACGGAGCCATCATGTGCGTGTTTGATCCAACTGAAGACAGAGCTAATTTGAACTTGAAGAGGTAATTTCTATGCACCTCAAAAGCAAGATTACTGTAGGGAGGAACATTAGAATTCGCCATCATAGTTTGTTAAACGCAAAACACAAAATGCAGTTGTTCTCGGTTTATAGGTTGCGGACGGAATGGCAAAAATAACATTCAAGCAACTGGAAAAGCGATTCAACTCCGTTTACATGACATCTGATTTCTATCTGACTAGCATTTGGACCTGTTGGAACACAGAGCTACAACGACTGCAGGTAAACTATTGTCAATTTTGCGTGTTATAAAGCCGAAAAAATCTCGCCCTTCCTTCTTTCTCGGTAGTTTTCAGCTGTAGTTTGTTTAGCACTTGTAAGTTTAGACTGCTTCATGATTTTCGCACCGACTCGCCGTGAATGGATGATAGTTTTTATTGAATGCTCCTGCCTCATTTCACTGTTTTATTTTATGTCTTGTCTTGATATTTTGAAGTGGAAAACCTTCCTGATAAAACCTGCCGTTTGTTCAATTTTTATGATCGACGTGACAATCGACGAAAGAAATTAAGCTTAATTGTTAACACAACGCCAGATGCTTAAATTTCTATTTCTGCACAGTTTCTTCAAACAATTTTGATTTGTGTTAGACGACGCTGTTGGTGATGCTTGTTGGTGACGCTGTTGGAATTTCTGCTTAATGTAAATTCGCTGCCAAGTGATTTTTCTCGTCCATTTTTCTCGCCGAGTTTCTCGCGAAGAAAAAAACTTTCAGCTCACTTTGTTCATTTTGTTGTTGAGTGTTCATTGACCATATTTGGTCGCAGCAGGTATATGCGCTGATAGCCTGTGAATATATGATTTTCATATATTCACATTCAATTATTTTTAGAGCCCACAGCATTCTGAGGCGCAAAAGGCGTAATTTACCCTGTGGCCAAGATAGATAATTGCACAAATTAAAGACCTTGCTGCTCCAAAATCACAAAACGCAACAAGAATTGAATTGTTATGATCTCTAAATTAAGCGGACGAAGGTGTAAAATGAATGTTACTTTTGATTTGTTTTGAATTTGAGAATCATTAAAATTGCTGAATTAACCCTATTCAGACCGGGGGGGCGGGGGGGGGGGCTTTTGAAGCCCGCAGCAACTTTGAAGTTGTGTAAGTTCGTAACCGTTTATGCTATTACCACTAAATTTTTGTTACTCTTCCTAAAATGTAACTGGGAACATTTTGGCATGGGTGCCTTGTGTCCAACGCACTTGACGTTGCCATGGCAACCACTTTGTGACAGGCATGTTTTTTTAAGAAATCACGATTCTCACTTTAATCGCTACTATTTTAATGTTTTCTAATCGAATTTGTATTTTTACATTAATTGTAGCAACAATTTATCATTTAGGAATAACCGCTCACTAGAAAACAGAATTTAGAACTAATTTGAAGAAAACGTGAAATCTTAAACGTCAAAATCCAAGATGGCGGACTTACCTGGTAAAAAGATGATTTCTTGCTATGAATTCGCAATTCGCCATAAATGTCAAGTTTATGACATTGTTAATTAATCAAACAAACTTTTTACAATCAACTGGCTTCATTTTCTTCTTTATTAAATGAAGCAGATGAATTTAAAGGGTCATGCCACGAGGACTTTGCTATTTTGGGTCAATTCTGTGCTAAAATCATAACCTAGTGCCTTTATTCATACACAAAATGCTCCTGTGAAACTATGAGGAAGATATCAAATGAACTTTATCAGGGAGAGCCAACCATAATAAGTTTTTTGGAGATTTTTGAGAACACAGCATGAAAACTTGAAAAAATTGGCCCAATTTTTTCAAGTTTTAATCCATTTCCATCCTTGCCATCGGTAGCAACAGACGACAAGAAGCAGTTTCAGTGATGTCAGATAGTCTTTAATAACAAAACTAGACCATTATTTTTTTAATTCAATTGATACTAAAATAGCGTGACATAGCCCCTTTAAAGAAATTCAAGATGGCGGATCCAAGACGGTGGATCCAAGATGGCGGACACCAAAATGGCCATTTTATCCCTAATCATGAAATATATCTGCATAATTTTATGTCCTCCAAAATATTAATATACATTCAGAAAATATAATAGATGCCCTTCATACCCAAGAAAAGTATTTTTACTCCTTCGGGTACAGTATTCAGTAAATTTATTTCTTTAGAGCTTCTAAGTGAAACATTGACAAACAAATGGCGTCATGATGACGTCATATCACGTCACAGTGACATCACAGTATCTGCAGTGAATAGAATTAGAGCGTAGGCGTACACTATTCTGTGCAAATTTGGTGGCCATAGCGTAAGCGGTTTTAAAGTTACATACTGGTGGCTTCCGAAGCCCCCCCGGGTCCCAGAAGGTTGAAAAAAGCCGGGTCTGAATCGGGTTAAACGCACGTTTAATCGCCTCCTGGAAACATACGAAAGTACCCTGTCTTCGCTGGCCTGTATTTCACGAGTCCAGACCGGGTCGCTGCGGATTCCTATTGAGTTTTGGTTATCGGATGTCGAATGTTGTGAATAATTGCTGAATTAAAATTATACGAGAGCAAAACAGGTGAACACAATTGTTAGGGAGAAAACGATCATTTGTTTCTCTGTACAAATCAGCGGCAAAGGAAACGTACCAAGTTCTGCCGTGCACGTGCGCGTGACCTCGCTAATGACGCAAGAAACTATGTGCTTCAAGGATGCCCAATGCAAATCAATTCTTGGTTTTCATTATAATGATAAAATAATAGACAATAGAATAATAAAATAATCATAAAATAATAAAACAATCAACAATAGAAAAACAGAAACAACTGGGAAAATTTCTGGCTCTTTAAGTACTCCGACTCTCCAGAACAAATTAACTTCGTATACGTCCACCATGTTGGTGTCCCTCTTTATGGCACCAACATGGCGGCCAACAATCTGGGTCGGTAAAGGAAATAAAGGGAATAATTTAAGTGATGTTCTTAGTTTTTCTTTAGAAGTATTGAAGCGATATTTATTTATTTATTATCATACCCGGAAATACTGGTGACCTGTTTTTCGAGCTACAACAAAATTTGCCAAATTTCAGCATGTTTTATTTTTGAAGTGAAGCAATATAAGAACATTCAATTTTTCTTGACGATTTGCCTTACTGGTGCCAAGAACATTCGAAAAGAGCAACACCTCAGTTTAAATTTAAGGATTTTAGTGTCATCACATGAGAAACTACCAATAGAATCACGTTAATAAACTTTGTCTGCAATGGTATAATAATACTCCAATTACTTTCTGAAACCGGGTTAAGCTCTTGCTCAGCTGGCCCCTGTGGTTCCAATGTGGCCTTCTTGTTCTTGTGAGCTGAAACTTGCTAAGGAAATGGAAGTTCAGCGAAAAGAAACATTGGTCATAAAACATAGATGAGCCATTTTAAAAGTTTTACCTTGTATTCTTTTCATCTTAACAGTCTCATTGTTGGTGAATTTGAAGAGCCTTGGAGTTTGATATGCAACAATCTGGTTTTCGTCCTTGATGATCCACTGCGTTGCAGTCTCGTAGTGCACGTAAGTCAACCCAACGACGACAAACAGCAAACAACAGATAAAGCCAAACTTACGCTTCATATTGACTGACAGTGATGGATGTTCTTTGGTAACGGATGTTAGAGACCCTCTTTCACAGGTGATGAGTACTTGCCACTGCAAACAACAAAATAAACCCATTAAAATTCTTGCCACGCTCAATTAGTTAACCATTTCGATAAGATATCATGATACGAAGCCACAAAGCGGGCAACAACGGCAGTTTGTAGTACAAATTAATAAGGAATCGGGGGCACCCGACGATCAATTTGAGCAAAATATGTCGTTTCCTGTTTTCCAGAATTGATTTTTGGGTCTTTCCAAAGAATACTGGTGTAACCTAGACTTTTACGTTTTTAAATTGCTCCTCTTTATTTGATGTATTTTTTTTTCATAAAATTTTAAGGAGGTGAATCTTGTCCAAGCTGGTGCTGGCTGATCGACACGGTGGCTGACTTTCTAAAATCTGCTCTCTAAACGACATATTTGTTTCCATATGACTTTTGAAGATTTAAGAAGACATGAAACGAAATTAAATAAAGTCTTAGTTTTTCATTACACAATAATTAATAAAGGACTGGTACATCATCCAAAGGACGTTAAAACATCGATCCTGCGGGAGCATTCTAGAACACAACAACAATAAAATTATGTTCAACACAATTCAAGACATTTAACCTTCCAAATTCAACGATGTTGAACGGTTGTGAATGAAAATGTTGAATCACTGATGTATCTAAACAAGAGTGCTTTCTTAAGTAGCCGTTGTGGGTAGCTTTCCAGAGTTCGGCGTCAGATGCGAAAATTCGAAATTGCTTTTATTACGCCAGAAAGAACGAAACAACACTTTTCCCGTTTTGCTTATCCTACGTAGCTTAAATTTCCGTTGTCTGCTCTAATCTATTACTATCAGAAGTAAGCAGAGGAGGCGACTTAAATTGAGACTACAGGCTTAACACGTATACCTTGGAGCTTAGAATAGACTGTGAAACCTCAAGCAAAGAAGTGGGCGAGTTATGTTGGTTTCAATAGGAGTGGAGAGTGAATTTGCAACAGCCACAAGTTTCAATCTAAAATGTCAGGGAAAAGCCTATAAAGCTGCTTAAGTGCTGGGTCGATGTGGAAGTGAAACATGAGTTAAAGGAAAATTTACCTTTCGATGGTTGCGTGGATTTTCATCAAGACACGCTGAACCAAACGAACAGTTAATTTCTTTTGCACACTCTGCTACTCTTAGGGCTCGACAGACGAAAGAGAAAGATGACAAGTATTTGTACGCGGTAACTGAATGACTCGACAACTACAAGACTTCGATAAAGCTTTTCCACGCACTTAAGAGGGCAAAATTATCGATAACGTTGAATGCAGGAGTACTCGACGGAGCCGTTCTGCAAAATAACCGTTCTGCTGGGTCGTCATGAGATGGCTGGCAACTTGTCAACTGGCATAGAAATCTTGCTGGCAATTTGCTGTCACCGAAAGCTTGCTGGGTCTGTGTTTACCAAATTATTCTATGGCTGGAAAAATTAACTCTTCCGGTTGGCGTGACGAACTGTTGTTATTATAGCTGGCTAAACGTGAGGATGTCACGCGGCGTGATTTAATGTTTAACATCGGATTTAGTGAAATATTGCTTCGCTTTTTCGGTACCCTTTGTTTTGCCGTCAACTAGAGGACGACCAGTTAATTTTTAATTGCAAAACGATAGTGCGCATGCAATGCATCCAGTACTGTGAGCAATAACGTAGCGGTTGATGTCGTTAATATTTATTACTCCTGCGAGCTACTGCCCATAGAACATGAAGAGATGGTCGCTTTGGTATATTTTTACCATTTTGGGGAGGTAAGTGGCTAAGGTTTCTTTTTAGGTTGTCCGGGTACCGACTCGGGAGCTTTCAAGAAATGAAATTGATATTTTTGTCTGATTTAGCACACTAATGAGCAAGATTCGAAGGGGCGTCTCTCAAACCGCTTAAAATCTACCGGCTACAATATCTCAGGAATGGTAGGGACTCCAATCGAAAGTAGGCTTGTTTTCACATTATTGTATTCTAGGGCGTCATCTGGGTAATAAAGATACGCTTTTTCAGTTTTGTTAATTCAGTTCACTGTCAGTTCCGTTTATATTGTTGATCGCCAAATTAACCGACCACTTTGAATTTAAAAGCGAAGAAAGGCTATCGCCAGCTGTAAAAGCATTGATACCATCGTGTATTTGAAGGCACTGTATACATTTTGAATTTTGAGAAGTCAAATAATAATATCTTCTTGTCCTAAAGTGTGCCTTTTCTAATTAGTAGCTATCGCGCTCTCTTCGCAAGATGAGCAGAGTCTGCGGTTGAAGATTATCTTTAGTTCGCGCGCGCGAATTCTACAGTACAGAATATTTTCTCGCGCGTTTGTCGCGTTCGTCGCGCTTGTCATGCAAGCTGACATACATGCAGTGGAACCTCGATATAACGAACTCCTAACGAAAGTTTGTGAAACGCGGCTTGCGCAGTGAGCAGAAAAAGTTTTTGTTCTAAAATTTCAAGCACTAAATAAACGTCCCTGTCTACTGAAACGTTACTAGACCTTTGCTGCCCTGCTGACGCGTCCACTGACAAGACCGGACCTTTGCTGTGAAACTTTGCAATTCATTTTGTGAAACTTTTGCGGTGAAGCGTCCACTGACAAGACCGGACATTTGCTGCGAAACTTTGCAATTCATTTTGTGAAACTTTTGCGGTGAAGCATCCACTGACAAGACCGGAAGTTTGCTGCGAAACTTTGCAATTCATTTTGTGAAACTTTTGCCGTGAAGGATCCACTGACAAGACCAGACGTTTGCTGCGAAACTTTGGAATTCATTTTGTGAAACGTTTGCGGCGAAGCATCCTCTCACAAGACCGGACCTTTGCTGCGAAACTTTGCAATTCATTTTGCGAAACTTTTGCGGCGAAGCATCCACTGACAAGACCGGACCTTTGCTGCGAAACTTTGCAATTCTTTTTGTGAAACCGGTGACCGGTTGTGAAACCGAAGACCGGTGACGCAGACGCTACTCGCCTGCATGTACTTTGTTCTCATCACGTTTTGACGTCATCTGTGCGCTCTAAGAGTACACACATAGCCAAATTGAATCTATTTGTTAAGTCTTCACTTCTACTACGGTACTTAAATTGCAATTAACGCCGTAAGACTATGCAATGAAACTTTTGAGGTGATTGACTACTGAAACCTGACTTGATTATTGCTGCGAAACTCGATGTTGTCATGTTGCCCTGGCGACATGACTACAAAGATGAACCGGAAACAGTAAGATAAAGAATAGATTTGTCTGACGTGTACACACCTTATAGCATAAAAAGATTGTAGGGAATATATCACTGAAATCTTGCTGTTTGACACCTTTAATTTAGCAACATTTTAATTTCTGCACATATAAACAAATACAAATCTCATAGCGTCTTTAAAGGTTATCACTAGGTAACAGTATCTGTGCAATTCCTCAGTAAATGGCGAGTTCGGCACCTCGATAAGGTAAGTGATGCAAGTAATGTGATATATAATAAAGGAAAAAGACTCGGAACTTGAAAAATAACAAAAAAAAAATCTAAAGGCCTTCTGTTATTTGCTGGGAGAACACAAGGTTTTGAAATAACTGTCCTGGCTGGCAAATTTTGAAGACAATAATTTCCTGGCTAGCATTAATTGCTATCAAATGTGCCGCTGGCTGGGAAAACAGAATCCTTCGAGCGATGCTTGCTGGCAAATTAAACTCTCAATCTTTAGCTTGCTGGCTCTGAAGAACGGATAAATTTTTGCCAGCAAAGTTATTTATGGGGCAAAAATAACTCGGTGATTACTAAACAACATCTTAGAGCAACAAACAATCAATTTTAGAAAAAAATTCGTTGGGTACTCCTGTGAATGCTTATGCGAAAGCTTCGTGACTAGAGTTCCTGCGCAGTGGGGTGCGCTAGTTACCAGGCAACTGACGCGTGCTAGTCGACTGCTGTGCATGACGAAGCATGACGAACATCTGAAAGTTTGAATTTCGCAGCAGGTTATGAGTTCTCATTTCCCGAATGGTCACTGAAGGAGCTATGTCACGCCGCAAGACTGTACGTTTGGTGCAATAAAATCTGTTAAAATGTGTATTAATGATCACTGTAACTGATGCGAACCAGAGCGCTGGAGCGTGTTAGAAAAATTGTTTCCAGCCCACCTAACCGGTATACGAAAGTACACACATTAAACGGGTAAACATGATTGCCAGTATCACGCAAACGACTGATATTTTAAACTTTACAATGTTCCAAATCGCTTTTTTTCTTTTTGAACCCGTTTTCCCGAGGCCTATGGCTTTCCACTACGATATATTTCAGTTTTATGTCCCCCATGTTTCGGAACAGTACAAAAATTAAAATATCAGGCGTTTGCGAGACATCTGCGATCATTTTTTCACCTTTTAACGTATGTACATACATTAGACCGGTTAGATATCAGTGTCCGTTGTCTGGTAACTAGCGTACCCAACTGCGCAGGAAACATAGTCAGTAAGCTCCCGCATAAATACAAAGTTATCGATAATTTTGCCCTCTTACGTGCCTGGAAAAGCTTAATCCAAGTGTTACAGTTGAACATTGAGTCATTTCACTTGCCGCGTACACGTACGAGTAGCAGCGGGTGCAAAAATAGAACTGTTGGTTTGGTTCAGCTTGTCTTGAAGAAAATCCACGGAACCACTGAAAGGTAAATCATACGTTAGTTCGTGTTTCACTCCCACGTCGACCCAGCACTTGAATAGCTTCTTTAGAAACTAATCCCTGACACTTTAAATTGAAACTTGTGGCTGTTACGAATTTAGTCTCCACTCCTACTAAAACCAATCTAATTCGTCCACTTCTTTGCTTGAGGTTTCACAGTCTATTCCAAGCTCCAAGGTGTTAAGCCTGTAGTATCAATTTAAATCGCCGCCTCTGCTTACTTCTGATCGATAGTAATAGATTAAAGGAGACTGTAGAAATTTAAGCTAATTAGGATCGGCGAAACGTGGAAAACTATGGCTTCGGTCTTTCTGGCATAACAAAAGCAATTTCGAATTTTCGCATCTGAAGCCGGACTCTCGAAAGTTACCTACAGCGGCAGAAAGCACTCTTGTTTAGATACATCAGTGATTCAACATTTTCATTCAACACCGTTCAACATTGTTGAATTTTGCAAGTTAAAGGCGTTGAATGGTGTTGAACAAAGTTTGATAATTCATTCGTACAACAAAGATGTGTTGAAGAATGCTCAGGGATGGTCGATGTTTTAATGTTCTTTGGATGCTGTACCAGTCTTCTATTGATTGTAATGAAAAATAAGATTTTATTTCTTGGAATCTCAAGCCGCCTCCTATGCTTACTTCCTATAGTGACAGATTAGAGGAGACAGCGCTAGTTTAAGCTAAGTAGGATCGGCGAAACGTGGAAAACTATGGCTTCGGTCTTTCTGGCATAACAAAAGCAATTTCGACTTTTCGTATCTGACGCCGGATTCTCGAAGTTACCTGCAAACTGCTCCTTAAGAAAACACTCTTGTTAAAATACGTCAGTGATTCAACATTTTTCATTCGAATCGTTCAACGCTGTTGAATTTGGAAGGTTAAATGTGTTGAATTGTGTTGAATAAAGTTTGATAAATCATTCGATCGTACAACAAAGATGTGTTGTAGAATGCTCAGGGATGATCGATGTTTTAATGTTCTTTGGGTGATGTACCAGTTCTATTAATAGTCATGAGAAACTAAGATTTTATTTCGTGAAATCTCAAGCCGCCTCCTCTGCTTACTTCTGAGAGTGACGGTCTAGAGGGAACGGTGCTAATTTGAGCTACGCTTAGCTAGGATCGGTAAAACGTGGAAACGCGTATTTCGGTCTTTCATGATAAAAGCAGTTTCGAATTTTCGCATCTGACGCCGGACTCTCAAAAGTTATTTAGATACATCAGTGTTTCAACACTATCATTCACAACCGTTCAACATTGTTGAATTTGGCAAGTTAACGGCGTTGAATAGTGTTGAACAAAGTTCCATTATTATAAAACATTCGTACAACAAAGTTGTGTTCTAGAATGATCCCGGATGATCGATGTTTTAACGTCTTTTGGATGATATGCCAGTCCTTTATTAATGGTGATGAAAAACTAAGATTTAGTTCGTGAAATATCCTCCAAATCTTCGAGAGTCATTTGGAAACTAATTCCTTTTGTTTTCGTAGAAACAAATATGTCATTTAGAGCACAGATATTAAAAAGTCAGCCACCGTGTCGGTCGCAGCAAACAGCGGCTTGGACACGATTCATTTCCTTAAATTTTATGCAAAACATTTTTCATCAAAACAGAAAAGAAAAAATCTGAAATCTGAAATGCAGATTACACAAGTAGCCCTTTAAAGACCCAAGAACTAATTTAGGGAAACAGCAAACGACATATTTTGGCAAATTTCGTCGTTCGGTGCCGTCGATTCCTTATTGTACTACAGTCTTCGTTGTTCTCCTTGTGGTTTCGTATTATGGCATCTTATCGAAATGGCTAACTAATCGAGCGTAGCAAGAATTTGAATGTATTTAAAATTTTGTTCTTCGCAGTGGCAAGTAATAAACACCATACCTGTGAAAGAGTTCGTAAGTTTGGCTTTATCTGTTGTTTGCTGTTTGTCGTTTTGAGTTGACTAAGTCCTGTTTATACGGAGCACCACCACGAACGCGAACGCGGCGTTCGCATTGGATTGCGTCTAAGCAGCTTGTATGAATCCGTCCTACCTAAGGCGACCACGAACGCAACTGGAAATTGGTTCATACGGAAAGTCCCAGAAATTGCCTCGAGAGCGAATTTTTATGCGGTGGTCGCACAAACTATTTCTTGTCAACCAATCAGTTCTTTTGTTTTCACGGTAAGCATAAAAAAATTGACTTCGTAGCGCACCGATTGACAACATGTCGGACAAAACTGAACTGCTAATTGTGGAATTTGAAAACACCCAATTTTGATACAACAAAGGCCGTCGTAATTTTAAAGACGCAGAGAAAAAGTAAAATGCGCGGAAGCTTATTGCACAGGTTGTAAGGTTATAAATATGACCCTTTTGTAAAATCGGGTGTACAGACATACCTCTGTATCTTCTCTTCCTTCTCCTCCTCTGTGTGAAGAGGAAAATGCCAAAATGCCATCAAAATCTGTGTCTGAGGCGTTTGCTGCCATTTTCATGAGATGGTGCATGGCAGCACACATTGCGAATGTCACAGATCGAATTACTGTCACTACAATTAAATTTAAATTTGCGTTCTGTATGAATGGTGGGTCGTGCGGAAAGTCGTGCGGATAGTCGCAATGGTAGCGTTCGTGGTCGTGGTCGGGCTCTGTATAAACAGGCCTTAAAACGTGCACTACGCCGGAGTATGCAACGCGGCGGAGTTTTCATCAAGGACAAAAACCAGAGTGTTCCTTAAAATTTTATTGAAAAAAATTTTCATCAAAAGAGGGGAAAGAATCCAAACAGGTAAAAGTCCAGATTACACCAGCATTCCTTTACAAAAAAACCGAAAATCAATTTAGGAAAACAGGAAACGACACGCGTTGCTCAAATTGTGTGGTTGGGTGCCCCCCATTCCTTATTTACACTTAAGACTCCCGTTGTTCTCTTTGTGGCTTTCTATGATGATATCTTATCAAAATAGCTAACTAACATGGTCAATTATAATGGATTTATAATAATAATAATAATAATAATAATAATAATAATAATAATAACATTTCTAAAGCGCCCTTTCCCAACGGTCCAAAGGCGCTATTTACAATAAAATTATCAATTTAAAAAAGCACGCTTAAAAAGAACTGTTTTCAGCTGTCTTTTAAAAATGTCTAGCGATTCTGCATCCCTAACATGTTGTGGAAGACTGTTCCAAAGCAACGGCGCAGCAACAGAGAAAGCACGGCGGCCATAACTATTTAGTTTGAAACCAGGCACGGCGAGTAGATTTTTCTTTGCAGATCTTAGATAACGTCCCGGAATGTAGCTGACAAGGAGATCCTCAATGTAAGCAGGCGCAAGGCCATGGAGAGTCTTGTAGGTAATGATAAGTATCTTAAATTCAATTCGGAGATCAATTGGGAGCCAGTGGAGACTAACTAACATGGTCAATTATAATGGATTTATTTTGCTGTTCGCAGTGGCAAGTAATCATCTTCTGTGAAAGAGGGTCTCTAATGAACGTCCGTTTGCAAAGAACGTCCATTGCTGTCAGTCAATATGACGCGTAAGTTTGGCTTCATCTGCTATGTGCTGTTTGTCGTCGTTGGGTTGACTTACGTGCACTACGAGTTTGCAACGCAGTGGATCATCAAGGACAAAAACCAGACCGTTGGACATCAAACTCCAAGGCTCTTCAAAGTCCCCGCCAACAATGAGACTGTTAAGATGAAACGAATACAAGGTAAAACTTTTAAAACGGCTCATCTATGTTTTATGACCAATGTTTCTTCTCTTTGAACTTCATTTGCTAAGCAAGTTGCAGCTCACTTTTTGGTTGCTGGATAGAGAGCGTCAAAGTCGAGCAAAATTTTTTAAGGTGGTTCCATAAGATAGTGTTTTATGTGCTGTCACTAAAATCCCAAAAATTCCGATGAAGTCATCACAAACCTCCTCTCTTAAGGTGTATTCTTTAAGTATTTTTAATTTCAAATTAAAGACAGGAAATGAAATTATATGAACAGGAAATTCCGTTTAATCGCCTTTAAATGACAAATTAAAGGGACAGAATACATATTCTAGCATCATTTTTTTGCTCTTGTTTTGCAATTACTGCCAATTTGTATATTAACTACACATTCGATGTAAATGAATTATCACCCCCACATATGAGAGAAAAACAAATACATAAACAACTTTCCACTTACAAACATAAACTTTTTATTGTTTTCTTTCAAGCTACCTAATGTTTTACAAAGGAACGTAACACACTGTAAAGTGGTATAAATACTCTACAAGTAACATTAAAATCAGAGTTCTGTAAAATATATATCATTTTAACAATCAACAGTAGCTTTTTCTTTATTAGATAAAAATTGTAATTTAAAATGGACTTTAACAAATATTCAAGATTCATAATTTCCTTAGATAAAAATTGTAATTCAAAATGGACTTTAATAAATATTAAAGATTCAAATTTCCTTAGATAAAAATTGAAATTCAATTTCCTTTTAATTTATTTCTGATGTATATAAATCTGTAAACAATTTCTAATTCAGTGATGAAGAAATGAAAAGCTTTCTTAATACTTAGTAATAATCAAATACTGCACATTTAACATTAAAATTTGCAAGTTACATGTATGTACTTGTTGACTGAGTGGGAGGGCTGGAAGGGACGACATTTGGCTCAAGGTCATGGCATATAAGTGCCAAATGGCATATGGCAAACAAATGCCCCAGTGCATCTGCTGTGTACAGGTAAACAGGTCACCCAAGTACACAACAGATAGATTAGAACCAAAACAATACACACAATCTTCGAAGCTGCTTGCTTACACTCAAAACAAACAATCATTAAAAAGTTACTTCACACAGGCACATAAATGCCCCAGTGCATCTACTGTGTACAGGTAAACCAATCACCCAAGTACACAACAGATAGATTAGAAACAAAACAATACTCACAACTTTCGAAGCTGCTCACTTACACTCAAAACAAACAATCATTAAAAAGTTACTTCACACAGGCACATAAATGCCCCAGTGCATCTGCTGTGTACAGGTAAACAGGTCACCCAAGTACACAACAGATAGATTAGAAGCAAAACAATACACACAACTTTCGAAGCAGCTCGCTTACGCTCAAAACAAACAATCATTAAAAAGTTACTTCACACAGGCACACAAATGCCCCAGTGCATCTGCTGTATGTGTACAGGTAAACAGGTCACCCAAGTACACAACAGGTAGATTAGAAACAAAACAATACTCACAACTTTCGAAGCAGCTCGCTTACACTCAAAACAAACAATCATTAAAAAGTTACTTCACACAGGCACATAAATGCCCCAGTGCATCTGCTGTGTACAGGTAAACAGGTCACCCAAGTACACAACAGATAGATTAGAAACAAAACAATACACACAACCTTCGAAGCTGCTTGCTTACACTCAAAACAAACAATCATTAAAGAGTTACTTCACACAGGCACATAAATGCCCCAGTGCATCTGCTGTGTACAGGTAAACAGGTCACCCAAGTACACAACAGATAGATTAGAAACAAAACAATACTCACAACTTTCGAAGCAGTTCCCTTACACTCAAAACAAACAATCATTAAAAAAAGGTACTTCACACAGGCACATAAATGCCCCAGTGTATCTAATGTGTACAGGTAAACAGGTCACCCAAGTACACAACAGATAGATTAGAAACAAAACAATACACACAACCTTCGAAGCTGCTTGCTTACACTCAAAACAAACAATCATTAAAAAGTTACTTCACACAGGCACATAAATGCCCCAGTGCATCTGCTGTGTACAGGTAAACAGGTCACCCAAGTACACAATAGATAGATTAGAAACAAAACGATACTCACAACTTTCGAAGCTGTTCACTTACACTCAAAGCAAACAATCATTAAAAAGGTACTTCACACAGGCACATAAATGCCCCAGTGCATCTGCTGTGTACAGGTAAACAGGTCACCCAAGTACACAACAGATAGATTAGAAACAAAACAATACTCACAACTTTCGAAGCAGCTCGCTTACACTCAAAACAAACAATCATTAAAAAGTTACTTCACACAGGCACATAAATGCCCCAGTGCATCTAATGTGTACAGGTAAACAGGTTACCCAAGTATACAACAGATAGATTAGAAACAAAACAATACTCACAACTTTCGAAGCACCTTGCTTACGCTCAAAACAAACAATCATTAAAAAGTTACTTCACACAGGCACATAAATGCCCCAGTGCACCTGCTGTGTACAGGTAAACAGGTCACCCAAGTACACAACAGATAGATTACAAACAAAACAATACTCACAACTTTCGAAGCAGCTCGCTTACACTCAAAACAAACAATCATTAAAAAGTTACTTCACACAGGCACATAAATGCCCCAGTGCATCTGCTGTGTACAGGTAAACAGGTCACCCAAGTACACAACAGATAGATTAGAAGCAAAACAATACTCACAACTTTCGAAGCAGCTCGCTTACACTCAAAACAAACAATCATTAAAAAGTTACTTCACACAGGCACATAAATGCCCCAGTGCATCTGCTGTGTACAGGTAAACAGGTCACCCAAGTACACAACAGATAGATTAGAAGCAAAACAATACTCACAACTTTCGAAGCAGCTCGCTTACACTCAAAACAAACAATCATTAAAAAGTTACTTCACACAGGCACATAAATGCCCCAGTGCATCTGCTGTGTACAGGTAAACAGGTCACCCAAGTACACAATACATAGATTAGAAGCAAAACAATACTCACAACTTTCGAAGCAGCTCGCTTGCACTCAAAACAAACAATCATTAAAAAGTTACTTCACACAGGCACATCAATGCCCCAGTGCATCTAATGTGTACAGGTAAACAGGTCACCCAAGTACACAACAGATAGATTAGAAACAAAACAATACACACAACCTTCGAAGCTGCTTGCTTACACTCAAAACAAACAATCATTAAAAAGTTACTTCACACAGGCACATAAATGCCCCAGTGCATCTGCTGTGTACAGGTAAACAGGTCACCCAAGTACACAACAGATAGATTAGAAACAAAACAAATACTCACAACTTTCGAAGGTGTTCACTTACACTCAAAGCAAACAATCATTAAAAAGGTACTTCACACAGGCACATAAATGCCCCAGTGCATCTGCTGTGTACAGGTAAACAGGTCACCCAAGTATCCAACTTGTATTCTACTGGTAGCTTTCGAAGACATGAAAAAGGCCCCACCCTCATCACTCTCTTCACTGTCCTTTTTTCGGGAGTGTCTTGACTGCACAGGTTTTAAATTTTGTTAAATTTATATTTCCTTAAGCTCCTCGCTCTCCCAAGGAATTTCTTTGATGACAAAGTCCAACTTGTCGTCTTCTTCTTCTGTCTCGTCTGAGGACGTGTAAAGCTGCCATCTTTCCTTTTAAATTTGCGAAAAATAATCAATGCTTTGAAGAAATGGCTAGAAAATACTTTCAAAATGTGTCTTTTACTTACTATTTTACACCTAGAAAGTTTTGTTGAAACTGGTGTTCGCGATCTCGAGAACGAATTGTTTTTCTAAGATCATTCGCGTAATAATTTTGTGGTAGTTTTGAATTTGAGCGCTTTTGCAAAAATCTTGAGAACAGCTCGATGGATTTTTTTAAAACATTAAACACGCGTGCTTGACGATGTGACCAATTTTAGTATCGAGTCTTATTAACATTGATTCACTGGAAGACTTTTAGATTTAACGTTAAAGAGGACGTATGAAACGACGGAAAAGCTTGCGTTACAAATTCACATTTGGCAAGTAAATGCTAATATATTCAAAGTAATGCGCAAAGCATTCCTCCGTGATTTTTACTTTTCGTTGTAATCTACAGTGCAACAAAGAACAAAGAAACCAGATAAAAATCACGAAGCAATGAATTACGCACTACTTTGAATATATTAGCATTTACTTGCCAACTGCGAATTTGTAACGCAAGCTTTTCCGTCGGTCCATACGTCCTCTTTAACGTTAAATCTAAAAGTGTTCCAGTGAATCAATGTCAATAAGACTCGATACTAAAATTGGTCACATCTTCAAGCACGCGTGTTTAATGCTTTAAAAAAATCCATCGAGCCGTTCTTAAGATTTTCGCAAACGCGCTCAAATTCAAAAATTACCACAAAGTTATTACGCAAATGATCTTAGAAAAACAATTCGTTCTCGAGATCGCGAACACCAACTTCAACAAAACTTTCTAGGCGTAAAATAGTAAGTAAAAGACACATTTTGCAAGTATTTTCTAGCCATCTCATCAAAGCTTTGATTATTTTTCGGTGCATTTACTATTACTATGCAAAAACTAAGGTTGAAAATGTTTTTGCGATTTATTTCAAAACAAACATACAGAATTTTTTTGTTCTTGTACATTTTGTTTGCCAGACACCACAGTTTAAGATGTTGGTATTTGCTTTCCAAAGTGAAATCTGGATCGAGGAAAATTTCAATTTTAGGGTTTTCGAGGATTTTTGTTTATCGTTGTCATGGAAATATCGATTTTCACAAAATGTAAACCGCGCTAAAGTTCAATCCAAAACCAAAAAGTACTGCAAATTTCACGTTGATCCGACAAGATAAAGACTGTCTAAGAGCCGATTTTAAAAGTGAAGTATGGTCCCAAAAAAACTGTATCGAAACACCTTAATATATTTTTGTCACCAGAGAGGCAAATTGTCGAGGAAAATGCCATTAATGTCGTTATATTGCTTCGAGAACATGTTGAAATTTGGCAGTAAATTTCTTGGTAGCTCGAAACACAGGTCACAGATATTTTCGGGTTACTTGCAATTTTCAAGTATGGTAAAAATAAAAATAAAACTAAAAATGTTGCCCCTGTACTTCTGAAGACAATCAAATGAAGTAAACGGCCCGCGCATTGCCGGGGCATGTGCGGACGTCTGTTACCGCAATGTGCACATGAGTGTTTTTAAAACGCCATTTGCTTATCATGATTCGACTCAGTGATCGAGGAATGGAAAGTGAAACTCACTTTTAAAATCAGTGCGTTGTTTAAAAGGGTGCCTCTTACTCAATTCATGTTAGTTTAAAAAAATGTATCACCTAATAAAAGATAAATTTCAAAATGAGTTACCCATGTAAAACGTTAATGAAGCAAATTTGAAATGAAAATAAATTCTGACCACACTAAACGCTGTAAACGGAAAGGAAGACACTTCACTGAGTCAACGCTTTTTGTGACTCATGGCTGGAGTCACATAAGTACTGAAAGTTGACAGCCTGTTAGGTCTGTCAAAATGCTTGCGTGATTTTATTCACGTGAATGTGCTATAGGTAATCCACTTATGCTTTTTCGTCGCTAGTTAAAATGTTGAGCTCCCGAACAGCATATTTTTGTTTCTTCATAAATAGTTAGAGTGCCTTCTTAATTAATATTGGTCGGACTACTGAACGTAAGCAAAAGACCGAAGTCCCTCACGAAGTGCACGAATCATCACGACATAAATGCATTATGCCAATCTTGATATTTTAATTTCTTCATTTTCCGATATGCAAAAGTAAATGGGTTTATTGCTATTTCCAAAAATCAAAGTTACCTTTGTTTCGTCTTGGTTGGTGAATTATTTGGTGCTTTCGGAAATTAAGCCCCTTTCTAATAAATGATGAACATGAAACGTGCCATGCAAAGTTTTTGAAACTTTATTAAATACGGGCCAATACAGTCGCATTAAGTGTCATAATCAGAACTCAGGACGATACACTTGTATGATAAAACAAAGACCACGCAATCTTACGCTCACACAGCCCAGTTGACCAGCAGTTTTAAAATCAAACAACAAAACACATGTTTATCTGGGTTTTAACTGTTTTATAAACAAAGAGCATTTCCTTTGTTTTACGATGTGCACAAAGAAGTACGTAAATTACGTCTATAAACATTCCCCAACGCTGATGTCAATATCTCGGAAATCAAACTAGAATACTGAGCAAACAAAAGTAAAATAAGAAAACCATTATCTCATTTATTTGTTATTAATATTTCAGTGTAAGTTCAGTAGCGTGATTTTCTGATTAGCACTTTAGACAAAAGAGGAGATAGACCCATCCATAACGGAAAGAAGTATGTTATTAAGCTACCAGTTTGATTACAACACTTGACAACCTCCTTGATTCTTGGCGCTTCAAAAATCCTGATTTAGTTTACTTTTCATGGACTAACCTAACAGTTAGTTTAGTTTAGTTTAGTTTAGTTTAGTTCCTTCCCCCCTCAGGTGGGGGATAGGGCCAGAAATGAGTTGTCTCCGCTTGTCCTATTTTACTTCAGTTAGTGGTATAGCATGTTGCATCATTAAGGCGATGTAAATAATATCAATAATTTAAAATGACTTTTTTTTATTTGTCCCTCTCCTTGGCCACAGCTGCAGCTAAGGCCCATGAATCCTATCCCAAGAGGCACCGAAAAATACTTACTCACAAACTGTAATTATGTGTCATTTCAGAGGCTAAACTAAGGCAGGTCAATGCGAAGAGGATTATGAGAGATTATTGTCTTACGCGTAAATTCCAGGAGAAACTTGGCGTTTTGCAGAATATACTCGTTGATGACAAATTCAAGATCATGTACTGTGCAATTGCCAAAGTGGGCAGCTCCGCATTCAAGACAGTTCTGGCAGAACTTCACAATAAGACGTTTCCCCCAGGCTCTCCTCACGTAAGTAGTACAACGAATTTAATCGTGAACTTGGAATTTTACGCGTGAGTTTCATTTCAAGCGAGAGGTTAGGTTCGATTGAGCTGTCAAAAGGGCGAAAATCGGTCTTACCCAATTTCTGATAACTTAATAATCAGGGTATAACGGCGTCTCTCACTCCTGTAGGAAAACGTTAGGTTAAGGGCCCATTGCTATGATACGCGGTTGCCATGTACGTGCAATTTTACTTCCGGTCGGCCACAAATTTTTCGCGCGCTTTCTGGCCTCCCGGCGCCGGCCCGTCGCCGGTTCAAGTCGCCGACAACGTTTTTTTTTATCTCGTTGCGACAAACACAAAAGAAAGTGTTTTGCTTACTTTTTTAATTGATTTTAATTTTCTGCTTTACGTTTGCAACATGTGAGTTGTGCCTTTATTTCTTAAACTGGGTGTTTCAGTTGAAAATGAGCTCGAAGCTATCCACGTACGCACGTAAACAGAAAGCGCAGCGATGGCTGCAAGTCGATGGGGAATGGCAGATCGCGAAAAGCCGACATTCAAAGATTTTCAGTGTCAGGTCGGAGATAGAAATGTCAATGATGCAGATGCAAACCGAAATAAGTATTGTGCCATCATCCCGAACCCATAAAAAAATCCCTGCTGTCCGCGGCAGTCACTTCGACTGCTCCCAAACTACCTGACGTCGCTTGCGAGAAAACTGATCGATGTGCGAACCTGTGAACTGTCCTTCCGAACCTGAGCAACTCCAGTGTTTAGACAGCTCTTCAATAAACGAAGCTCACGAGGCCACGGACTTGCAGCCACTGTTGCAAGACAGCGTGGAGCAGCATACAGCAAGAAAGGAAGCTTGTAAACTGTCCTTGAAAGCAGCTCTATCGCGCGAATTTCATGCCCACATTGATAAGCTATTATTAAAGCACACGATAGAAAACCTGACAAATAATGGTGAGCTCGATACATCTGATAGGCAACCTCTGCTAACAACCTCAACCTCACTTGAGAAATAAGCAAAAAGTAATTTAAGTGATCTAAAAGACTGTGACTGTGGAAAGGAGAAATGCGAATTTTGTTCGGTAAAACAAAACACAGTTTAAGAGTTCGAGTTCGAGTGTAGTCGATGTGGACAAAAATTCAGCTTGAAGAGTGATACCTCTATCGTGAAAACCACAATTCGTCCAAGGTCTGCAAGACGTAATTTCGTTGCTCTTTCATTCCTTGTCAGTGGGCAGTATTTCAAAGATTAAGCTTATCATAAAATTCTCTGGACTCTCGGTCTGGACCAAGTCAGTTCGACTCAGTGGATCCACATTGTTGAATGGCGTGCGCCGTTCGTAAAACAGATCGCCGACTGAAGCGTGAAATAAGCAAGAACTGAAGCAATCCAGCGGGAAAACCAATCATCATTACACATCCAGTTTGACGGCTTTTATCTGACTCGCGGCCATTATTACAACAACAGCTGAGCTACCGTCCACGATGCCAAGAATGAGAAAATAATCGCCTAAGCGACCTAGCCATTTAACGCTTAGGCGCCTGGCCATTGAAAAAGCGAGCGTCACTTCTGGTGCCGCGAAAAATGTACGTTTCTCGTCGAGAAGTAAACGTAGCTGCTGCATTTTAAGAGAATTCGAAAAAACACCTCTTTTTCTCGAAATTTAAGCATCCTTTTTGCGAAAAAACAGAAAACAAAAAAATATACCCAAAAGAGTGGTCAAAGAAGCACATTTTTCATTCTTATTTGTGTATTTTTCTTCGCAAGCCAAAACGCATGCTTAAATTTCTTCAAATCGGCTTATGAAATGGTATGGTACAAGAAATTATGGACAAAAAAGTAAGTCTTTAATTAAAAAGGGATTTTTTCTGTTTCTGATCACGTGACATTGGGTGCGGCCCAATGACGTCATAAACTGAACCATACTTGCCCTCAATAAATGTTGTCCAAATTTGGTCCAATGAAAGCATACATGTGTTGAGATACAGCAAACTCATTTTTGCCTAGCAACGGCCTCAAAAGATACTGTAATGGGCCCTTAATTCGTCCTTTTGGCCATGACTCCTTTTGAAGCAATGATGACCTGATCGCTTAATCTTGTAATGTAGAAGTTCGAGAATTACACAGGGAACTACTTAGTAGATGATGTTTATCGAATCTTGAAAATACACCCCAAGAACACCAGCGGCTAACTGTGCGAATAATCTCACAGAAAGTTAGCTATTTTGAGAACCACAACTGGAATAAGGGAAAGACAAAAACATTGTTACCATTATTTTTATGCTAGAGCGGCACTTCGAACGCTGATGTTCGACAGGTTTGGCTACACCGGGAGGTCTCTGATGAGTATGCATGGGGTATCGCTTCCAACTTTATAAAAAAAAAAGAAGAAATTAGACTACAACATGATCGTTAACTGCTCTCAGAAAGGTTTGAATTATTTCAGGCAGTTAACTAACATATTTTAAAAGGAACAGCTTTTATTTTCAATTTGAAAGATGAACTTGGTTTGTCCCCATTTACTACCCTAGTTTACTCCCTGTTGTCTCCGAACAGCTGGTCTGCAATGACTTGTCTGTGCATGAAAATTTAGTTCCCCAGTTTTCTGAACAATAAACTGGAATGGAAACAGGTAAACAAAGATGGCGTGTAAGAATAAAAAGTATTGGCGAATATTTACGGAGCCGAAGGTGAGGTAAATACTCGCCAATATTTACTGAGCCTGAGGCGAATAGTTGTTTTAGTATAATTTTGAGATGTGGACATCAAAAAGTAAAAAAAAAAAACGGGCTAAAACGTGACAAAAACACACGAAAAAAGTAACTTAGCATTCGCGCCTTGAAATGTTATATTCACCGGTAGCGCGGTGAATATGGCATTAAAATTATACTAAAATACAATACTATATTGTACGCTAGTATACTGTAATACATAATATAACATAATATAATATTTAACAAATAAAAAATCCTAAACCGTACTCTGTTCTGTTATAAAACACGCAAGGAACTGAGGAGAGCACGAAGGAAGTGTAGGGTGAACACGAGCCGCAGGCAAGTGCTTCTCCCATCCTCTTGAGTGCTAACACTCGTCGTTTCAAAGCTACCACTGCATGTCAGCGTTTCAGACCTTATGGGTATTGATCTTAGGAAGGGTTATCTGTTGAAAACCACCAACAAAGAGGGCGCGGTCACAAATAATCCCTTTCTTGGCTTTGCTGTTTCTATAGTCCGGCAGATAAGTGTCAAATCAGGGGTGAGTACTGCACTTTATGATAAAAGCATCAAACTTGGCACGTTAATACTAGACATCATGGGGAACATTTTTAAGATTAGAGGCAACCGGGATTTGCTCTGAGTCTGCCAGGAGAGGGTGGTAAAAGTAGTGGGGGTAATTATTCAAAATGGCCGCCGCCAGCGATACTTCTTTGGTGTGGAAACATACAGCATAACTGTTTAAAACAAAGTCTGATCATAACGATCTAATGAAATACGTTAAAAGACTGAAATAATGCTATCAAAAGTGGCATAGAAGGTTTCTGAGAAAGGAAAATTGAAAAGATAATTCTGAGGTCATAATTATGCAAATTAGAAATTTTAATTAATTCACATTTGATGATTGTATAGTTGTAGCTTATTTTTTCGCTGCTATCGTCTCAAGCTTTACACGAGACTACTATAAATTATGTTTTCTAATTGGTAAAAGAATGCACATCACTGCATTATTTTTGCTGGGGGCTGAAAAGTGGCCAGAAATGAAAAAAAAATCGTCTTGAATTAGGTCTTGAGTTATGGCGTTATTTTTCCTGGGGGCTGATAAATGGCCAGAACTATGGAAAAAAAAAACAGTCGTCTTGAATTAGGTCTTGACTTATGCAGTTAAAAAATGGAAGCGCTACTGATTGTCCTTTTTTTTGGATAATTATTTATTGTTTATCCACTTTACCAACCACAAGAGTAACTAAAGAGCCATAGATACCTATTGCAAATAACTCCACTGTGTGAAGAGGATATGGTTGATACCCGGGGGGCCATCGTGGGTGTTACCTGCATGCACAACTCACTTGTATTGCCAAAAGCATGTGGAGATATACACATTTTGTATTCAAGAATTCGATTCCGGTACTTGTATAAGAAAACACACTGCAACCGGATATGCAGATTCATTCCTGAAAGCATTAAATGCCAAGGAAACCTTCCATGCAGACCAGGTTAGCACTCGTACTTTATGTAATAGTTCTATGCATTGCGACTAAAGTACAAAATTCTCTCAGCGCCAGACCGAGCTGCGCTGAGTTGTGCAAATACTAAGGGCGCACCATAACGATTGCAGTAACATTTCTGGCAGACGGAAGGAGTTTGACGTCCTCGCCTGGGATAGCTAGATCAACCCATCGTTAAAGGACACTTCAGTTGGAAGACTTAAGAAGTAAAAAATGATATTTTATATCCTAGAATTAACGGATTGTGCTACTTCATACCGCAGACGGTGACTGGTTCCAGACGGTGTTTAAAGTCGGTATCAGCTAACAAATTGGAATGCGGACGGGATGTTTACTCGGTACTTTATGTAATTCGCGTAGTTCAGTGTGTCAAACAATAACAGGTGCATTGCATGCACCATGTACTAGATGCGGCACCATGCCGTGTTTTACGGAAAGAAGAGGGTGCATAGCTAGATCGCTATAGAGTATGCTCATTGATGCTACATGTATGCCCGTATTGCATATGCTTGCACAGACAATGTGCGCAATTTAGAGCAGCAAAAGCAGACTTAAAGAATTAGAGCTCATCGCTACTTCCAGTATCTGATAACAAGGTGAATAATGCACGAAAGACGTTTTTCAGAGAAGATGTTAGAAAACAAATTACTACTTCATTTGCACAAAAGTCCCTTCCGTAACCCCTCATTTAGACACTGACAGGATACCCAGCTGGCTATTTGTGGGCCTGGTGCTCTTTTAACTGTTCAGTCCAACAAAATTCCGATGTAATTAACAGAAAGAATCAGTTAATCGAGAGCTGTAAAAGCTATAGACTGACGAAGGAGTAAATTTGCCGACGAAAATCTGTTTTGGAAATTACTGTGCTTGTGTCGTTACTTTGGCTGACTTAAACTAATGAAAATGGAAAATAAAAGGACAAATAACTGAATAAACAGCGTGCATAATGACGTGTTTCTACGGTCTTTTACTGCATCATAGTTCTCCCATGAAACAGTTAAACAGGTAAGCTTGAAAATGGCCACCGAAATTATTGAGGAGAAAACGAAATTGAGGTTAAATGATTCGACCAGTGTAGTTGAATTAATTAGATACCTAATTTGCATAATTTGACCTAAAATTAAACGATCTCCTGAATTCAGTTAAATCAGCCCGAAAAATGTTAATGTTTTGTTTTGATGGGAAATTAAACATCCAGACATAACTAAAATAACAATTCAACACTGTATCAAGTTAATTTTGCTTCATTTTTCCAATAACAGTCTTTATAGTCTGAATGGCGGCCATATTGAAAAATTCCCCCACCCCCCTTCCCAGCTGCCACAGCTCCTATCCAGATTGCCTCTAATCTTTAAAACGTTCCCTACGATACCTAGTAATAGTGTGACAAGTTTCATGCTTTTATCATAAAGTGCAGAATAGTTCCACCTATCTGCTAGACTACTAATCGTCTGCTCCTGCACTTAAAACCTTTGGGGATCCACTGTGGTGAAACCATGCACCTTATTACACTGTATTTTCGCGACACTTTTCGCGATTTGGGGATGATAATATCTCGCGACACTTATAGAGGCTGAGTCAATCATCAATTTGTCTTCGCGATTTCGTCGATAAATCAATCATTAAATACTTTTGCTAGCTTCACTGCTGGAATAGTCACGAAATTATGCCGCCTTTTGAAAAAGCATTCTCATCGCCCTATTCTTGTCCCATAACCCTGTTATTAGTCCTTAAGGTCCTTAGTTAACATATTTGGGGCTGTTTACATCGAGGGAGGGGAATCCTTGCCCTAGGAAGATCCTAGAAGGCGGATCATCCTAGCGTCGTATGTTTTCTATATTCAGTTTGCGTGCAAGGGTTGTACTTGGCCCTAGAGCAAGGGTGATTCCTAGCATCATGTAAACTATCTTCGCTCGGAAGATCCTAGTACTAGGGGCAGAAAAACAAACATGGCGGCGGCCGGGCGTTCAGCTGCTAAAAGCCGACAATTTCGTCTTGCTTCCTTTTCCACTTGGTAACCACCCTGTCCGAAATTTCTGTAGGTAAACCAAACGAAAGGTTGTTTCGCCTTCTAGGATCTTCCAAGTGCTAGGATCTTCCTCCCTCCATGTAAACAGTCCCTTAAAGTCATGTTTTTGTGGATTTTATTCCTTATTTTCGCGAACTTTTGTTAGCGGAAACTGTTAGTGAAATTTTTTCCCACCCGCCTCCCCTTAGGCGATGTTTATGTTTCATTGCTAGTATATTTACAACTCGTTGCCTGGGCAAATTTTTTCCCCTATAACTTTAACTTTAACTAGCGACGTTTAAAACGGCATTATTTTGCACGCAATAAAGGCAAAAATGTAATGCCGCTCGAGACATCTATAGCTGAAGTGTTCTAAAACTGCTAAAATCACTACTTGATACAATAGAGTGTTAGATGTAAATGGTTCTAAAGGTTCCAAAAATTCTTAAGTTCAAAATTTGAGTTTGGTTGAAAGTGGGCTCGGTGAAATGTTTAATATCTCCGAATTTGTAGAATGAGTAGAGTGTCTAAAAGAGTTCTCAAGGTGGACGGATGAAGGATAAAGGATAAAGCTTTCCTAGCATGAAGCAACTGTGAGTATGGCTACTTCCCCCTGGACGGGATGCTAGTCCATCGCAGGGTTATCCCCTAGCAGTATGTCGCCGGTACCCATTTATACACCTGAGGTCAATTTAATAAAGAAACTACACTTGTAGTTTTTACACATGTAATTTACACGTGTAAAGTCCGATTTTTAAATACAAGAATTTAGTTAAAGAATTTCTACTCTGGAACTCATACTGTAGCACGAGTCAGATACAAGAGTAAATTACAATTGTAGCGATACAATTGTAAAATCTGCTGGAATGCACTTGGAGGTTACAAGTGTACAATCCAATCGCTCTGCTTTATTCTATGCTAATGTAAGCTCTAGTCGCAGGTTTATTAATTCCAAACGATGAGCGAAAGCGTCCACAGAGAGACGAAACTTCTCCAGAAATTTCCTTGGATTTTCCGTGTCTTACAGCCGCCTTTCCTCGAAATTCCTAGGTTGCCGGATATTAATTAGATGCCTCAACAGTTTGTCGAGTTCTTCTTTGCCAAAGGAAGACAAACGCCTTTTACAAGACGTGCCCAATGTTTACTTGCCACGTGTAATTTGCACTTATGATTTACTAGCTGGACCCCTGTAAAAATACAAGTGTAAGAGTTTTATTAAATTGGATGACCACCATATTTTACAAGTGTTGAGCTACACCTGTAATAACAGGTGGGAGGCTTGTAAAATGGACATGCAACCAGTGGCGGATGCAGGTTTTTTGAAAGGGGGGTGGCTGACCTGACAGAACGATATCAGAATATTCAAAGACAAAATTACCTCAGTGATAGTTCTGTTCCCTTTCATAATTTCAAGCTTAAACGACCCCAAAGAGGGGGGTGGCTAGCCACCCAATCCACCCCCCGTGGATCCGCCCCTGTGCAACGATGTTTACTGAACTCGCTTAATATAAGGGTTCAGCTTGATAACAGCAAAAAACAAGGGTCCAGCTTGTAAATTACAAGTGTAAAAGTTTTATTAAATTAACCCCTGGGTGGAGAGAGACAAGTTTATATAACACATCAAATAGCATCCTTGTGTTGATTCTTGACCATTTAAAAGCCTTTCAGCTGCATCTTAGGTTTGCGAAACCACCAACCTTCGTTTGGCACACTTAACAAACTCTTCATATTACATTAAAATATAATATCAAAATGTCTCTTTTCGTCACTTCGTCAAGTCCTGATTTCTCTTGTTAAAACAATCCGTTCTGTTGTGTCTTGGATGACTAGTTTCGTGTGACATGATCAATAAACTGCGTCGTTGTTAATTACCATTTCCTTTTTTAGGTTCACTCATGGAACAAGTGGAGACGTCTGAATTCTTACTCAGAGAAAGAAAGGGAGATACGCCTTCAAACTTATTTCAAGTTAATTTTTGTTCGCGAGCCCCTACGTCGTCTGCTTTCGGCCTTCAAAGACAAGTTTTTGAAGGGCGATCCTCAGTACGGCAGACGGTATAGAAGCGAAATAGTTAAATTATATCGCCCTAATGATTTTCAACCTGGTGGAGAGAATTGGATTACCTTTGCGGAATTTATAAAGTTTTATTCCAGTGAGAGATATAGAGATCCACATTGGCTGCAGTACGAGCAAATATGCCATCCGTGCCTTGTAAACTACGATTTCATTGGTCGCTTAGAAACTTTGGAAGAGGACACCGCTCTCCTGCTAAAATTAACGGGACTTGATGAACGTATAACTATCCCGAAAATAAACCAACACACGGATCCTCATGAACTGCTGGATTACTATTCCCAGGTCCCGCCTGAGTACATCATTCGGATCGGGGAACAATATCTCAACGATTTTTTAATGTTTGGCTACGAATACCTCGGTTCTGTAAAGCCACTTCTTAATGGCACATGGCCTACAAACACAGCAAACAAAACAGCGAGTGCAAACGAGCTTATCGACTGACTGAATTGTCCTTTCCGGTTTCAAAGTACACTTATAGCTCCTGGAGCAAATTATTAGCTCTTTGTCCTCAGGGTGCATTAAGTGATCAGAAATGATGCGGAAAAGGAGTTCTTGAAGTGATGGTATGTTTGTTTTGTATTCAAACTGGCCAGGTGCTTAGTCGAGTTCCTTATTTGTTTCATTTTTTAACACGAAGAACCCTTGTTGGGACTGTTACAGTAACTCAGGAGCTGTCGCTAAGAAATTAGGAACATGATTTGACACAAAATCGCGTCTTGTTACCCATATTTCCATTCTTTTACTTAGTTTATACATAATTTTAGGCGTATTAAGAAATATCTAACAGAGAATCTTCAAGTACTTTAGTTCATGCACTTATCATGGGCAGAATAAATTATTGTAACAGTTTTTTATGGGCGGCCTACCATTCACATAAGTAAGCTTCAGATAGTACAGAACACTGCCGTCAACAGGCCAGCAGGGCCACCATAGGCTGCGCAGGCTTAATAGGGGCAGAGCTGGGTGTGGTCACTAGGTCAGCGGAGACTATGTCGCATACGTTTATCCTCCTTATTTCCGGACACGATATCAAGACCCCGACCCCGTACGCGTCCATTACAAGCCCTTTAGTGGCCACTTGCAAGATTGATGGTGTGAGCACACTATCGAATATACAGTTTTCCAAAGAAGGAATCCGTCCGTGTATGGAGGGTATATTGCGTGGGACTTAGATGTCTGCGCTGTAACAAAAAAGTACAAAGAAATTGGCTTGTTCCTGTTAGTAATACTAAATGGAAGAACCGGTAGACAGCGAGGAAATTTAGCAAGTAAAGAGAATGAGCAAACGTTGGCAAATTTGAGTTCAGCCGAGGAAGCTACGCGCGAAGATGAAGTCGAAATTGAGAAGCTTTTGCAAGCACAGAAATCCAGAAACACTCAATACAAAACTAAGAGCGACTTAAACGCATGGACGAAATTTTGTGAGTTAATGAAAGAGTCTAGAGCAATTGTAAACATACCTGCCAAAGAGCTCGTCCTTCTTTTGTCCAAATTTTTCATCTCCTTTCGCAAAACAAGATGACACCGAGTACGAACCGTGTATACATTAAGCCAAACTCGATGACACAAACAAGAAGAAGGTTTCTAATCACTCCGTTAGGAGGACCAGTGTTGGACGACTCCTCGAAGCAGACGTTCAGCCAAAATTCGTTGCACAGCTTAGCGGTGATAAAAATTTGAAAACCCTCGACAGCTACATTCAGCATCTCTGAAGCGACAGCGATAAATGTCTCCTGTCTTGAATCGTGGGCCACGTACATCCGCTCAGTCCGAAGAAAACCAAGTCAGTCCTTCCACTACAACACATCAAAATGTCTTCACAGTCCAACAAATCCAGTCTCAGGCAATTTTTGCCGGAGCCCATATTGACAAGTTCGAAGGCTGCACATTCATCAGCAACGTTTTTTGTGGTGATCAGTCGAAGATCGCAAGGCTAAATGAGAACTGATCGCTGATCGATCGATTAAAATTCGTTGCACCTTTGGTCACTTTCCATAAATTGTTGTTTAACCACAAGCTTTTTCATTGAGCCCATATGAAAAAGAACGGTTATTTTGTCTTTGTTCATTGACAAAGTTTGTACAAAGCTGGACTTTTGTCCCGTTTGGACTGGAGACTAGTGACAGAAGTAAGCCAGCTAAATGCTTGAGCCCGCGCTGGGAAAAAAATAAATGTTTATTTTTTGTCCTTTTGATTTCTTGTTTGGCCATATAATAAACTTCTTATTAACCGAGCTAGGTCGGTCTGTATGGAAGAATCTTGACCTCGGTCGCTGGTACAGACCTCACTGCGTTCGGTCTGTACTGGCGACCTCGGTCAAGATTCTCCCATACAGACCTCCCGCTCGGTTAATAAGAACTAATACTTACTAGATTATATACTAGAACAGATGTGTTCTAGGGAATAGGGGTGGACTGAGCTGAAGGGTCTAACCAGGGCGTGACGAGTAGTCTATTTTTCTTTAGAGGCCTCATTTTCAATAGAGAAAATGATTGAGCAATAGTCACAAGACTAACCTGCGATCTAAAGCACAACAGCTATTACATTATGCAATAATCACGCATTATGTGTAAAAGTACATAACCTCGACTCCAAATTCCAGGAATAAAAATTAGCAATCACCTCGTGGTCTTCCTCGTAGCTTCCTGACCTGACACGCTCTGCGAGTTCAGCCCATCTCCTCCCCTCTCTCTACCTTTGAGAGATGCATTTTAATTAGTGCATAGATGTGGGTTCCATTTTTTTAGTGCCCTCCCCTTTGCTAGAGCTTAATAATTAGTACATTTGTTATACATTCATTTTCCTTACTCCATTAAGTTTTTTTCAATAAAGAAAATCGGCCATGACACAGGGCCAACTTTTATCTAAACATCTGGCTGGTTATTTGTGTGTTGTACGCTCTAGCAAACATAGCTCGTCTGTTGTTCAAAAATGGACATTACAAGAATTATGGGGATTCTAGGTGAAGAGAAAGGCTTCTACTCGTTTATTTTAGGCCATGTTTCCGCTTTTAGCAAAGCCGTTTTCATACCGGCCCGAGTTATTACTTCTCCCGAAGCGTTCTCGGTTTGCCTTTATAGCGCCTGGTATTTTGTCTTGAATGTTTTCGTCCTTGAAACACGGACGTTGCCAAAATTCGAGGGTGAAAACATAGACTGGTATTTCCATTCATGGGAATACCCAAGAATTCTTCGTCCATTTCGCAAAGGTAACAACTAACTGTTATCGCAATGAATCTTGCGAGTAATTCGAGAAAATTCGAATCGATGTACGCTCCTACTTGATCAATCAAATGCTCCCATCGGCGCCCGTTGGATTTGTGATTGGCAGGCTGACACCCGCAGTCTCCCTTTTTAGGATCGCTCCGTGTTTAACATTCCTTTCTGTACGTAATCGTGGTAGCTTGTGACTTAACTAAAGTATTTGTCGGAAGTGCAGCGGAGCGACTTGAGGTACGTATCGAACCGACTTCGTGTTGTATCGAAATAACTTTGCATCAAACGACCAGACGCCTGAAAGGGAGCTCGGACACACACCGATCCACCAAAAAGCGTCGAACGTAAAAGTGGTTGAACTCATGCGTGCGTATTTACCGAACAGTGGATGTACAGAACAGCTTTTAGGGTGCACAGTGTTTTACAGCAGAATGAGTTGAGTTCTTATGTCTTCTTTTGAACGACGAATTTAAAATGGAATGCTATTTTTTTTATTTAAGAGGATGAAGGTCATTTTTTAATTGTTGCTTTATTATTGCTATTAAATTCAACTTTCTTATTGGTCATCAAAGGCGTAAGTAATAATAATAATAATACTTTATTTAATGAGGGTAACATGATTTACTGGTTGCCCAGTAGTTTTCAATATGGCCCTCCCTAATTTTACATAAAAAAGAAAAAAGAAAAGATATTTGACGCGATTTGACCTAATTAACTACATACTATATTCTAATGACTAATAATAATGACAAAAAATTGAACATTATACTAATAAGATCTAAAAAAGGCTGCTAATTTCAAAGTGTTCTAAGGCAGCATTTTGGTTTAGTAGCTTCTGCCGTTTTTACGTTAAGTAGAAAAAAAACAAACAAAATTATTTCCTCCTTGGCATGGAATCAATCTCAGATCCTTTGCTTTAAGAGCGATTGCACTTCCTCCGAGCCACGGTGACATCTGTGGATGAAGTTGGGTTTTATTTTTGTATTTATATCTTTTCACGTGACAAAGGCGGCTCGATCGACGAAACCAGGTGTTTTCTTGGGAAAATGTGTCGGGACCGCCGCAACTTAAAAACCATTATTGTGGACAGAAAAAAACCGGAAGGCACTAGCTCTGCTATGTTTAACGTCGGGACTGTGGCCAAATGCTGCAAACTCAAGCGATATGTACTTTGACTCGCTCGATGTTACGCGAGTTAAGCGAGTTACGCGCGGTTAAGCGAGTTACTGATGCGATAAACACAGGTGTTTTTCCTCGGAAAATGTGTTCGGACCGTCGCAAAAACCATGGTTGTAAACAGAAAAAACCAGAAGGCACTAGATCTGCTATGTCTCGCGTAGGGACCACTGCCAAATGCTGCGAACTCAAGGGATGTGCCAACCGAGTTCGCAGGAGAACTCAGGAAAGAGAAAGTCGGCTCAAAGACAAATTTTGATTCGTAATTTCAACTTTTCGCCGTCCACTTTTCCAGTATAGGTATTAGCTAGCTTTGTTCTTAAGTTTTAAACTGTCCGAACAATCGTTTTGCTAAATATTAAGCTTTCAAAGAAACCTCTTTTTTCAGAAATTGGCATTCTCCTCCCCACCGTCGGATTGCCATGAGACTTCCCTCCTTCTCCCTTGAAGTCTGTACGGACGGCTGGGCGTGCATACGCCAGGTTACCAAATTTTCATCACATGCCCCGTTTCAGAGAATGATCCACACCAAACAAATGTCGAACCTAGAAGTAGTCGAGTTTATGTGTGTGTATTTACCGGTCTGTGGATGTTTCTTCGAATCTTGCGGCCTTACTTTTACAGAGAGCTTCGACAGAAAGGGAGTGTTGTTGATAGGGTGTTATTTGCTACGATGGGATATACTAAAGAAACGCAAGTCAAGCTGCAGAAATTTTCGACAGCTGCCAAAAGTCTTTTAAATTATGAATTCTTTCAGTTTTTTTATATCAAAAAATATACCTCCAAAATTAATGATTTAAGGCCACTGTTCCTTCTGTATTCCGCGTTTTACTACTTTGTTTTTCAACGACTGCTGCGAAATCCATCTGTTTATTTCAAGCTGGACGCTGATGTCGTTTACTTTAACCCAAACGTTTTTGGGAGCATGCTAAAGAAGAAGAATACGAGCGATTGTCTCATGACTAACTAAAGATGCATCCTGCTTCATTAGCGAAGGGATTAAAATTTGATTATGATCCTGCCGCAGTGTGCGGTGTGAGCGGTACAGAGTGTACTTAAATGGAACTTCGCTCCTTCGTCCATCATTATCGTAAAAAAAAGTTAAGTAGATACTTGTTTCCTGGGAGGCATCTAACTACGAAAGGACAGCGCTTCAGTATTAATTTTCAACTCCTTGATGTAGATCTCCTAGATTTCGAGCGAATGATGCGTCAGTTCAGGGATCCATATTAGCAGTGGTCAGGTCGTCAAAGACGACTATGTCCATTCCTACGGACGTGAAATCACAAACGCATCCAGTGAACGAGTAAGTTTTCAGGTCGAGCAAGTGCTTTTCTTCAACTTCTCACAATTTAATGTACCTGTGTTTTGAATGTCCACCAGCCATTCGGGATTCTGTACTGTAGTAAATAGAGAATTTAATTTTTATTTAAAACTTCGTTTCGTTGCGCGTACGACTTCTTATGCGGTACTCTCAGAAGTAAATTGTTGGCAGGCTCAATTTTTTGTTCTCGACCACTGACGTACGGCAGCAGTATGCAAACACGAAGACCCTCTCTCTTTGGTCGCTCGTGAGTTTTGCAAAATGTGGTGCCACTTTGACAAAGTGTCGCCATCACCGCAGAAGAATAGAAAGGGGAGTCTTTCGAGGAAATTTCTTAGTGCGAACAAGAGCAACGAAAGCGCGGACTTTTGCCATCGTGGCAGTAAAACAAGCCATGGCTTAACCAGCGAACGTTTGACATGCGACGTAGGTCTATCTTTTAAGTCCGTGTAGTTGAATTTGTAAAATGAAAGTGTTTGATGGGAGCCTTACTGCGATGCTGCTGCAGTAACAAAGTGAAAATAAAATGCAACCCTTCCTTTTCTATTTTAATTAATTACTACGCAATTTTGAACGAACAGGTATCTTTTCTGGCACACTTGCTCGGCTGACGAGTTTGAAAAAAAGCTAAATAAATATGGATCCCTGCGTCATAGAAAGATCAACGCGAGTGACGAAGTTTGGTGGACCATGCAATATTCAAGTAGCGCTCCACACAGTAATTGCATTGTAGGTGAGGCTTTAGTGGTGCACTTCTCTTATGCGGTTACAGTGAAACAAATGCTAGACTTGGGTTTGTTAAAAAGATTTTGAAAACACTGCCCTTAATATTTTTATGAATCTTGGTGAGCCGCTCTGCTTAAAACGCTGTGGGATGCTACGGACTTCATTTGAATTACTCCTGCTTGTTTTTATGTCAGCGACAAAAATCAAATCAAATGGGAGCCCGCCCCGCTACAAGCCGCAGGCTCGATTTTAGTGCACGCATTAGGGGCCCACATTCACCCTGGAAATCTACAGAAGTTTAATCAGTTTTCACACATTCCTTAATTTTTGCGCTTCAAATGTGAACAAAAATCTCTATCTGTCAATGTTGTCCTTTTTAGAGCACAATAAAAACCAGACTTCTGTAACTTGATCTCTTGTGACAGATACCTAGGAATAATGATTTTGCTGACCATCTTTGCACGAGATGTTTTGGAATATTTTAATGTATGTGGACATTATTTGTCGCTTTGAATCACCATCCGTTATTTTCGACCGAGTCCCAACCAGCAGATTCAAAATACGCACTTCATTCTTGGCAACCAACAACGTTTAAAACGCATTTGTCTGGATTTGCTCTCGGTGGCAGACCCTCCAAAATACCCCGGCAAGGTGCTGCTGTAAAACTAGTAATAGTTGACACAAAAGCTGCCCCCGCTGTTAAGAGGTTTTGTGATCGTATTTACTGATTTTTTCTTGATTTACTTAGAAACACTTTGTATGGTATTTATTTTTCTGTACTGTAATTTAGGTTTTAGATTGTTTCTGCAGAAGCAGGCCAAGTTGAGATTAGCACCCAGTCCAGTGCTAAGAGGTTCATGAACTTACGGAATCGCGCCAATTGCGACACGTCGATCACTAATATTAATGCAAATGAGCTCTATTGTTTCTGTCAACTGTGGTACTTCTTTGTGCTTGGGTATTGTTTGGGTGCAAATTAGTTCAACCTATAAAACAATAAGCCATTTTTAGTAATGCCGGGCAAACGATTTGTTCGTCCTATATTGCTGAAATAAAACTTTTCTTCTTTGATAAACTAGGTTCTTTATTTAGAACAAACATTGTAGTGGAAAATATATGGGGAAATTGTACTACAATGCGGGAAAGCAACTTCCAGCGACATGGGAATAATTTCCATATACGCATGTAAATAAAGTACCACGAACTTGACTTTTGATACAAAATGCGCTTTCACGGACGCATTTCTCACATTACAAGCGAGATTTTAAACAGAGACAATCAACTACATGAATTGAATTTGAAATCAATCAAGTAAAATCGCAAAAGCGGCTATTTCTGTTAGTGTGATGAAATTTCCTAGTCGCCCAAACTATCTTGCAATGTCTGAAAAGTTAGGGACGGACGATTAGAAAAGTGATGGGGGGGGGGGGTTGGGGAAAAAAAAATTCATGCAAGGGAAAATGTCCGAAAAAAAAATTCATGCACAAGATGGGCCTCATTTTGATATGAAACCATAATTTGTTCTGCCAAAGTGCTCAAGTAGTGTCTCCAGTGTTTAAAAAATTGGAAATTTTCTGCGGCTCTGCCAGGATGCTATAAAATATTGTTTTCATAATAAATATTTCTTTTGTTGGGAGGAGGATACCTTCGCCTGGAACAAATTTGTTGTTGTTTTTATAGTCATAGTCATACAGTTGAATCCCATTATTTTGAACCGTCAGGGGAAACAAAAAAAGTTTGAAATACCGGGAGTTCAAAATAACCGATAGTAAATGAGTGAAGGGCAAATCCAAGCCGAAGGGAAATTGGTTTAAGTTGGAAGTAGCAAGGAGCGACAGGCCTGCACGACTTCTAACAATGGAAACATAAGATAATGTAGCCTCTTAATATTTTTGCACTGACAAGTACGTGATTTTTAAGAAAGGATATGAACAGTGGCTCGTAAGATTTGTCGTTGCAATGACTGTCTTGGTTTTATAAAGTGCCATTAAAACGTTTTTGAGCTTTGGCACCGTTTGTTGACATTGAGTTCAGTCAAATGTGTAACAAATAGCCCCTTTCGAAACTGTGAGTTTCGTGTCTATGGAGCTTGATATGTTTCCTCCTTTTGTAAGCAAGTCTTTCGACTGCCGATTTGTACAGGCAAGACCATGGTTTCGACCCTCCACATGGGTCTCATCAGTTGCCGGGATTGGTTTTGCGAGTTGCTCTTGTGCAACCTCATGTACGTTTTGAGAATGGCAAGGCATTCTGTTTGGCAAGCGTTTCCCGTTATGTATTTATACCCACTGTGTGGATCAAAAATCCAGGATTTCTATTGGTTAATCAAAGGTGGCCAACTGTCAAATGTGGTTTTCGATCTTTATCCGTTTGAAGCTTACGTGTGTTTGTATATGTTGCGTTTTTGACATTTTAGCACTCTCCCACTAGGTAGAAGGTACCTGTGTGTATTTTATATCAAAAGTTTTAAAGGCAAATTTATGAGCTACGTTTTTGAAAAGAATTGTTTTTAAATTAAGGAAATAACAGTGTATGTACTGTATATTTTATAAATTAATCTTTCTGGACACCACTGTTTGTATCAAATCATTTCATATGAATACGTCTTTTATAAAAAATCCATACATGTATATCAATAACATTTCACAATTTTTCACTATAAATCGCTATTTACTTTTGAAACCTCCTTCAGTAAATTAAATTTTAAAGCGAACATTATTAAAAAGTGTTTTGGAATAAAATAAACTTCAAAATGTAAAGTAACGTAGCAGTACAAGCTATGTATTTAGTAAAACAAAGTTGCATTGTTTTTAATTAATTCAATAGCAAATTGTGCATAACGAAAATATTTTCTCAAAAAAAAAAAATTCATGCATAGGGCTGTAGCCAAAAAAAAAAATTCTTGCACAGGAAATGGGCCAAAAAAAAAAATTCTGGCAGGCTAAAAATCCCCCCCACCCCTCCATCACTTTTCTAATGGTCCGTCCCTTATAAATAATGAGGTCGCAGCTCGACTTGTATCTGGAAAATTCAACCTAGAAATTTCACAAGAAATTCACTGTTTTTATGAGCTTTTTCTGAAGGCAAGTGCTAGAGTTGTTGTGTTTCCACGCGACCTAATGCACTGTTGTATCGCAATATTTCTCGGGTTTACTGGTGTTGAGATTCACTCGTTCGCTAAGCAATGCTTGCGTGTTTATGGATCAAGGCTTTCAGTCCACCAAAGTGATTTGTGTCCACAAATCGTTTCCAAATGATTTCTGTATGATGCGTGTCTGAAAAATAGTCTTACGCAGCGTCTCTGGATCCAAAATTTCTTAGTTCGAACTCAAACTTTTCCTTCTCGTGGCCTGACAATTTACGTTGGCTTTCTACGCGAATAAATTGAGGCAAACTGAAATAAAAACTACAGTTTCTCTCTCACCTTCAAGACAGCTGCTCTTCGAGATTTTACATATACTGAAAACATGTGCAGTAAGGAAGCGTACGCAGTATGACTGACGGCAAAACGACCCACGAGTTTTCTATGAATACCATACCCCCTAGATGAGATTGTTTATTTACTGACACCCGTCACCGTCACATTACCCATATGTTTACTGATGCTAAGTCATCATTACCCATTTATTCCGTTCGGGCTTTTAGTGATGAAACGTCATCATTACCCACTTATTCTGTGCGCGCCCTGTTCTGGCAAATCGAGATTTGATCTGGTATATATACTGTATATTTTAACTGTAAGTACTTTACTTCACTTTACTTTATATACGCACGAGCTATAAGGATGCCTCCTCGGGATTTTCAAAATCCCTGCGGGGGCAATAATCTTAACCAGGTCGCTTAATATGAAACTTTTTTCCTAAACTGGTCCTAGGGATTTTCTGTCCTTCAGCGAGAGCTTTCAGGCGCCGCACCCGAACTTGTGAGTTGACAAAATCCATCCTTTGGTGTAGAATAATTTCAAAAAAGAATAACTTGTTCACGTAGCAGACAGCAGAACCCGGTGATTAAATGTAGCGGCTATTGGCTCGCGTCGTCAATTTTTTCCTCTGATTTTTTCGAATTACTTAAGTTAGCGATCCCTTGGAATGCCGCATTATTTTAAACGATTGCTTGGAGTTTATAGCACACTGCAAAAGCAATCAAGCCAGCACATGGCCACAATTCAAGTAAGCTACGTTAGGTGCACGTTTTCTTGGATTTGTACGGCATTCATACAAACGTATGGTCTCTGTTATTCATTGAAGCAGCTAAGCTAAAAAGCTTACAAGTGTACACTGACCGTTGCGTTGGTTTTTAGCAGTCTTGCTTGAGTTTCCGAACGTCGTTCGGAAACTCGATTCTATGCTTTCCAGGCTAGTTAGGTGCCTCCAAGTTAAAGACGTAAAATTAAAAAAATGCGCCGATTTGAGTTTACGGCCATTGGTGAATTATTTAAGCATAAACTTGGGCTTAGTAATTTCTCCTTTAGTCAGAAGCTTCTAAGGAACAGCTATAATATCAAATTATGAAAAATAAACAATTTATTTGCTTTTGTGCTAGAATGATTCTCGGACGGTCCAGTTCGCTCGCGTTTTGCCTGTTTAGTAGCACCTCCTTTGGTTTTTATAATATTTAGATTTATTAAAAACTGGACTAGGTATATTGGATTTCTAGCATTTTGATTGGCTCAACCGAGCTAGGCTATCAGCTCATATACCTGCTGCGACCAAATATGGTCAATGAACACTCAACAACAAAGTGAGCTGAAAGTTTTTTTCTCGCGAGCAACCCGGCGAGAAAAATGGACGAGAAAAATCACTTGCCAGCAAATTTAAATTAAGCAGAAATTCCAACAACGTCACCAACAAGCATCACCAACAGCGTCGTCTAACACAAGTCAAAATTGTTTGAAGAAACTGTGCAGAAATAGAAATTTAAGCATTAAGCGTTGTGTTTACAATTAAGCTTAATTTCTTTCATCGATCGTCGCGTCGGTCATTGAAATTGAACAAACGGTAGGTATTATCAAAAAGGATTTCCACTTCAAAATATCAAGACAAGACATAAAATAAAACACAATGAAATGGGGCTGGAGCATTTAATAAAAACTATCACACATTCATGGCGAGTCGGTGCGAAAATCATGAAGCAGTCTAAACAAGTGCTAAAAAAATACAGCTGCAAACTACCAAGAAGGAAGGAAGGGCGAGATTGTTTTTCGGCTTTAACATGCAGAATCAGGACACTGGTTTACCTGCACTTGTTGTAGCTCTATGTTCCAACAGGTCCAAATGCTCAGATAGAAATTGGATGCCATGTAAACGGAGTTGAATCGCTTTTCCAGTTGTTTGAATGTTGTTTTTACCATTCCGTCCGCAACCTCTAAACCGAGAACAACTGCATTTTGCGCTTTGCGTTTAACAAACTATGATGGTGAATTCTAATGTTCCTCGCTACAGTAATCTTGCTTCTGAGCTGCATAGAAAATACCTCTTCAAGTTCAACTGTTCAAATTTGTTCTGTCTTCAGTTCGATCAAACACGCACATGATGGCTCCGTTGTGCGAACAGATTACAAACTTGTTCAGTTTCAACTCCAGCAGCTATATGGTGAAATTGTACAGCTTCAATCCGCTTTGAACGATGATTACAACAATGTTCAGGAAAAATCAAACATGTACCATATTTCAGAGCCAATAATTAGAAGATTTTTTTCCAAAACGTGTGCTACTTTGTTCACTTTCGAGCAGTTTTCATTGATTCATTCAGCTTTGCAATGAAACGCTGCAACACTTCGCGAGGTTTTGGCGCCTTTTTCGTTCAGTCATGTGATCGATTCTTGTTCCGCTTAAATTTCTTTTCTCATTTTTCCCGTTCTTTCTGATTTTCTTTTTAAATAGTGGTTAAGTTTTTAATAAAACAATTATTCTACTCGGGCTTGCTGGATATCAAATGATTATAACCAACTCGGCGCTACGCGCCTCGTTGGTTATCTATCATTCGATATCCAGCGCGCCCTCGTAGAATAATTGTTAAATATTCCTGGTTTTCAAAGGTGCCGTTATCCGCATAGCTAAATTAAATGGGATGTTGGCAGAGATGAAAAAAAGCTCATTAAATTTAACACCGATGACAGCTAAAGGACATGATTTAGAGTTTTTTAACGTAATACCCCACTTTATTTGAAAGAAAAGAATTCACGCCTAGCGCTATTCTAACCCTCCACAAATATTTGAAGAACGTGACGTTAAACGTCGCTTCGGTCCTAAAATCGAGCGTGCGGCTTGTATGTTCTGTAGTTTTGAGACCCAATCGTTAGGAGAACAATCTTTAGGAGTGCAGATATTATTGATAGAGTATCTTTAGTACCGGTCAATCTAAATTTGTTAGTGTTATTTTTCACTTAAAACCAAATTCGAAACCATTAAAAGGGCTTGTCGATTTCGTTTTACCTAAATTAGAAGATATACGTCAGTAAATTTGACTTAAATTTTGATGTTTTTTTTTTTCAGGCCTTTGCATGCAACCATATTTCTTAATAGATATTCAAATTTTGGCGTCTTGTTTGCGGTATTAGTTAACAATGGATGGCGAGGGGGGGGGGGCTAGGGTTGTTTAATTTTTTTGGGTAGGCTTCATTGCTTTTTGGTAGAGTTTCACATGTGAAATTGTTTTTAAGGTTAGCAATAGAATAATGACATAAGTAATGCCGAAACATGTCTTTAAAAAAGTTGTCTCCTGTCTTTAAATTCGTCAAGGACAGCACTACGGTATTAATTTTTTTTCTTTCGGATGTAGACCTCGTCACGCTAGTGATGGTTCTTGGAGCGACCTGCGGTTATGAAGTTTGGTGAACCATGCAATAATGCGGCAGCGCAACACGCACTTTTTTGTCTAACTGCATTGTTATTGAGATTTTTGTGGTTCACTTTGCTTAGATGAAGCCTCCCAGTATGTTAATTACAAACATGATCTAACCGAAACGCACGAGTAACCATTCTACAGCAAGTTGTTTTGTTATCCTATACATCTTGTGTTTAGTGAAAGATGTCGTTTACCTCCATCCAAACATTTCTCAGGAGTTTTTCTCTACTAGAACGCAATGGTGTGCGGTGGTGCTTGCACGTTTATTCGGAATTTAACGGTAAAATGTAGGAGAAACGGTTTTACAGTTTGCAGGTCATGAATGTTTTGAAGCCCCGAGGCATCATACAAAGACAATAGGGAACACGTGTAGAGTAGCATGTTCCCTCAATGATATTTGACTACCCTGTGGCACTAAATTTTTGCGGGAGTTTATTTTTACGGATTGGCGATTTTTTGTGTTTTGCGGGAAATAATTTAAAATTTGCGATTGGAAAAGACTCTTTTTTCTTGCTGAGAAATAGTTTTAGAGATTTTCTAGAACTCACGTTCAAATGGAACTGATAACATTTCCGTTTTTATTTGAGTACATGCAAGCAATATACAGATAAAACGACATGCAAATGTAAAACATTCAATCAATATCACTCTTACTAGTACAAGGGAACGAAAATGACTAGGGTACCACTTGATGCATTATCTGCATTTAACCCACCGAGGTATCTATGGCATTTTCTTCTTCAAACCAGTATTCTTTTTCGTCTTCAGGACGAGTACCTTCAGACGATCCTTTAATTCCTGTAAAACTCTTTTTGCTAGCAGCTACCGTAAACACTCGTCGTGTACCGCCGACTGCAATTTCATTGTTTTATTTCTGAACGTTTTGTTTGTAATTTTTCCGCTTTGCTTTTTGACGAAAGAGACGTTTTAAGTAAACAGAGACGGTTTTTATTACTTATTTTCTGTACATAATCTCCACACTGGAGCAAATTTTTGCGGAGAAAAAAATTGTGGGAATTTTATTTTGCGGGAACATTTTTTTTTGGCGGATCGCGTAAAAATCGCAAAAATTAGAACCCGCAAAAATTTAGTGCCACACAGTAGAAGCAAGTTAACTTTGGCTCCTTCAAAATAACGCAATCAACATATGTCAAACAATATCCTGCTGGTTAAGGTTTCATGGCTGTAACTCAAAAGACCACAGCTCATAATTTGTGTTGACTTAGTGGTCGCTTACGAGAACAGTTACTAATAACAAAGTAGACTAGTTGGGAATTCACAAAAGTGGTCGCAGTCGCTTACAGAAGGAAACGCTTACGAGAGCTTTTGATTACAGAGTTGCAGCGACGATTCAAACCAGGTTTCGCACTGGTCGCACCTAGAGCTGGTCACCTGCGAGAGTGGTCGCATAGTACGGTAGGTAAGAACTTTTTTATTGTACGTAACAACTATAGCGTACAGCGATGTACGCTAATTGGGGATACCTAACTACATTACATCACAAATCTGAAAGTATACAATACCATCCTATAATATACAACTGATTGACAAAAGGTTGTCGGGTGCAAAGTATAAACCATGAACGTTGCGACACGATGGGATTCTGGGAAGACAGCACTGACAAGCTTGCTATTCAGTTCCATATATTGATATTCAAGATATTTTCATTTCTAAGAAGGTTTTAAAGTAGATTTGGGTATACCGTGTTAATGGTACCTGAGAATGGCACTCCACGGTGCCTGAGAATAGAAGAGAGTTTTCCCACTTCCCAGAAAACTATTGGGTAGTATCGTTCATAGTGTATGCTTTTCACTCGACAACGTTTCTTCAATAACGTGTAAATAGTTGGCAAAAATATACAGCTTTAGTTTATCGTTAACAATCCTATACTACTCTATGTAATGTGTTAAAAAATGTCATTTAGCTTCTACTGTATTGTGTAATAGAGACAAAGTGTTAGTATCTATTTCGCGGGTTAAGTAAAATCACTCTAGCCTTGCGTTACCAAAAAGGTACACCGACATCAATCGTTTCGGATAATGCGAAAACCTTTCAAGTGACAGAAAAAGCGCTTAACAATCTTTTTTTTAACAACCAGACGTAGCTAGCGAACTAAACACGAAGAGAGTGGAGATTCAAGTAAGAAAGAGCACCTTGTTTTTTTTTTCAAGAGAATGGTAGCAAGTGTAAAGGCGTGTCTTCGTAGGGTCGTCGTAATCAAAATCTCCTCAGTGCTCACCTGGAGGCCTTTAAGGGGACAAGTCTTCGACTAACTATGAATGAATCCCTCAAGTTACACAGCGCGAAAATAGAGCGATATACGCCTTTCTCATACCATTTGTTGTCGCCTTAACATAAAGCGGTCCCGCCAGAAATACGCTATTTCGTGCAAATCTATCTATTTTTCAAAGGGACGTGTTTAGCATTTTAAAAGCGTAAGAGTTTTCATTGATATTCTATGTCAAGCGAGCGGCTTCAAATTCGCACAGTATGCTTTATGCTGAGCTTTTTTTTGGGCGTGTATGGCCGTAATCCTTTTACAAATTCAAAGTTTTGTTGTTATAAATAGAGGCAACTCCAAAATCACTGATATTTGCTTGTGACGTTTAACAGTGGCATGGCAAAAACCATTAAAACACGTTACGCTGAAGGCAACGCTTAAAAACACTTGCAATAAATAAAGCGTCAGTCCTATAAGCCTTGCAGTCGTAGATGAGAAATAGAACGCAACATTATACAACAGTCCTTTAATCATTGCTTACGACAAAGAAGAGTTGTCGCTCAATCATGTACTTGTGCCGCTTGCTGTGGTTGAGTAAGCCTGGACCGAGATCCGGGATACTGTCACAACCTCGAATCCTATTGTTACCATTATTGCCATCTAAAGCGTGTATTTCTCAGGGAAACGCACCCGCATATTAAAATAACGTTGGAGCTTTCCATTGTTAGTGCAAAGATGAACCGAAAGGTAATTTTGTTTGTCGGCCTCACTTCCCTTGCAGTAGTACTAACAACATACTTTAATTACCAACTCTCATACGTCGCATGCCCTGTATGTCTGGTAAAAGTTCCAAACCAAACGTATCAATCGTCAGTGGAAACTAAAATCGAAGGCATCGAACGTAAAAATGGTCGAATTCATGCGTGTATATTTACCGGTCGGTGGATGTATCTTCGAATCTTGCTGCCTTACCTCTACAGAGAGCTTCGACAGAACGGAGGTGTTGTTGATAGGGTGTTATTTGCTATGATAGGATACACTAAAGAGACGCAAGTCAAGCTGCAGGAGTTTTCAACAGCTGCCAACAGTCTGTTAAAAGATGAAGTCTTTCAGTTTGAATATTTAAGAGACGATTCTACTGAAAGGCATGAACCAATTAGTCGGCGCCCATTCTACCACAAATTTTATTACTTTGTTCTACAACGTCTTCTCCGAAACCCATCTGACGTTTATTTTAAGATGGACGATGATATCGTTTACCTCCATCCAAACGTTTTTGGCAACATGTTAAAGAACAAGAATACGAGCGATTGCTTCATGCACTTTGGTAACATTGTGACTAACTGGAGATGCGACTGGCTTCATCAGCAGCTTGGCGTTTATGATAAAAGGAAATTGCTGGCTTTCTGAAATGCTTTGAATGTCATATCAACAACATATAAATGACCCGGTGTTAAACAAATTATAAAGGAAAAGATGTTCAAGTAACACCACTGACCGTTAATGTCCCACGGCGTATGTTGTTTTCTCTTCCACTTCGAAGATAGCTTTCGAAGAAAGTTGCCTTGCACAGTTAGTTGGAGTGAAATGCATGGCTAAATGGAATCCTAGTTGAAAAGATGCATCTTTCCATCTTTTGGAGCGTATGGTGACGTCTGATTGAGAAGTAGAGCAACAGGCTACGGTGGAAATATACCTTTACACTGAACTCCATGTTGGCTTTATTCCATTATTCTGCCTTCTGCCGACAGTACTACAAAACCTGGTTTCAGTGGGATGAAATAAGGGGATCGATGGACCACTGACCACCAGCTGAAAGAAAAGGTTCAGAACACTGGATTTTTAAACAATACGAGTGCTGTACAGAAAGAACCAGGTCGCTCAACGTAAGTCGACAAGTGGAGAAATGAACAAAGTCTTCAAGTAAGCTGTACTTCGATTCAAATTGTTTCCAAAAATAGGGTTTATGAACGGTAGTTTTCATTAGAGAAGTAGCGCCTGTCTACAAGGAAGGAGGGTTACCCTAGCAAGGGGGTTACCCTAGCGGGAGGGTCAAAGATAGCCCGGGCTTACAAGCAAAATTTCACAGGTGGGGTAACCCTACCACCCAGAACAACTTAATGTGCTTGGTAACCGATTCTCCTGTCTGTGTTGCCTGTTATTGCGGCTTTGCAGTGTCATGGAATGCTATTATGTTACTTTCTTACTGCTAGACAACGACAGCAAGTCGCAATGTTAAATGCCTCCCTGGAATACAACAGAGCACTGGCTCGATTACGACATGTGAAGAGAAGAGTGCATCGACGAAGAAGATTGCGAAGGAAAGTAGGCCGTACAGATCAGTGGTGGAGGAACTTGTGCTCGTTGTGCTCGGTCCGCCATGATGGCTGTTTGTTTTCAACACTCAAAGGATCTGGAAACAAGTAGAAAGTTTAACCCGGGTAAGCGGGTTAACGCTACCTGTCGGGTTTACAAGGGGAAAAGTTAACCCGCCTGCCAGGGTAACCCTAGCACGCAGTTAGGGTAACCCGCCTACCCGAGTAGCCCTGGTTGCCTCGTAAACAAAAAAAGAGGAAGTGTGAAGTCTAAAGAGGAAATGTGTGAGTGCTAGGGTAACCCATTTGCTAGGGTAATCCTTCCTCCTTGTAAACAGGCCCTTACTTAACAGTCAATTTTCTTTAAATCTCAAGGTCGTCTCAGCTTTCTTCCGATTTTTCCAGCAAATTCACGGAATGTTTTAACAAAATTTAAGAAATCGCATTTTTATGGTTTCTTTGTTGATTCCCCTGAAAACAAAATACCCCCCACCCTGCTGAGAATTTTACAGATTTAGTAACTACAATGTCTGTTGTAAGCTATCCATGTTGTTTCAATTCTTAAGCTGATATACTTTTGGAGATATTAAAAGAAATATACTGCTTATTTTACTCAGAAATTAAAATGACCGAGACACGGTGTAGTTAATTCGCCGGTTATTTTGTTTACTGTAAATGTTATGAAAAGCCATATACCTGGAAGGAAGCTAGAATAGTGGTTTTACATTTTTTCAAGTCTCAAGCTGTAATGTTTTAATAGAGTTGAGAAATAACGTTTGAAATTTTGCAGTTTTTACAAAAGTTTTCGAGTTCAAAATTGGACTCTTGGGCGTCAACAAACATTCGCTGTTACCATGGCAACAATTAAGTTATAACCTAAATAAAGGCCATTTTCGAACATCCTCTTGGATATCTACTTGCATGCAAATTGAAGTTGGGGAGGCTAAATTTTTCGTTTCCCACTTTCTTTGATTCTCACAGAGAATTGCTCAAAATCTGATTTAACGTGATCCATTTGTCCCTCAGCAGATCGATATGTCTATTTATGAAAAATGTCAATTTTGCACAACCTATATTGAAGCTCAAAAGTGAAATGCCTGCAAACATTTTTTTCAGTAATGTTTAAGGACAACCCTTTGGCTCTTTTTCGGAAATGAGATCAATCATAGATTTCGAATACTACGTAGAAAAAAGATCATTTGAAATCAGGTAAAATTGCCACTTTTTTCAAATCTGCCACACCACCCTCTCTGTTTAATTATTCTACGGTTCTTCGGAAGAACCTAAAAGCAATACTAGTATTTTTAAAGAAGAAGGTCAGTTTAGTAAAGAAACATGATTTTATTTACGACTGGCTTACATTTGTTTTTAGAAGACGCATGCAAATTTGTAAATTTTATAAAATTTTTTGAGCTAAAATTTCTCTCATGGGGTAAACTTTAATTATCTGTCACGTGACCGTATTGGTTTTAGAAGACAAAGTAATGTCGGTTTGTTTTCTTGCTCGTGACTAGCTTTCAGCAGGCAATGTTTGAGATAGGGTTGTTTCTGGCCATTTCCAAAAATCTCCCAACCTCTCATGGACTGGCTTGTAAGATGTTTGAAAATATATTTTTCAGACAACTCTCATATGATTGTCATAGTGTGTTAAAAGAGCAGCTTCGCTACTCATCTCATCTTGACAAATCCAACAGACGTATCTTTCAACATGGCCTGATTGAAGTAAAGTCGAATTAAGTATTGCCGTGTTTCCATTATTGCTACTTTTAGTACCCTTGCGGTCCGGTTTACGTCTGCAGTACATTTTGATATGTGTACTTGGTCTTTTTGACTCTCTTGTGTGGACTCTTTTATGTTTTCGCAAATGTTCCGCCCTCTTGAAATTCTTAAAACACTGCTTGCATTTATAAGGTTTCTCTCCAGTATGGACTCTTTTATGTTTCCATAATGTTCCTGCATCTCTAAAACACTTTCCGCAAGTTTTGCATTCATAAGGCTTCAGGCCAGTGTGTACTCTTTCATGTGTCCTTAGACTTCCGGCTCGGCTGAAACACTTTCCACACTCTTTGCACTGATAAGGTTTTTCACCGCTGTGAACTCTTCCATGCGTCTTTAGATCCCACGCTTGGTTGAAACACTTACCACATCGTTTGCACTCATAGGGCTTTTCTCCAGTGTGAACCCTTTCATGTTTTCTAAGATTTGCACTTGTGCTAAAACACTTGCCACACAGTTTGCATTCATAAGGTCTTTGTCCACTGTGAACTCTTTCATGTTTCTTTAAATCCCCTGCTTGGTTAAAACACTTGCCACATAGTTGACATTTATAGGGTTTTTCTCCTGTGTGGACCCTTTCATGTGTTCTTAGATGTCCTGCTAGCCTAAAACACTTTTTACAAAGCTTACATTCATAAGGCTTTTCTCCAGTGTGGACTCTTTCATGTCTCCTTCGATCCCCAGTTCGACGAAAGCACTTGCCACAATGTCTACAGTCACGACTTTTTTCGCTAGTGTCTACTCTTTCACGTGCCATTGTCGATGCCTCTCTTCATCACTGAAAAGGAGACAAAAAATATCAGGGGTGCTAAGACATAGTAGCTTAGTTAAGTTAACTTGTAACCAAAAGCCTTATCCCTGGATTAGTTTTGAGTGCTAGGGATCATGGGATTTGTCCCCGGGATTAAAAGATGGAGTGAAAAGGTCTGTAAGTACCAAAAGTCTTTGGTGATAAATTGGCCTTCATAAGTCGATGTGCTACAAAAAAGCTTTTTTCTTGACAAAATCCACCTTTTTTAGCCAGCCGTCGCCAACGGTTTTGCAAAACTCGGTGAGAAAAAATTACCAAGAATTCATGGCGGAAAAACGACTTTTAAATGTCACCTCTTGAAGGTCTGTTTAAGTTTAAGCCTGAAAAATTAACTCGCCTTTTGACGACACACTAAAAACATTACATCAATCAATATTAGAAAACGATCTAGAGAAGTTTCTGCCCGATAATTATAAAATGAAATAACTGCTCGGTTTTTTAAATTAAATTTTAAAGGCCCACCCTCACCCAAAAGGCCTTGCGGCCGCGCTTGCTGTTTATGAATTTCGTGTAACACGAAATTGCTTCTGAGCAGGTTCTCTTTCAAAATACGTTTCCTCCGGAGTCATCTTGACAAAAATCGTCCAAAAGCATGGAGGAAGATATTCTTCAATTATCAGGCCGTTGTTCCTGGAATTATTTGGTGACTGTGCCCGCTAAACGTATTTTTTTGCCCTTACTTCGTCCAGTATGATACCTCGAAGTTGTAGGTACTGTATGCGTATCCCAAGGGAAAATATTGTCTGTATTCGTCTCAGAGGAGCTTGTGTTATGAAGCAAAGAAATGGAGATTTGATGAATCTCTCGTAGTGATGGTGTTTGAATTACTGATTGTATTAGATGCAGGACCTTGGCAAGTGTTTGATTCGTTCGAAACAGAGCGGCTCGCGAGTGTGTAATAAATTAATGGTTTTGCAAGTCTGTTTTCTTTTTCTTCCTTTGTGTCTCTCGTTGTACGATTGAATTAAAATAATTAGTTTCTTAGCTGGCCACAGGTTCAGGTAGATTTGATTGAAGATTAGTACACACGTATGGCTGGCTTTCAAAGGCTAAAATTGTAATGCGGGAGTCACCGGACAACTGCTATTTTGCGAGCGGTAATCAATGAGTTGCTATCGAGTCGCATACACTATTTATTTCCCTTCAGACCAACCGCTATAATGACTTGGAAGGACCTTCAAGATCACTGTTACCTTATAGAATGCCGAAGTAAATGTTTGAGTCTTCTGCCGAGTCACTTCTGCCGAGTCACTGGTGCTTAGAAATGCAAACATAACAAACTGACTTCTCGCTTTCTATGTCATTGAAACTTTCACATGGCGAACTACAGATAACTCCAACGTTTTGGGGGAGTAAATGCCTTTCATGGAAGCCTAAAGATTTGTAAATTGAGGCCGTAGATTTGGGCAACTTCCCAAAGTAAATCGACGCGCTATGGCTGCTCCCATTTGTTTTGAACATACGAGACGATTTTCTCGCTGGCAGGAATATTCTGGCAGCCAATCAGATCGCGAGAAGAACAATAGAACCGTTTGAAAACAATAAAAACGGTCGCAAGGCCGTTTGGGTGAAGGTGGGCCTTCAAGAAGAGTATCTTTTAATATATTTTTCTTTTCAGTGCGGGATTCGGGGGTATGGCAAGTAAGACTATTGATTCTGTCTTGGACGAAATACAGTGCAGGTTTTAGGAGTAGCGTTGAGATGTTAAGTTGGCCAAACAGAATATGTGGGCGCACACGAGAATGTGTCCATGCTACCAGCAAATCACGGATGCGATACTAGTGGTCGCAATGGATTCAATAGTAAAAGAATACAATGCTCACTTTCACCAGTCTTGCTAAGCTAAGTGTCGCTTCCCGTTGTATCGATGGGTTTTCTACCCGATGGAAAAAAATGGAAAACTACAAGGGGGTTTAATTAGTTCCGTAACCATTGCCCTCAAAGGTTTGGATCCTTCAGAAAGCAAAATTATCAGACTCTCCTTGCATACGGCAGCTGCGCCCGCGGTACAGGTTGGCAGTCAAAACCGTGATGTCCTGCTGGTGTCCTGCGAAACCACGGGGTTCTTGTTTCCGGTTAGGGTTCAGAACTCTTTCAAAACAGAAGCGTAGGTTGAGTTGACTTTGTTAATTTTTTTTCTATTGCTCTACTCATACACTTTTGCACTAAGGGGTTTGGTGCGCTTGCAACAAAGGTAAAAATTAGTACGAAGACCGAAGTCGCTAGCGTTTGTTTTTTGTGGCTTGTGTTGGATTAACACTGCGCATCGTTCAAAGGGTATGAAGAGTGACAAGACGATGACTAAGACCGTAATGTTACACCGGAATTTATTCCTTATATCCAAACATTTCACTCGAGCTGCTCCACTTCCAGGCGGCCCCACTGAGAACAAATTCGGACAAACAACAACGCCATCAGAAGAGCTACAAAAGCAGCTAATTCCAACAAGACTTTTGCTGTTTTGCATGATCTGGAAAACGGTAGTTGAAGTGACATTACCATCGCTACAAGTTGCATGGCGTTACAAGTGTTTGCTACGGAAGAAAAAATTATTACTCACTCCCGTTTTCTGAAAAAAGCTGCCGGAGCTTGGAAAGTCACGTCTAGATAGGCTTAATGCAATTACCACCAATTACAGCCGGATCATTAATTTGTTAATCAGCTTCTAAAGAACAACTTCATCGCCTGTGATTATCGGTTGTTTCTTTTTGCGACGAATCCGACGTAACGCAAAGCTTTATATTTCCAAAACTCTTTCCATAATGCGGATTGATGCAGGGCCGCTGTGAACTGCATTTTGATTATTTAAAATTGCTTTCACTTCCCTATTTTCAATTAACTCCTCCTGCCTGATTCTCGAGTAATTCCCGCAGTTGTTACTTTTCATTAAAAAATTTAAATCTTCTTGAAATCTCGAGATCTAGAAAAATAAGACATTTTCCTCTCACTGCTCCCTGTCTGTAAAAGTCGAATGATTGCAAGTTTCAACTGTGATTATTGAAGGATACCTTATCTTTCGTGGAAACTGAAGCGAGAAAAAAAAGACACATCAATATTTGATTATATGTTTATAGATTTTGTTCCTGCAACTTCCATTCCAATCCAAATTAATTATCCACTTTGAAAGACAGGGTGGGTAATAATTATTTTTGCTTTCCGTGGTGAATAAAGTGTGGTTCGATTTCCTCAGCGGTCCGCATGTTGTTTTGGCTTAGCCTGAATTTCAGGTGAGTTTGGCTTTTAAGAAGAAAAATTTCTGCGGCTTTTGACTACGAGCTTGTGCTGTTACGATGACATCAAGGAAGCTCTAAATTCCAAAAAGGCCTTGACTTTTCCTTGGACTCCGGTTGTGAAAAATTGGACAAACAAGCTTATTTCCAATTTGAAGCATCAGCTGTGTAGCGCTACCATGCAATGATAATGGCTCAAATTTGTCCAACATTCATGATGCGTCTCCGATATGATAAGCAAAAGATTTTCCCTCAAACCGATAAAGTTTCATCCTGATGAGACCAATATCGTCAAGATGCAATAACAGTTTTTGACAGCAGGCAATCACAGCTGCAGGCCACGGAAGTTGGCATAAATTGAAACCAGACATGACGTACATGATGAAAACAGATATGAAGTGATCGAAAGTCTTCATTAGGACAGAATACCGATTGTAATTGACCCGAAGCTATTCACGGCTGCTCAGTTAGCGGACATCCATGTGATCAACGAGGCCAAGGAGAATAAAAGTGATGTGAAGTTTCTCGTGAAAACATATTCCGTAGGACTAGAGAAAACCTTTCGCAACCTCCTTCGCACTGTCAAGTCCAGACAGCGAAGTCTTCCGCCGCGGAAACAAAGTTTGGAATCGATTCTGGTTGGTTATCCAGTCACTCATGTCCAATACACCCGAACTAAATCGGACCGACTAAAGGCACAGACGACCGGACTCAGCGAAAAGCCAGGTCGCAAAATTTATCAACCTCTTCCCAGCGGAAGTGGATATCAAACGCAGATCCTACCGGAAGTAGAATCTAGCGAAGGTATCTCGACCTAACACGAGTTGTCACGACTCGTCATAATAAAAGTCCACTAGCCTCACCGGAAGTCAGCTGGTGAACATTTTTCAAAGACCGGAAGTCAACCTTGTTCCCAGGGTCTCTTTCCAAGGGAAGAGAAGAAGAGAGACCCTGGGAACCAGGTGGACCGGAAGTTAGCAGAAGTCCTATTTACAAATGTGGTCGAGGGTACCAAATGTTGGTGCACCGTCCCGACCCGAGACGGACCGTCACTACCCGTCATAGAAAAACTCGACGCAACTCACCGGAAGTCAGTTCGTGAGCAAAAGCTTAACACGACTAAAACAGAGGAAAAAAGCAACCAAATGACATACATATATATCTCGTTTTAAGCGTCACAACGGAAATGGACACGCTTATCAATGCAAACAGAGGGATAACAACACTGTACATGCATGGATACTTCGTTCTAAGCGTCAGACGAGCAATGGAGACGCTTGTGGTCTCTAAACAGACGAAAAAACAAAACTAAAGCGTCAGACGAGCAATGGAGGCGCTAATAAACGCAAGCAGACGATAAACAAAAGTACACGTACAGGTAAACCTAGTTTTTAACGTCAGACGAGCAATGGAGATGCTTATAAATGCAAGCAGACGAAAAACAAAACTGCCATACATGTATACCTCGTTCGTTCTAAGCGTCAGACGAGTAATTTAAATGTCTCCAGAAGAGTGTGACAAGTGCTAAATCGGAGAATAGTATAATAGGAGTTGTGATCCATAATTCTTCTGATTCTCCGATTATTTCGATTCTTTAAATATGAGGTGCAAATGCCGAATAAAAATCGCAACACACCGATTACGATTTCACTTTCAAGGGAAAACACACGAGGCAAAGCGGGAAACGCAAATGAACGTGCGAAAGCGAACAAAGAAATGATACATGCATCAATGCTTCGTTCTTTAAAGTTAATTTACAGTCCGTACTGCGCAGGCTTAACGGTTTGTTTTGGCTTTTTGTTTTGAAAACTACTTACGTCATGTACGACCGTTATAAAATGTACCAATTCGTGACGTCTTGCATAAAGTGAAATTACAATTTTTGTCTCCCGCCATCGTGGATGTGGGCTTTACTCTCGGTGAAATTGAAGAAAGAGACTTTGAGGTGGCCGCGCAGCCAGGACGAGGTAATATCTCGGTGTGTACATGTACCGGGTTTTGTTTACGGGAAACAGGAAGAAATGCCTGCCTGTGTCGTAGTGCCCAGCAGTACTGCACTTCCAGTTGCCATCGAGCACGAGGAACCGCAAGCGTGATGAACACACGGTGTCTTGCAGGAAGATTCTTCCGAAAATGACGAGGTATTAAAGTCTATTTATTTTTCCCATGTGGAAAAATTTTCGTACAGCTCTAAACATGCACTCTATTTCATAAATTATCTATGCTTTTTTATTGTCGAGAAGACAACATTCCATCATGTGCATCCTCGGAGACCCAGGGGCAGCTAGTCGGGACGACGGGATTTTCATGGGCGAAAGTTTACAACAAGAGCGGGAGAGCCCCTGGGCACTTACTCTTACCGAACGAGTTCCAGAAGCGTTTGAAATCCCGCCTTCTGATTGGCCAGAAAAATATTTTTCTGGCCAATCAGCGAGGGGGAACAGCCGGGCGACTCTCATGTCTTCTTACACGAGGTTGTTTTCCTCATCGAACGCCGTAGTAGCGTGGCCCGTTCAACGGGAACATTTTTGAATAAACGAAGTCGAGGTAATCGCAAACTATAACGTGGCCGCAAGAAAACAAACACTCACCGGGATTTTTCACGGCGGACTTATCGAAGGCATCGTAAATTTTTAGAGGTAGCGACTTCCCCTTTCTCAAGTGTTGCATGAGGCTAATAGCTACTCGAGTGAACGATGTTACTAATTATTTCTCCTTGTTCGTTGAACTACGTCTAAAACTTTCCACGGGAATATCCGATGCACGAGCCACGCAACTATGTCGCTCAAGCGTGGGAGCCACAGTTAACCAAAGCGTAATATGAGTGTTTGTATGGAACTGAAATTCGATCGAAAATAATCGGCGGTTTTCCGCTGAAAATGCATTAAAATGGAAATACAGTTTGAAAAACATTACCTGCTATGTGTTTGCTGCGTCTTTATTGCTTTTCCGAGCTTCTGGAGGCCGATCTGGGATATTTTCTGCTTCACGGTCGATGCAACGTCATGTCACGTACTAGAGAAAACTAGTTCTCTCTAGTACGTGACATGACACGCTCGATCAACATAGTTGCGTGGCCCGCGCATCAGAGATGGAAAGTTTCAGACGAAGATCAACGAAGAAGGAGAAATAATTAGTTACATTGGAGAAAGGGGAAGTCGCTAGCTCTAAAAATTTACGATACCTTCGATAAGTCCGCCGTGAAAAATCCCGGTGAGTGTTTGTTTTCTTGCGGCCACGTTATAGTTTGCGATTTCCTCGACTTCGTTTATTTATTTATTTTTTCTGAAGCTCTCCTCAAAAATGTTCCCGTTGAATGGGCCACGCTACTACGGCGTTTGATGAGGAAAACAACCTCGTGTAAGAAGACATGAGAGTCGCCCGGCTGTTCCCCTTCGCTGATTGGCCAGAAAAGTATTTTTCTGGCCAATCAGAAGGCGGGATTTCAAACGCTTCTGGAACTCGTTCGGTAAGAGTAAGTGCCCAGGGGCTCTCCCGCTCTTGTTGTAAACTTTCACCCATGAAAATCCCGTCGTCCCGACTAGCTGCCCCTGGGTCTCTAAGGATGCATCATGTGAGGCTCACAAACAATTCCGGGTTGAGCCTGCGCAGTACGGACTGCAAATCAACTTCAAACGTGAGCCGGGAATGAAAATTGCAACACATTGATTACCATTTTCTTAAAGATATGTTTATTGATCATCGCGGTGTAAGATAGGCAAGATGAACGTTTATTTGTTTGTCTCACGATGGAGTCACTTTGAGTTGTTGATCGCGACGTTTCGACTGCAATACTGCTAGTCTTCATCAGGCGATGTGGTCGGTTGTTTAGTTGTCGCTATTTCTAGCATGTTGGTTCGCTGCTATTGGTGCATTTCGATCCTGATTATTGTTCCGACTATTAGACGTTGTTCCCTCACAGATCCGCTTTGTGGTTGATCGGCAAAGCTTCAGGAATTTCGATTCCACTGCCTCCACTGATGTTATTAGGATGAAGTCTTATATGGATAGCCTCTTTGACCCTACGTGTGTACCAGTGAGGGTCACGATCAATAAACTTAACTTCTTTCCAAATAGGAAGATGCCCCGTTTCGTTAGCGTGCTCCGAAACTGGGAAGGTTTGTGTACGAGCAAGCCGTATATCTCTGTCGTGTTCTTTTATCCTGTCTTGCATCGCTCTCCCTGTTTCCCCGACGTATACTTTGCCGCACTCACATGGAATCTTATAGACGGCACCGTCTTGTTTAGTTGGTTCAAGGGCGTCTTTCGGTTGCACTAAGTGAGACCTTGGAGTTGTGTCTGATTTGAAGACGGTGTGTACACCTTGTTGTTGTTGGCAGCGGCGAAGAACCTCTGATACACCTTTTATGTAGGGTGGAACCGCAGTAGATTTAAATTCCTCCGTAGGTTCTTTGTTGGCTGTTGGTCTTGTTGTCTTTTTGAGCTTTCGTACAAATGAAGAAGGATATCCGTTCGAAACAAGTACCGATGATAAATGTTCTTTTCTTCCGAGTATGGTAACCCATTAGTGCCATAGAGTTTTTCCATATCTTTTCTACTTTTTTCTTAGTTTTACAATGTTTTTCGATTTTCCTTTGATCTCACGTTTTTCCTTTTTTTAATTTTTTTATATATTCAGTTTTATTTTCTAATTGTAATTTTTTTGGAAAAATACATCAAAAATAATATTTTTTCTCGTTTTGTCTCATTTTTTTGACTTTTATATATATATATATATATATATATATATATATATATATATATATATAGTTTTATTTTCTTATTGTAATTTTTTTAAAAAATAAATTAAAAAATAAAGAAAATGAAATAACAAAAAATAATCGTCTTTTTTGGATTCTCAAAAAAAAATTCACGTGGCCCATGAGTGCCATAGGCCCAAAGAGGTCATAGCCCACCAGGCATTTCGACATTAGATATCCCACAATGCAATTCAGGCTGGTATGTATGTCTTGTGCCAAACCGCAAGTAGATGCTGCTGAATTTAGATATCCGAAATGTGTTGGACTCTTAACAGTCAACATTGTCTGGGGGGGGGGGGGGGGGAGAGAAGATATTATTGACGTGTTACTAAAAATTTGGCTAAGTGTCCCAAACGTTCTCGCCAGGATTGTACCTAAATCGCGATTTAACTCTATAGTGCCGGGATAGTGTGACCACAGCCACTGATTCCTTTGTTTATGTTTCACGCTGAAATGCGGGAAAAGAAAACCGGCAAACAATTGAGAATGGGCGAAAAATTCGTGCTAATTTTAAGGTTAATCCTGAATGATGGCAAAAGAAAATGTTCTTTTTTTCACACTCGACAAAAAACCCTGCCTACTTTTGGTGAACCCCGGAGAAATAGAAAAAAACACACAAGTTGCGTGATCGCAAATAAATTCTTTCGTTTGTTTCACGCTTGAAATACGGGGAAAGGAACCGACACACGATTGTGAATGAACGGTAAACTCGAGTTGAATAATGGTAAAAGAAAATGTTTTTTTTCCCACACTCGAAAGGAAAAACTGCCTACTTTTGGCGAACCCAGAAACAGAAAGAAAACACAAGTTGCGTGATCGCAAATAAATTCTTTTGTTGATGTTCCACGCTTGAGTTACGGGAAAAGGAAACCGGCCGACAGACAATTGAGAATGAACGGCAAAGACGGGCTAATTTAAAGATTATCCCTGAATGATGGTAAAAGAAAATGTTTTTTTTCCACACTCGACAAGAAAAACTGCCTACTTTTGGCGAACCGAGAAACAGAAGAAACACACAAGTTGCGTGATCGCAAATAAATTCTTTTGTTGATGTTCCACGCTTCAATTACAAGAAAAGGAAACCGACAGACAATTGAGAATGAATGGCAAACTCGAGCTAATTTAAAGATTATCGCTGAATGATGGTAAACGAAAATGTCCTTTACTTTTTCACACTTGGCAAGAAAAACTGCTCACACTTGGTGGATCCGGAAATAGAAAAAACACACACACGCACAAACAATTCACAGCGACTATGTAAATTTGTGCTGTTAGTTTTCAAAGTTGACTGATCGGAGGACCAAACATGCTGCAGTACTGATTTATATCCTGCTGGCTTGGGTAAAATAAATGAACAAAGAATATATGATAAGCAAAGAGGGAGTGTGCGAATTTTTGTGTAGTGCTGGTGGCAAATTGGGTAGAATCTAGCTAGCTGTTTGTCAACTTGAAAATCTTTGGGGTTTTTATCACCAATCACCGTTAACAATAGGCAAGGAAACGAATAGAAATAGATTAAAAATTATTTTACCAAATCAAGCTGCCTTAGGGCCGATTTAGACGGTACGATTTTTGCTTACGACTGTCGTATGCGACTTCTTTGTAGCGCGCGCTGCTCGCGTCAAGCAAAGATCGTAAACAACTCGTCATTCTAAGGGGCCGATTGCATGAGGAGGGCTGGCTCGGTTTGCCGGGATCTTGGCACGTCTGTGAAACATATTAAAATCAACTTTGCGATTACATGGAAAAATCTCAACCCGGCTAGCTGGGATCCCGGCATTGTGATGCTGGGATCTCGGCTAGCCGGGTTGAAAATTTACCCTGGGCCAACACTTTCTCGTCACTTAATTTCGCTTCAGAGCAAAATGGCTGACCAGACGATCGATATTTCTCTTTCTATATAACACATAAAGGTTTATCAGACCATAAAGCTACGTAAAACCGAAAATAACACACCAAAATAATGGATTAGCGAAGGTAGAAACACTCGATTCATGCTCTTTGATGTAGCCATCTTTTCATAAAAGACACGATATCACACGACAGCTTCTAAATTTAGCCACAGGCGGGCTGGCTCGCCTCATGTAATGCCGGGCTGAGCAGTCATCTCGGTACACCGAGCCAGCCCTGCTAACCGGGCCAGCCCGGCTCATGTAATCGGCCCTTAACACCTTGATTGTGGCTACGACTGCCGTAGGGTTTTAAAACATGTTTCAAAATCCTGCGACGTTTTTCCTGTTGTGTGCAACTGTCGTGATTTACGTCTGATTTAGACGACACGATTCGTGTTGCAGACATGACGGGAGCCGGAGTTTTTATAAGTGCTAATTTCGCATTTGATGTTCTCTATAGATGTAAAACTTTTTTAGCCACAAACCTGCTTTGTAATCAATACTAATCCAATTTTCGCTGTTAGGTTACGGCTAAATGTTGGATCTATATAATAAAGGATCCGATTTTCGCCGTTAATTAACGGCTGAATATTGGGTCTATATATAATATAGAATCCGATTTTCGCCGTTGATTAACGGCTAAATATTGGGTCTTTATATAATAAGGGATCCGATTTTCGCTATGGTATTTCCTTTCATCTTATCACAACTTCAAACTTATTATTCAGAATCTTTTCATACAAAGCGCGTTTCAAAGAAATAAAAGCTTCCCAACCAGCATTACCATTGTTTTCAGATCCAAACACTAACTGTCAGTCCCGAAGGTTATCAATGAGAGTATCGAGCGAGTAATGTTTTGTTTTGCATTTGGTCGATCCTGGTGCGACTAGTACAGGTAACAAATACATGTATGTCATCGCTGGGTTCAGGCAAAGCAGGAAAAGCTTCATGCCCGCTCAGCCCTTGCGCGGCGCTTCATGTCTACTAGAGTTAACTTACCTGTCTGAAGTACAGATGGCTCTTTGCTTGTTCGTTTGTGAGGTTCTTGCAGATAGCCCAAAGAAAAATAAAGTCAGTACTCAGTTGCCAACTGAAAACCGAGACTGTGAATTTGCAAATACAATTTTTGTAAATACAATTTCGTCACGCACTTTCGAAATGTTACTAAAAGAGAGAACGAGGAATCGGGAATGGGGGATAGGGAATGGGGAGTGGAAAAATGAAGACAGGAAATTAAAAATGGAAGGTGAGAAATGAGAAGATAGTGAGGTCAGTGGTAATTACCAAAAAAACTTTTTTTGGCATCTAGGGAATAGAAAACATTATTTTCTGCTTTTCGCACGCTACAATTACTTTATGACAAGGTACACTGGGGGTACTCACTGGCGGTGTCAAGTGTTGAATATAAAATCCCCGAGGTTTATTGCCACTACAGGAAAGTGATGGTTTTGTGAGCGATGGAAACGAGTGATAGCAAAAGGCACGACTTCGAGGTGAATGGTAGAGGAGCCGTAGGCTTTTGAATTCTGACTCAAGCTCGTGGGCAGCCGTGGCCGATATGTTTTCATATTATCGGCGGGGATATTATCGGGATGATGTGCTATCTGTGACAAGCAAGGTCCGAACGCGAAGGTGAAAGTAACCTTTAATTTGGTTGAGTTAACTGCTTTCAACTTTTCGGTTTGCCAATAGAAAAAAATTCTAGTGATACCGGATTGAAATTGAAAAAATGGAAATGGGAAGCACTAGGATAGTGTCCATAAACTAGCATATGATATTTATGGGATCTCTAACATGCGAAGAGATACAGTTGCAACAATTTTGGAGAAATCCGTTGTTAGGCAACAACTACTGTGTGACCGAGTGCAACAGCGAGTGTTAAAATTTTGACGTCTTCGTCTTTTTCACAATCGAAAATGGACAAACATTATGATTAAAAGGGTAAGAATTAAAATCACACCTCAAAAGTTGCCCAGCTTTACTTCTACGACTGTTTTTCAAGAGCTAACCGGCTGCAAATTTGATGGTTTTGTGGCGGCTTCTATCAATTAAGACGTCTTCTTTCGTTCGCTTCCAGGTGGTGATCTCGTGAGCTAAAAACCTGAAGAGCTCCATTATGTTCTGTGAAGAGAGTGATTATATTCATTGCAACAAAGTATAACGTTTTAGTCACATCCATCAGCAGATTGGGTGGCGACTTTGATTTGCATCATAATCTATTACTTTCTGTCATAGGATATTGAACTAAGCAAACCTTGAAGTAGTTTATCCACCAGACTGTGTTAGACTTTTTCAGAAACGACAATCAAGCCTTTATTCTCCAGAAAAAAATACGATCTCTCACCACCCTTAGGGACTATGTCGGAGCCTATAACATGAGGATCAGAAAATGAACTTCCCATGATCATTCAGACGAGTTTTCCTGGTTTGCTGAAGATTTTTCATAAAGAAATTAAAACTCTTGTCCCCTGAAAAGTCATCATCGGCCTCGGAGCGAAAAAGCATTTGTAGCCCAGCAACAATAGTATTTTCTGTCCCACAGTCCGCCCTCACAATGCGGGGAGCCCCTGGGTTAAGATAAGTCTAGTTTTAGTATCAATATGTGGCGTACTGACAGGGTATGAAGGAAATACACCTCACACATAAACGGTACCTACAATTTGATGAACGCAGTCGACGTAATACTTTGCAATCGTAGCTGGATCGTTGTTCATACAGGTGACCTCCAACTACAGTATGCGACAAGAGTATCCGTGGAAAGCGATCAGATTCCTGAGTGTCAGTAAAAACGTTCTGAATAAATTAAGGCACTCATCTTTATTACAAGTAAACGGAAAACCAACGACAGAATAACAAACGCTAGCTGTTGAAATGTGGAGGCGGTGAAATTATCCGTTAGGGAAGGCCTTTACCCCAAAGCTAAAAATTCAAGAGGAGGATAAGAGGGAGAAAATACAGAAGGTCCCACGAGTTAGCTGTCTTCATCAAAGTGAGAAAAAATTGCTTTAATTCTTTTTTTTACTTTTTGACCGTTTAGCTTTATGTCCCTCTCTATGAAAAGACGTATATATTTGAAACCGAAATACCATTAATCAACCACCAGAATCCTTATGGTTTTAATTTATCATATCCATCTATGTGCCATATGTGACATATGTAATTGGGTCCCTGTGAGAAAATTAACGAATGTTATCGACTGCATCAGAAAGCATTAATAGTAAAAAATTAAGCTATTTTTGCCAACCAGGTGTCTGCCGGTTAGGTATCCTGGAACCTGGAATTTTCTTGTTTCTCCTCAAACAAAAATGGGCCATGAAGCGGCCACAGCGTGCCAGAATTAAGCGGTTTTGTCCACTCCTTTTAAATTACGAATTTTCAGCTTCTTAAGAGTTGACTGTTATGATGATCGACAACTCTTTATTCTACCAGAACATGTGACTTACGTTTATAATATCACGTGACGGCCCACGCGCGATAACTCGCGTGCCTACACGCAAAATGTCCATAACAAACCGGGGGAGTTTGATTGCACGAAAGAAAATCAAACAGAATTACAAAGAATCTTAGAATAGGAACAACAAATGACTAACAACAAGAAACTTCTTTACAAACAAGTCCGAGCAGTCTTGACTTGAAACCTTATTTGTATAACCTAAATGTTTCGAAAAAGCTAGTCGATGTAATGGCTCAGAACAATCTTGATCACCAATGTTCACTGTTTGTAATTGTCCCTCAGAAGCTCTAACTTCCAGGGGTGTAAGATGTTGAATTGCACGCCTCAGGATCACTGGTCTCCCGTGTGACCCTGTATTCAGGACTTGAATCTTTGCAGCTCTCACGAAATTGTCCTTACTCTTCAGCAATTCCGTAACTTTTGCAAGCTTCCAGCAATAGCGTGCTGGTGTATCTTCCTTCAAAATCACAATGTCTCCGACGGCTACTTACTGCTGACTGTTGGCATGGCTCGTTCTGTGGGTTTCACGCAATCCCAATAGGTACTCCTTACGCTACTGTTTAGTGAAACCTTAAAGTAATTTGAAATGATACTTCGCTCTTCTCGTTAGCGACTTGAATGTACTGATGACACTGTAATGTCTCTGGCATGCAGAAACCGCAATTTGACTACCATAGGTCAAGTCAGCTGGGGTGAGGGAGTACGAGACCCCGCCCTCGTCATCATAGACATATGTCAAAGGCCGATTGTTCAGAGTAGCTTCAATCTCCACGATCAAGGTAAGAAGCTCTTCAAACTTTAACGAGGACCGTTTAACGCTTCTCACCATCCTTTCCCAAAAACCACCCCACCGTGGGGCTCGCTCCATAATGAATTCCTATTCGACTTGTTTGCTTGTCAGATACTGGTGGACTTCAGTAGAACGAACAATCTTCTTGACTTCAACAGAGACACACTTAAAGGTTTTGGTGTTGTCGGTCAACAACTTTGACGGGAGTCCCCTACGGCTAGTGAATCGTCTGAATGCTTATAAGAAGGATGCGACTGTCAGACTTTCAGTTAGCTCAAGGTGAATGGCACGTGTCGACGCACAGCTTAACAAGCAGCAATAGGCCTTTTCTTGTTGACCAGTTAATGAGTTGCTAATGTACAGTGGGCATGCAAAATGTATGCCCGTGTACGTGAATGGCGGTCCTTCGCACACACGATCTGTAGGCAGGTCAGGCGGTGGGGCTGCTGTAAACGGTTTCCCTTCAAACCTTCTACATATGGTACATTTCCTGACGACCCTCTTGACAGCCTCTCTTCCTCGTAACACCCAGTGTGTTTCTCGAATTGAATTCAATGTGTGTGTAACGCCATTGTGGTGAACACGTCCATGTCTCTCTCTGATTAACAGTTCCGTGCATCCATGACGCGCTGGCAGCAACACAGGATTCTTGCTCTCCTGAGGGATGTCTGCATTGTTAAGCCGACCCTTACAGCGAAGGATCCCGTCAACATCAATGTACAGGTTAAATTCTCTGACGCGCTGATTTCCTTCAGTACCACGTACCAGTGTCTGACGATCTATAGCAAACGAACAAGCTTGTACACTTCTGACCCACGTAATGTCTGCAAGTTTCAAATCGTCTGCATTCAGATCCCCACCTTTCACCACCTTGCTATATCTCGCCTTAACAACCGAATGAACTTTAAAACGTAACCGGTCACACGCAGTAACGCAACCTTGAACCATACCGCTCAATGTTCACTATGCTTTCCAAATTCTCAAAGAGAGTTTGGGTGAGTGATGTAGCTGTTAACGAGTGAGCGATTACAGGTGGATGCTTGATCAGCTCCTCTGACGTAATCTCGGCAACGGACGCAGTTGGTGTATCTGGCCACAATTCTGGACGTTCCTTTAAGAATTTTGGCCCAGACCACCATGTCTCATTCTCAACAAGATCCCTGCCTGAACAACCCCTTGACGGAATGTCCGCTGGATTGATTGTTCCCGGACAGAATCTCCATTTCTCCGTGTCCGTCAGGTTACGAATCACATCAACCCGATGCTGAACGCACTGTTTCCATGGCTTGTGGTTCTTGATCCAGCACAATACTGTTAACGAATCCACCCAACAGTAGGTGTCTACTGCAAATGGAAGAGACTTGAAGGCAGAATGAATGATATCCACAAGTCTGGATAGGATGTAAGCACCCAAGAGTTCTAGTCGAGGGATGGATTGCTCCTTCAATGGTGACACCTTTGTTTCGGATGCCACAAGACGAGCTTCAATATCTCCATCTTCATACGTTGTGCGCATGTACACAGCTGCTGCTATCGCATTCTCAGAGGCATCACTAAATCCGTGCAAAACTGGCCTCTCCTCATTCATAAAATAACACCTCGGAACGTCAATCTTGGTCATTGCTCCAAATTCATTGGGGAGTAGATTCCACTTCTTCAACATTTCTCCCTCTAAATGGTCATCCCATTTGGCCTTGACTGAGCAAAGTTTCTGGAACCACATCTTCAGGTTCACCGTGAATGGACTTATTAACCCGAGTGGATGAAATAAATTCGCTGAACCCTTCAAAACTGATCTCTTCGTTGGGGGCAACGATTTGAGATACTCAACGACTTCAGCAAAGTCAAAACGAGACGCATCAATCACAGTGTCCCAGTTCAAACCCACAATGTTAACCTCTGGCTTATGTTCATCTTGTCCCTCTTCCTTGCAGATTCTTTTACTCAGGACATGTGAGTTTGTGCTCCATTTACGAAGATTGAATCCTCCTTCTTACATGATTCTCTTTCCCTTCTGATTCACATGAAATGTAGAATCATCACCGGCTCCACCTGGGAAATCATCTACATGCAACGAGTTGGCTAACAATTCTGCAACTTGTGGCTCTGACTGCTTGTAATGTGATAAATGATGCTGGACTGTGCCATTAAGGATTGCTGGACTCGAGGACAGTCCAAAAACGAGCCTGCAGAAACGGTACTGCACAATCCCTGGATTCTCTCCCTCAATGCTCTTGAACCACAGAAACCTCAACTTGTCTCGGTCAGTTGGATTAACTGAAATTTAATGAAAAGCCTTCTCAATGTCTGCAGTTAGTATCACAGGGTAACTTCTGAATTTGGTCAACACGTCAAATATGTGCAGTTTCAAATTTGGCCCCTTTTCCAAACAATCGTTTAACGAGAACTGATTTGGATCTTCCCTTGTTGACCCATCAAACACGATACGCAACCTCGTGGTTTGCCTGTCATCTCTTAAAACTCCATGATGTGGCAGAAAGTGAGTGCCCTCCAACTTTTCTTCTGTTTCGGGGACGCGTTCTATGATTCTAGCTTCCAGCTGAGCCCGAAAAATGCTGTCATACTCTTGAAATAGTTTCTCATCTTTCTTTAAACGTGATTTCAAACAGTTCAGCATCGTAACATACAGATCGCAATTAGTTGACTGGTTCAAGTTCAGCTCTCTCCCCTTGACACTGGTCAAAGTTGATGCCTTTCAAAAACTGCTCATTGTCAAGGAATCTGTCTGAATTCTCAGTAATTCCAACCGATTCTACGTCCCAGAACCATTTCAAACTATCTGCTAGTTCCTCGGGCTGCACTTGGTTGTAGATGAAGTCACACGGTCTTTCAATAATAAGATTTGATGTGGCGAAGTTACAACTATCCCATGCATTCTTCACCGGTCCCGATACAAGCCAACCAAATTTGCTTCTTACTACTACTAGCTTGCTATCTCCACATAAAATGACCCCTGTTACTACATCCCAGTAATAATCAGAACCTATCAAAACATCTATGTTCTCACAGCTCTCACAGTCTGAAACATAGTCTGCTAGATCTAATTCTTGTAAGAGTGAATGTTGATCAAGACAAACCTCTGTAGGCAGTGGTGAACAGATGGTGTCAAAACTCAATGCAGATATCCTTATGGCTTCTCCACTCTTCCCCGCTAGACACAACTCCATGAGATCACATTTCTTTCTTGCAAACTTCTCATTGCCAAATGTATTCAAAGTTCAAAGTTTCAGATTTGATAGGCTTCAGCCCTAATTTCCTATTCAATGCATTTGTGACATACGACCTTTGGCTTCCACTATCAAGCAGAACACGAACAGGTACCAATTTAACACGTTTCTCAGAATATGCATATGTTCTAGCTGTTTATAAAAGTGCCTTTACATTGCTCCTTACTGTGGTAGTTGTGACACCTTGAGGAGATTCAACTCTTGCAGTAGATTCACTGGTTGAATTAGGCTCAACATTTGACGTAGTGACAGGTGTCTCCGACCCAACTTGGGTAGCACTGTTTTCACAAATTGCCTGATGATGACTCCTGCCACAACTCGTACACTTTCTCTGAGATGAGCACTGATTTGCTCTATGACCCTTTGATAAACACAAGAAAAAACGACTATCTGCTCTCATGATATCTTTCCGCTTCTGAACGTCCTTGACTTCTTCACAAGCTGACGAATAATGGTTGCCCTTACGAAAGGCACAGCAGATCCCTGACTTAATGACAAGTGAAGACGCGGTAGATGGGGGATGTGATTTCTTGTGACTATGAACAATGTCAGTTCCTTTGTTGTCATGCACCTTCATCGTTTCAGTCATTTCTCTTGCCTCCACTTCACCCTGAATCACTTTTCACAACTCATTAATCTCCCATACATCCTTAGTCGAAACTAGAGCAACATGCAGCCTTACATCCGCAGGCAACTTTGACATGATTACAGGTATAAGGAAACTTCAACATTGATCTGCCTTGTCCCCAAGTGACTCTAACCCCCGCACATTGACCTTGATTTTGTCATAGACAACTCGCAGTTGACCGGTTTATCCCCTGTACAATTTGGTAACCGGAGAAGATCATCCATGCCGATGTTAAGGGTAGCAAAAAATTTCCGCCTTCTTCATACGACGTTTGTACGGGTTGGCCTGGCGACGGTAAACTCTACTTATTTTGCTCGCTTTCGACTTGCGATGAGGTCCAGTGTGTACATGTCGACCACGTGCTATGGCGATGCGTCCTTTCGTTTCAAGAATTCTTAATCGTATTTCATCCGCTGTCTCTATCTCTTCTTCAAGGTCCGTTATCTCACACAGCTGTTGGATTTCCTCGTCGAAACCAGCGAGTAGCTTACACTTTTCGTTCAATACTTGTTCGATAATTTCCAAACGATTCCATATCAAGGCATCCATTTGTTGCCCTTCCGCTTGTCCTTCGAGAATCGCTCTCGCTTCCTTTGCGTTCTTTGTTACGACCAAACGATGTCCTTTTCTTTTTGCCTCCAGGCGATCCAACGAATCACTATCTTTCTCGTCTGGTATTATGAAAACGACTACGATGACACAGACTTCGAGTAATCTCACAAAACGAATGAATTCTTTGCCCCACATTTGCGCCCCATGTTATGATGATCGACAACTCTTTATTCTACCAGAACATGTGACTTACGTTTATAATATCACGTGACGGCCCACGCGCGAAAACTCGCGTGCTTATACGCAAAATGTCCATAACATTGACTGTAGTTATACGACTCCAGAAACGTTTTGCCTACCTTACATCGGTATCGTCGTCTTTGCAATTTGCCCTTTCTTCTATTTGACACTCCTTCGGGTTCTAGGAGACCTAATACAATTCTTATGGTTTCCCTGAAAGGTAATAGGCTCGATGTTGTAACAGTATTCTTTGTAACCATAATTGAATTTAATTAAACAAGTTTTCGTTTCTTTTTCCTATGTTTGTATCCTATATTTAAGCACTATTATTTCAAAAACGGGCGTTACAAAATGTTAAACATTTTGAGTTCTTTGCCTGCTAGCCGCAAGCCGGTAATCGTCCCTTAATCTCTGATGCATTTGTCTATAGCCGATACAGCTTCCACTTCCCGCTAATTCCTTCCGTTGGCAATCGGGTGTTAGGTTAGAGAAAACGATGAAGAGTCCTCAAGCTCTTCACAACATTAATGCAACTACTCCAGTATCACTAACAAGTTTCACTTACTTCTACTGCATCGATGACCGCTGTAATGTCACGTCTCTGTCGTCGTCTCCGTAATCCTTTCAGTCTATACTAATAATGTGCTTGACGTGAAGAACGCTGGCAAACGAAACGTTTCCTTAGAAGGCATTACTCACTACGATACACGAGTAGCATTCAAACGTAAAGGAGTAAAGAACAGAAAAAGATGTCATAAACAACTGTCTCTTTTAAAATTACCACCTGATTGTTATTCAATGTACAAGGCAAAGGAAAGCCACTATTTCTGGGTACGTGTATCCAAGGTTAAAATGACCTTCAATGAGATCGTTTCCTGATGAGGTTAAGGAAATTTCTGGTACGTAGATACGTCCGGTGATTAAAACAATTGTAATCTTCCAGTTATGAACCTTTTGCTCAAGTGAGCGGTATGTTATGGATCGATGTGTTCGCCAGACTTAATTCCTATTTTCGCGTGACCTTAGTAATCAGTGACACAAAAAGCTGAGTTCTCAACTATACTTTTGTTACTGGCCCCTTACCTAATTTCCTCGGCTGATTTGCTCAGTTCTCGCCCGGTTGCTTCAGTGTCGATTTATGTCTGAGATATTTAACGTATTAGAAAACCACGCCAACTGAAGATACAATTAACTCTTACTTCGCTTCAGACTCGCCGCATTGCCACTTCAAAGGGTACGAGAGGTTGTTTCAAAGTTAACACTCAAGGAAGTAGGGTATTGTGGTAGGACACCTTCGGAAATAGAAGATTATTAGAACGCCCGTAAAATTTTCTCACCTGACTTGACTTGGAAAACCATAATTTTGTTTTAGGGACGACTGAAGAACTATCTCTTGCTACACTCTAATCAATCCATTCTATGATTTTATGCCCAGTAATTGGCGCAAGTGATCCTGCTCATTGGCCGCAAATCAACCTCATTATCTAATTCCAATATATAGGGTTGTCTTACCTTAAAAAAAATTTTGCTGTGACCGTGGAAAAGTACCTACCACAATTTCCATTCCTTTAAAAACCGGTGCAATTTTTTTCTAGGTGGAAACTGATCCTCGTCTCTGCACAGGTAGCCCAAGCTCTGTATGAGAGGACTTGTTCCTTTTTGCATATATTATAAGCTCGGCAAAAGATGAGTTTGTATGAAAAATGCAACAAATACGCTTTAATTGCCATAAATGCGAAATAATTCCCAATAATAAATAGTTCACCTTGTTTCTTTGTTGGATTAATTGCTATTTCTGGCATTTTGGGGTGATTTGAAGCGTTTTGAGCGAGAATAAGCGTCCTTGATTATTTGCACCTAACACTTGATACAGCGAAGCGAAAGGTAACACACTGTTGGTCGTCACGTGACCGATTCAAAGATATTTATTTGCTGTAAATCTCGAATTTTGGCACCTCACTCCAAAATTCTACAAGAAACCAATAGCTTTATATTGTAACAATAAATAAATTGTAAAAAAGTCCAATATTCGCGTCCTTTCCCTTAAAAAATCGTCATTTTCAATCTCTCCACCATATCGAACCATCCGTGTGACGAACTGTTCGCGAATGCAAATTTCTGATCTCTTTTCATTGGAAGACTTGCACAATAGGCGCTCGGGACAAAAATATTCCGTGTCTGGGAGGTGTATTTGACAAATCACACGCGAAATCTGAAAGTCGCACGTGAAGCGTGGAGGAAACGGCCGATTACTTTTTACTGTTAAACATTTTAGAAGACCCTTGCTGATAATACTGAAAAATAAAAATTCAAAATAACTTACCTGCTACACATGGTGACATTTCGAACATCAACCCTCAATACTATCAGAGGGTGTCAAAAAGACCTCTGTTCAGCTTTTTCGTGTTCAAGATAAAATTATAAAAGTAAATGTGTTTTTTTGTTCTTGAATTTAATTAACCATGTGTGGTTCTCCGGGTAACGCCTTGACGCTAAAACTGGCGTAAATCCCAAGTTCTGCATTTCGCACGCTTCACTTGCAAATTTCGCTTCAAATTTCGCATGTAATTTGTCAAATACCTCCTTCCATACACTTCACTGATGAAAATAGCTCAAATCAAAGAGATCTCTTCAATGCTACTAAAAACTGTTCAAGCAGGAAAATGAAGTTTTGTTCCCATCTCTCAAAGATAAGCTGCAGTCTTCTAATGAGATGGCTGACTTTTTTGTCAAAAAGATCTGTGATATTCACTCCAAGTTGGATAAAATGATGGAAGTGTTGCCTAGCAACGACTGTGTTTCTCTTACTAGTTCTAGTGAGTCTGCTGCTGTTACCATGGAAACATTTTCGCAACTTACAGAATGCAATATCCGTGATCTAGTTCTTCGTTCTGCAAGGAAAAACGTGCATGCTTGATCCTATCCCAACCCCTCTTGTAGTGAACTGCCTGGATGTGTTACTTCCAGTCCTGTCAAAAATCATAAACACATCTATAACGACTGGCCAGTTTGCTGACGGATGGAAGTGTGCACTGGTGAATCCAATCTTAAAAAAGGCTGGACTTTACTTGTTGTACAAGAATTACAGGCCCATCAGTAATCTTCAGTATATTTCTAAGTTAACCGAACGGGCTGTATTCGAACAGACTCACGGACACATGCTGCAGAACCAGATCTACCCAGTTTTACAGTCATCATATCGTGCAGGCCATAGTACTGAAACTACTTTGTTGAAGGTTATGAATGATATTTTTTTATTATGCTTGGTATGAACTCAAAATGTGTCACGCTTCTTGTATTATTAGATCTTCGTGCAGCGTTTGACACTGTCAACCACGAGATACTCATCAATCGGTTGCAAAACAAAGTCGGGTTACAGGGGACAGTCCTGAACTGGTTTAAGGGCGCGTTTTTTTATTCACAATTCTGGGATGAGAATGGTCAGAATGTAAAATGCGCGCGTTTTTCTATTCCGCATTCCTATTCCGGAATGGACAGAACGCCATTCCATCCATTCTGCTCCCAGGGGCAGCATGAACAGAATGTTGTGAATGAAAATCCAAGATGGCGGACGGCGAGATGAGCGCTGCGGATTCAAATACGTCTCTACCGGGGAAAAAAGTCAGGTTACACTTTTGGACACAATGAAACATTGCTTCTAATTTCATTATACCAAAAGTACGAGGTTTTTTTCAGTGATGTTTCGTACAAGAAACCCGTGATTCGAGGGATGTGTCTCCTCTCCTTTGTATATAGGACTGCCAAAATATTCCGCAAATCCAAAACAGTCTCCCTATTTTCTTCCTCTTCTTTATTTACAAGGAAAATTGCTCCGATAACCGCTGCAATGGCAGCCTCTTCGTCGGCCGCCATATTTGTTACGCAATGTTTACTCGTGTCAGGACCGCGCATCTCGACGGGCGTTTTTTTATGCAGACAATCCGAATTATTCCTAGCATTCCGTGCCAACCATTCTTATTCCAGAATTGTGGATAAAAAAACGCGCCCTAAGTCATATCTGTCCAATAGAAGTCAGCGGATATCCATCAGTGGAACACTTTCTAGATGCTTCAACCTGGATTGCGGGGTACCTCAGGGCTCTTGTTTAGGACCTCTACTATTTGTTAACTACTCATCTCAGTTGTTTGACGTCATAGAAAAACACGTACTATGTGTCCATTGCTTTGCAGACGACAATCAACTTTATTTATGCCTTAAACCTGATGGCCAAGTCAGACAAGATGTTGCAATGAGGGCCATGGAAAGGTGTATTGCAGATATTCGAAGCTGGATGATCAACGATAGACTCCTACTAAATGATGGCAAGACTGAGGTGTTATTAATTGGGACTCAGTATCAGCTAAATAAGTTAGATCGCGACAGTTGAATACGTGTAGGTGATAATGATATTAGGTCTGTCGGCTGTGCTAGATATTTAGGAGTCTGGTTTGATGAAAAAATGTCCATGTCTACGCATATCACCAAGGCATGCAGTATAGTGCGTTCTTTCATTTGCATAATATTAGAAGAATTACGAAATATCTATCTGTGGATAGTCTGCGTACAATTGTGTATACCTTCATTACTTCTCAACTCGACTATTGTAATAGCTTAATGTATGGACTTCCAAATGTGCAAATTTCCAAACTATCACGCGTCCAAAATGCCGCAGCTAGACTTATTATGGGCATACCCAAGTACTCACACATAACGCCAGCTCCCTGTGAACTTCATAGAGAGCTGGCGTAATTGCTTTTACAATTAATTGTAATTGTAATTGCTTTTACAATTAATTTTAAGATTCTAATTCTTACCTTTAAATCAATTAATGGACTGGCGCCAACTTATCTTTAGTTAGTGACTTGATGAAAGTGAAGCAAAAGAGCTCATACTCGTTACGCTCTAATAATAGCCTATTATTAGAAGTTCCACGGGAGACATTATGCGCCCAACACTTGGCAGCAGGTCTTTCACTTCTGCTGCACCGGCTTTATGGAACAGCCTGCCGGCTGACCTGAGTGTTCCTACGACACTTAGTGTTTTATTAAGACGTTTTTACTTAGGTCAGCATTTTAATGTATTTTCTATTTATTAACAATTTTGATATATTTTTCTTATTTAGTTTTTTGGTTAGGTATTTTTGCACATATGTAATACAGCATATTTTTTAAATTTTATTTTTATTATTCTTGTAAAGCGCTTTTGACCAGGATATGTAAATAGCGCTATATAAGCTATTAAGTTATTATTAAATTATTATTGAAAAACAAACTTCCATTTTCACAACTTCAACTTCCATTTTTCAAAAAACAAACTTCCATTTTCACAACTTCAACTTCCATTTCTCAACAAACAAACTTCAATTTTCACACCTTCAACTTCCATTTTTCAAAAAACAAAACTTCCATTTTCACAACTTCAACTTCCACTTTCTAAAAAACAAACTTCGATTTTACATAAAGTTCAATGTCCCTTTGAAGCTTCCTTAAATTACACATTACTTTGAATATATTAGCAAAAAAAATAAAAAGTTCTAAGTAAGAAACCACGCTAAAGTTCAAACCAAAACCAACAAGGATTGCAAATTTCACGTTGATCCGACAAGATGGAGACTGCCTAAAAGCCAATTTTAAAAGTTAGGTATGGTCCCAAAAAAACTCTATCGAAACACTTTAAAACGGAAAGAATAGAGTTTGCAGGTTTGAATAAAATGTATTAGTTCTTGGGAGATTTCATCCTCAGTAGTATGAAATATTTCTTATTCAAAATTGAGAAGAAGTACAATGTCGCATTGTAACTGAAGGTAGGCCGTTTTCGTATATGTTTCTTTATTAGTAAAAATAGTGTGCAGTGGAATTTGCACGATTATTTGGAATTTAGTGGTAAAAATTAGGTCACACAAATCTAGAGTCGGCTTGTTATTAATTTTTTGAAGCTCCGAGGCATATAAACACAAATTAAAAAGGACCTCTGATGCAGATTAGCACGCTTCTCGAACGTCATTTGTTACCGAAAACATGTGTTTCTCAGGGAAACGCATGGAAAATTATTTTTATTTATCGGCTGCATGTCACTTGCAGTAGTACTAACAACTTACCTAATTACCAACTCTAGTTCGCTACATGCCCTGTTTGTTGGAAAAGAGTTCGAAAATAACTACTACATATTAGAATTAAAATCGACGACTTCGGTTGTAAGAGTGGTCGAATTCTTGCGTGCGTATTTACCGATCGGTGGATGTACCTTCGAATCCTGCTGCTTCACCTCTACAGAGAGCTACGACAAAACACTGCGAGGAGTTGTTGATAGGGTGTTATTTTCTATGGTAGGACACAATAAAGAAGCGTAACTCAAGGGTTTTCTGTGCGAGCTAAAATGCAATATTTAGTGAAAAAAACAAAACAAAAACAAAAACAAAAAACTAGTTGATGGACTCCTGATAAACTAGCTAATGGACCGAAACAGTTGGACATGGTTGGTTTAATATGTCAGATTCTGTGGTTTTGAAAGCGCCAAACTGCAAGCACCCAAAACGTCGTTTGCACTTGGATACCTCTGACAATGTTGTCCTAGTTTAGTGCTTAGATAAAATATAGCACTATAAAAAAAACTTGGGTACACAGGGTAGCGAAATATACTTCTAAGGCAATAAAGTGGTTGTGAATATGTCCCCGTCCTACAAATTTCCAAGCAACAGATTTTCGTGCATTGTGAGAAATCAAGGAGGAGAAAAAAGGCTTACAAAGTTCCAGTAGAGCACTTCAGTTTTCATTTTTTTCAGACCTCGCACAGAAAAACCTTGAGTTACGTTCATTTGTTGTATCCTACCATAGCAAATAACACCCTATCAACAACTCCTTTGTTTTGTCGTAGCTCTCTGTAGAGGTGAAGCAACAGGATTCGAAGGTACACCCACCAATCGGAAAATACGCACGAAAGAATTCGACCACTTTTACGTTCGACGTCTTCAATTTTGGTTTCAATATTTAGTAGTTATTTTCGAACTCTTTTCGAACAAACAGGGCATGCAGCGAATGAGAGTTGGTAATTAGGTAAGCCGTTAGTACTACTATACGTGACATGCAGCCGACAAATGAAAATTGTTTCCCGTCATCTCCGTCTGCGATAGCAGTGAAAAGCTCCGATTTAAACGTATGGATGCGTTTCCCTGAGAAACACATGCTTTCGGTAACAAATAACGTTCGAGAAGCGTGCTAATCTGCATGAGGTCCCTTTTGTGTTTATATGCCTTGGGGCTTCAAAAAATTGATTCGTTTCGCTCGGTGAAACATTCAGGCGGGACGGAATATGAGAGCGATGCTAAAATTCGGCCTGATCGCAGGTTAAATAATGGTGGGAATATGGACATCCCGTTAAAACTTTGTACAGATCACAAGCTAAAAATATCACTAATTGTTTACGACAGTGTTAATACAGAAACGTTCCTCCGTCAGCCTCTCTTAGGAGTATTGAAAATTTGTCGAACATCAACAAAACTTATAAAAGCGGCTGACGTGGCGTCACGTGATCACAAAATCTCATGGTTGCTACGACAACGAGGTAAAAATGGCCTCCCGAGGAGCAGCAGGCGTTCTAGCCGAATGTTTAGCTTAAGTTGGGAATAACTCTTTACATGAATTTAATGCCTGAAACGTCTCCTTTTGAAGACATTTGCTGTCTCCAAGTTCTCATTCATCTAGAACTGCAGACGTTGAGGACTGATGCTTTATCAGCGGTAAGTTTTTAAGCGTTATGAAGCGTAAGCCTCCGAGCGACACGATGCAACTTCATTCAACATTCTTGAACAGAGCTTTGTTGTACGAATGTTTCATTACAATCAAGCTTTGTTGAACACCAGTCCATGTCATGAAGCATCCTTCAACATCATTTATCACGGTGACCAACGTGTTAAACAAGGAGAATTCAACAGTGTCGAATGATTTTGAATGGAAACTAAATATCAAGTCCGTTTTAGCCCAGGCCTATCACGCTTTTTAGTTCTGTATTTGTCTTGCCCTTTCCAGACAAATTGTGTTTACAAGGCGAAGAGTCAGCTGCACGCAACATTACCTTACTAGGGAGAGTCATGAAGACCTCGTATTTTCTTGTATAACATGGAATAATATAGGAATAAAACTCACGATAACTAGGCGTGACGAGCTCACAAAATCAAAGTTTCAATTTTATACAGCCTGACTTCGATCGCTTTCAAACGATAACGGTTGAAATAAACGTGAAACACGAGATATTTGCTCAGCCGGTCGTGTGCGAAAATTCAAACGTACACTGGTAAACCAATTTTCTTTTATTTGTATGGTTTTTAGGCTTCAACTGAGGTGCGAGTCTATAACTATTGACTTTACTCCTGTTTCTGTTTCAGATATTGTTACCTTAATAATTGAAGAGTAAGAGGAACAAGACAATTAAGGAGACTAAAGGTCTTGTTAGTAACAGGGACGCAAACAGTGAAAAGGTAAATAGAGTTAATAGGTAGTAGTAACCGGATGAACACCAGAATACCATTAATGTATTGAATTATGCCACGAATGACTTAGCGACGGTAACCATAATTGCTGCCTGAGCGTTAGCGGAGGTAGCATCCTATTTTAAGCCGATTCGAGAAATTTGTATCAGACGGTTTCACATGCCATCACAGCAAAAAAGCCGAGTAAACTGAACTCAAAATAACGAGTAAATCGTTGCACCCATAATAACCCATTACATTGAGTAAACTGTAGCAGAAATGTTGAGTAACTAATACTCAAGAACTTGAGTAGATTTACTCATGATGAGTTAAGTTACTCAGCAGTGTGATTAAATTGTACTCTGCGATACCGGTGCATGGGTTCGATTCCCGTTCAAGCCTGAATTTTTTCATTTTTTCAGGTTTCTTCTTTTCAACCGCTTAGGTTGAAACATCTTCACTGCGATGATCTACGTATAATTCTATCCTTTATCTGCAGTTCAAATATATGAATTTCATATATTAATGTTCATTTATTCTCCATCTACGGGATGAATACAAACTCTCAATTGACCAGCTCCCAGTTGGCTTGATAGCTCAGTTGGTTAGAGCGCTGCACCGGTATCGCAGAGGTCATGGGTTCGATTCCCGTTCAAGCCTGCATTTTTTCAGGTTTCTTCTTTTCAACCGCTTAGGTTGAAAAATATGCTTTGTTTGGCCAACCCAGAACTAGACCCAGGTGTGCAACCTTTTCACCAATAAATTGTGAAATATTGTTACATATATACATGCATGCTTATAAATAAATCTACAAAACTGTATTTTTCGAGAACTTTATACGACAGATAAGCAATCATGTTTTCTGAGATCTCAGTGTACCTGGGCTGTCAATAACATACAATCTATTTCCACTTCTAAAGTGATATGAATTTTTAGAATAAGGTCATCAAAATGAGTCTTATTCACACACACAAAAAAAGAAAAAGAAACAGAGAGGTCAATGTTAGGGTATTTTCAGATCTATTTTTCTCTCCCTAATCACTCTCACTGACAACTGCTAAATGTACGTGGGTTTACAAATGTCCACATCACCTTCAGCAAATTTGTGTCGAACATTTAGTCAGCCTACAGCTGTAGATGAAACCAATATATGGATGCAATCTTAAAAGTAGCCCTGGTGCACTTATCTATCAGAAACTGAAAAGCATAGATATACAAAAAGAGCACATCACAGAGTCACTGCATGCATTCATGTGCTCAACCTTAGCGGGAGTCCACTAGTGAAAGTCAAGATTGGGTTTTGTCTACATTGCAGAAAAGAACGAGAACCAGAATGGTGTTAGACAAGGATAGGTGTTCAAAAGATAATAAATAATTCAGGGCTTAGCTACCAGGTCATGCCTATATGTTCTACTTTTTTAGACTGCAGTAGCCCATAGATCATGAGAATAAACTACTACGGTTGAGCACTCTACATGTGGCAATAAACTTAAAGATAGGCGGCCCTACGTTTGCCAGTGAAAAGTAGTTCACATGCTCGAAAAAATAATGTAGTGGTGAGCTTTGAAACAAAAGAGCGACGGAGACTATTACTATATGCATTTAAATTCATTCTTACAAATATCCAACCTGAGGCGATTGACAAAAGCGCCATTATTTCCACTCAAAGATGGACAAACAGTCTTGGTACAGCCCACTCAAAGATGGGTGGCCCTACTTCTGTCAATGGAAAAGAAGTTCACACACTCGAAAAAGAATTAATAACATAGCGGTGAATTTTGAAAAAAAAAAAGACGAAAGAGACTATTGCTATATGCATTTGAAATCACTTCTACAAATATCCAATCTGAGGTCACTGACAAAAGCGCCATTATATCTACTCAACTGAGATGGACAGTCTTGGCACAGCCCTACTTTTGTCAATCAAGGAGTAGTCCGTATACTCAAAAAAGTAGTTCATATATGCAGAAGAAAAATCTTCAATATAGTGGTGAACTTTGAAACTAAAGAGCAAAGGAGAGTATTACTATATGAACTTACATGTAGAATCATTCATACAAATATCCAACCTGAGTTCATTGACAAAAGCACCATTACATGTGCTCGACCTTAACGGTAGTCCACTAGTCGAAGAGTTGTAAGTCAAAATTGGGTTTCGTCTACATTACAGAATTTATCGAGAACCAGAGTGGTGTTTGACAAGGATAGGTGTTCAAAAGATAAATAATTCAAGGTCATGTCTATATTGTCTACCCAATTTTAATTGTTACTGGCCCATGGATCACGCAAATGATCTGTTAAGGTTGAGCACTCTACGTGTACATGTGATAATTAACACTGTTCAGTTGGTGAGACATTTATGGCGAGCACACACGAGGGGATCTAGCGTCATGGACTATCAGAGACTACACTGAGTCGCAGGGACTAGTCCCCTCGTGAGTACCGACCTTTATGTGATGTAGTGAATTTACAGAGTGTATGATGGAAGATGGAAGCTTTCTGCCATTTTGTACCTGTAAAATGTATTTTTGTAAAAGCAAAAAAAATGTACAAGGCCTGGTGGGTATTCATACATAAACACATAAAACGTGGCTAACAAAGCTAGAGTTCCCTCAACAAGGGTTGTCTCTGAGATACACAAAATTATCTTCCCAACGGCTAAGTGCACCTTATTGACCGGAGGATCTAGGCCACCCTGGAAGATTATGAGTGGATATTGCGTCGTTGTCCTCTCTGTCACTTGTTTGGGACTGGTTTCTTCCTGTCAAAGAAACAATCAAGAATGTAAGAATAAAAACAATAATAAAAACAAAGTAAAATAATTAACAAATTAATTTAAATAAGATCTCATGACCTTGGATGCTTATGTCAAGATGGACACTACATGCAGCATCTTCACTACAAGAGTTAAGCGGAAAAAAACACGAAGTACTACCCCATGGCATTAAAAACAACAACAACAAAAAACAAGTACAACTTGGGACATGAATAGAAGCTGCATGAAACTGTGTATTCGGTTGGACTGTTTGCGTCCCCATTTCTGCAGTCTGCACTGTATGCAGTCGGAACTCTGACCAAATATTTTACAATAAAAGAACAACCGAAATTGTGAATATATGAAATTCATATATTTGAACTGCGGAATGAAGAAATAAATGTAAAGAAGATCCTCGCAGTTATTAACGCAACTTTTGCAGTTGTGAAAAGAAAGCCTGAAAAAATCAGTTGGCTTGTTAGCTCAATTGGTTAGAGCGCTGCACCGGTATCGCAGAGGTCAGGGTTCGAATCCCGGCAAGCCTGATTTTTTCAGGCTTTCTTTTCGCAACTGCATAAGTTGCGTTAATAACTGCGAGGATCTTCTTTACATTTAAAAGAACAACCATTAATTAACTGACCACTATAAAAAACTAGTAAGTATTGTCCTCTTCCAACTCATATCTTGAGTAACTTTACTCAACATATTGAGTAAAATACACATTTTATTCAAACAAAGAGTCAGTTTTACTCATTTTCAAAAATGCTTTTTTTGCTGTGTTTACATTCGTTGCTTGGTGTGTCACATGTTCGGCATTGCGTCAACGGCGATCGAATGCTTTCATAGTGGGAGTGTGGCGCCAAGCGGCAAAGGAAACTTTGTCTTTAGGATTTATCGAATAATGTCAAACTCTATTCAAAGAAGCATTCGTCAGGGCTGTAAAGCCTTCAGTGATGTCTCTAGGGGCCGGCATTTTGCATTTATGAGCTCTTTATACGCTCGTTTTAAGCTCAAAAGGGGTTGATTATCGCCTTAGAGCTAAAAGCGATCGGAGAAATACGGTAAAATAAGGTCGTTAGCATACAAAAGTGTTATCTTTTTACGTATGAACGTAAAAACGTAAACAAATATCGTGACAGAATTCTTGCGTTTCGTTGCAGCACTATTTGCGCGAATTAGCGCCTTTAACTCTAAAGCGAAACTCGAGCTTAAAGGGTTTCACTTTTTTGAAACAAGCAACATCTTCAACAAGTTTATAACGACAATTAGCAAGAAGCAGTAGCTAGAATATATGCATGAATACATGACCGACAGCATTTACTTCAAGCTAAGAACTAATAGTTAAGTGCACCATTTTGGAAAGCAAACCGTTTCATTCCAGGGTAAGGAATACTAACAAAAATTACTTCAGCTACTATATATTTGTTTCCACGATTTTTTTCGTTTAAGGTATCAGAAAGCGGAAAAATTGTCATTTTTCATAATTTGACTTTTTTAAGTAGTTAGATAAATTGCGCGTAAAAGATTTTTGCATGTTAATTACTTAATTGAGTGTTGACAGGTTCTGTCATATGGAAAATTAGCGGGGCAAGAAGTCACGTGACATCAAAGCACACATGCGAAGTTGACACGCGATCGATGCGCTTTGGTGATGCCTGGCAAAAGAAAGAGATCTTGCCCGTTTTCTTCGTCAAAATGGAGGCGAAAGAAAGCTAAGAAAAGTTTCAACCAAGAATGTGCAGCCATTTTAGCTGCAAGCGACAGAGCAGGAATGGCTCGAAGAAGTGGAAGAACATGTAAACAACAGAGAAGTGAGCGAGCAGACGGTCGACCAGATGAGGGCGAGCCGCGCAAAAATACAGCTAAATGAATCCGTGGAGGTTTTCCGCGTTTTATCTTGGCTTCCACGCTGATTTCCAGTGAAGAAGCAAAACGACTCCCATCGTAACTAAAAGAAAGTAAATCATTATTAGGGACTGAATAAAAGTAGCCGCCAGCACGTGGCACGGTTTGCAATCCGGCGGACCATGATTGCTTATATTGACTAGTCTTTCGTAGAATAAAAGAATCACCGGTGAAAAAATCTTTTCTTCCTTACCCAGCTAATGTCATTTCTTCTAGCATCTTTTCCTTTGCATCGACATCGGAAGTCTCTCTCGATGACGGCGCCCGCTCGCTCATCTGCCGCGTTTGTTTTTGTTCGCTTGGACGTTCTCGGCGACTTTCTGCGGGCCTTGGGCATCGTAAATTGACCTGGTCAGAATTTCGAAGATTAGTCACGATTGTACGTTATCTCCTACGTCGAAATTTGAACGCAGTTATGGTAAATCAAAAGATAATTTTGCGTTTACTAACCTGAGAGTTGTGGCTTCACACGTGTAGAAAGCGGTGTATTCAGGAGAATTATTTGCCGCCTTCGCGGCAGTTTGTGCCTGTTCCATGTTAACTGTCATAGTCCCATTGTTAGAGAAAATTGATTCCTCTGCGAAGTCTCCTGAGGTGTTATAATCCCGACTATAATCTCATGACTCTTGGACGCAGCCGAAATTATATTTTCCCTGTTTTTCGAAAGTAAAAAATAGGCGAGTTGAACGTGCATTTTGAATTCCAAGTCAGCAGCCCCTGGACCAAATTGGCTGAAATTTGGAGAGACTGTTGTCAGATAATTTTCCCACAATACCATGTCGGCGAATTCTTCTTATTCCTCTCATTAAAAAGTTGACTTTTTTCCGCAGGCAGTTCTATTTTTTCTCTTTTCTAACTTTATCTTGTAGTAAAAAAATAACAAACGTACGTGTCAAAAATCTGAGACACAGTGTTGGAGGTCAATGTGTGAAGAAACGAATGCCGTGTTCATCGTTTTCTCCCGGCTAATTTTAGCGGGCGTATAACTTGATTTATGCATACATGCAGTTTTGTAGACATATTCACATTTTTGAAACACGGTGAATTTTAACCGTTTAAAATAGAATTTGTTATAATCTGTAATTATTAACCTTTCAAAAAATGTATGGTTTATAGGGGATTTTGTTAAAATAACGAGCGCTAAAGCGGACCGCGCGCGGACAGTAAAATGGGTTATACTGATACCTTAACGTAGCTATTTGTGCTGATCTTGGTTAAAAAAAGTGTCGGTTTTCGCCGGCCAGCACTGTTAATTTCTTGTGATGAATGAATGAATGAATAACTTTATTAAAGTGTCAGGGTGGGTGGTTAGCTTGTGACAGCTAATTGGGACACTCTACTACTTAAAATAAATTAAAATTTACAACATACATTTAAAAATTACAATATTTTACTATATTAAAATTAGCGGGAATGAATAAGAATAGGTCGTTTAAAAAACGGTTTCTAAACTCGGTTTACTGATTGTGATGACAATTCCTTATTCGCTTTCTCTGACAACGGAATCTTTGGCTTTCGATTGGGAAGAAAAGTAACTCATTATAGACAATCAATTTTATTATTTGTAAGCGATATGTCCGTAGGCTTTTTCGATAGCAATGCATAACCTATGTTTTTCCTGGGTTTCGTCGCGCTAACAATTGTTAACATGGGGGTGGGGTAGGTCAGAACGGCCGGTTAAAGTGCCCATTGGGCTTTCGTGTTTCTATGAGAGATTTGATGGCACACAGGTCATTCTTAGCGAGAACATTTTGCGATACATAGTAGATACAAACACGTTATTTGTTTGTCAGCGAGTGATAAAATGCAGCCGTATGACTAAGGCCTAGTTTATACGTCGCAGTATCGTCGAATTTAATTCAGACGAATTTAATTCAACGTCCTTTAAGCAATTGAATTCGACGATAGTCCGGCGTCTAAGTCGAATTAAATTCGTCCGGTGAATTAAATATGTCTTAGACGAACGACGCGTCGAATTAAGTGTCATTGTCTGAGAAAGTGTTTCAGAGGTTGGAAATGGGGGTCAACCGATTTCGATGAAACTTGCTGCAGAAGTTAGCCTTGATGAGATATTCCAAAAGCCAATTTGGTTTCGTTTTCAAACTTTTGGTTGAAAAATTTCAGGGGGAGTCCCATCTGGGGCCTTCAATTCACTGAAAATCTTGTTTTTTAAGGGTAGGTTTAGAGTTCAATAAAAACAAAACAAGAAATCTTTTGGACTCATTAATGGTATGGTGTGTTTCTACTATAAATACTCTTTCAGTTCATATGTAGCGATTTGGCATAAAGGGATCTGGCAGTCTGGGGTCTGGCACTAGTTTTGGCCAGATTTTGAAGTGAAAACTTCTATCCAAATTTGCCAAAGTTCACCTCTTTATATTTTTTAACTGCCAAACTAGCTAAAATTGATTCTTCTATCAGGAGTTACGCCAATGTAAATAGAATCCAAATCAAATGAGAAAACTTTGGCCTATTTATTTTTTAGGGGCTTGTAAGACCCATTTGCAATCACACCCTCACATAACTCACATATTGTCAAAAGTAAGAATTTAACAGCCATCACAGCGTTATTCG